>CM065815.1:123357857-123889000 GCA_033398695.1 Orobanche coerulescens
AGTTTTGTTGCTTCATATGTAACAGTTTTGTGGTACTTAATAATAGAAGTAGATGCAGGTTTTGTTGTCATATGTTGCTAAGTATGCCGCCACTGACTGAAGTTAGCTAGAGTTACGGGACATATTTTAGATTTGATGTCGAGTTTATTGAAACAGTTTTAATTAGTGCGTGCAATTATAAATAAATTGAGTTTTTTTTAGTATAAATATGTGATGACGTTTTTAAAATGTCATTGAATTTTTTTTAGTTGAACATTCGTCACTTTCTATGACACTAAATAAGTATCATTAAAAAGTCTTTTATGACACTTTTAAGAATGTCATTAAAATAATTTTCATGACACTTTAGAAATGTCATTAAAATATTTGCATAGCACCTCAAATGAATCCTTAAATGACACTAATTAAATGTCATTGAAAAATGGATTTATAATACCTAATAAATATCATGAAATACATTGTTCAATGACACGTAATAAATGTCATGAAATAAATTGTTCAATGACATGTAATAAATGTCATAAAAACCCTTTGATGACACTTTTCAAGTGTCATTGTAAACTTTTATCTACTAGTGCATACAACATTGCATGTCAGATTTCCATTCTATAGAATTTACCCTTCAACTTTAGAGGGACTTTCTTATCGCACAGGACCCCTGTCGCTGCTCTCCACCTTAGCCACCCCGCCTTGATACGATGAGTGACATCAAACCGTTTCGAGAATTGAAATTTAAAAAAAAATCAAGAAAGAGGCAATATTTATTGGACTGGTGATTTTTTTTATACCGAGCTTTTAAATTTATACCTGACTAATCCTCGAGGTAACAGCCTCGGCCCTACAGTACTGCTACTAATTAAATCGCGAGATGTATATCCAGCTCCCAGTTTCTTAAATATCCTTAACTACCGCGCACAATGAGTCGTCCCCCAAGTGATTGCTCCATGCTGGACCTCCTCAAATCCAACCACAGGGTCCCACCGAGACCTGACTTCTCACACTGCAGCTTGAAGCCCTCCGTATTTAATTATTGCACCAGCGTAGCCTGAAGGGATAGGGTCTCTTCTTTAATCATAGATTAAAGAGTCATAAACCCTTGAAAATTTTTGTCATCAGAGGGACTCGAACGAAGGTCTCCCACTTGAAGTGGAAGACCCTTGGCCAGTGAACCAAGGTCACTGATTATTCGGCTGATGATTCTTTATGACAACGTAGATGGAGAATAGAGAAAAATAAAATTTTATTATAATATACTTCTTTTCGATTATAATATAATAGAATTTTATATAGTTAACAACGGAACAATAATAAATGAAATTATGTTAATAAAGAAAACTACTATGATAATAAAACTATCCAATAATAATATTATATATGTTAATATACCCCTCAATTTTTTTTTGAAATAATATACCCCTCATACTTAAGATGAATAATCGAGAGTTTATAACCAACTACCTTGGCACAGTTGGCCACATGACCTTTAATTTAGTTGGAGGTCAGGGGTTCAATTCCTAGTAGACGTGCTGCCAGTCCGAAACCGCCGGTTTCGGGCCTCGAACCGGAGGTCTTCGGTCCCCAAAACAGATCTGTAACGCCCGGTTTTTCCCGGTACGTTAATTATTTTCATGGTATTTAGTTATTTTAAATGATGGGTTTATCTAATTAGCCAAGTTAGATTAAAATACAAGTTTTGGGCTAAGTTAATTGAAAGATTTAATTATATTGGGCTAGTAAAAGAAATGAGTTTTGAGCCTAGCCCATTAGTGAAGTCATTAGGCTTTATCCTAAAATGATTTATATAAATATCACAAAACCCTAACTTCCTCCTCTCTCCCTCATTCGGCCGATCTCTCCCATCTCTCTCTCATTTTTCTCTTCCAAAGCCACAATCATCTTTCTCCTTCACTTCCTTGTTGGTGTAACAAGCTTAGGTAAGATCTTTTAAGGTGTTTTAATCTTTTCTTTTGATTTATATTCAATTAATTGTTTTAAGTGTTGATTATCATCTAGAAATTTCATCACCATCTCCTATACATGGTGTATGATGAGTCTAGATGATCATATTATGTAAAAGATCTATATGATTCATAAAAATCATCAAGTTGTAACTTGTGTGATTTAAAGAAGATAGATCTTATGGTTTTAACCAATGTTGTTATTGTTATAAGTTGTATGTTATCATCATCTCTAGATTATATCTACACCCTATACATGGTGTATGATGGATCTAGATGATTATATAAAATACAAGGTCTAAATGAACCATGGAAATCACCAAGTTTTATTTAGGTGATAAAATGTGATAGATCTTGTGAATGGTTATAATTCTTGTTAAATATTATTTTGATTCTCAACATATCCATATCAATATGTTTAGATCTAAGTATACAACTTTATAGCATCTTCTAAGATGTGTATATAAATGTTTGTGTATTTGAAAGATCAAGGAACCCTTAAGAAAGGGGAAAATTATGAGTTTAAGTGGTTTGTCATATATTATGTTGATTTGATTCTTTTCCTTGTGACTAAATGAAATGCCAATGACCCCTAGCCCTTTTTAGTGCCACCATGTTCATAGGGGACTGAATTTGGGTGATAAACACATCTTGGAATGTGTTTCAAAAGGGAGAGGAATGGATTGGTTAAAAAGATTAAGGGTTGGCTACGATTCTGTTTCCATCAGATTTGTAGTCATCTTACAAAAATCATAACTTGAATTTTATAACTCAAACGGATCTCAATCCTGTGCCAAAAATTTAAAAATTGTGTTGGGTAACTTTCTTATGAAGGTCACTCTCACTAATTAGGACTTTATCCATGGGCAAGAACAGCACCTTTGCTGGTAGGTCTGATCCGGGTCTGATCTGATAGGTCAACTTGTTTTATTCGTTTCTAGGGCTTGGGAAATGATCTAATGGGATTCCAAGTTCCCACATGTGTGTTATGACCTAAAGTTGTGATCTGGAGTTTATGGGATGTTATCTCCAAGTATTTCTTGGTCATATTGAGTTCACACTCCAGATCAGTTTTCTGTCATCAGCTTTTAAGAGTTTTGTAATTAGTCATGTTGTGAATTTCATATCTAGAGTTTGGGAAACCCTTTTTGGTCGATTCCAACTCTGAGACTTTGGTATTTATGTCTATTATCTCTGTGATTTTTAGTTTGGACAATGTCTACCCACAAGTTGGGTAGAATTGGCCAACACTACTGATTCCTATGATTTGGGACTGCACTGCGATGTCTTTTTAAAAGCATCATAATAAATTCATATTTTGGAGTTAGAGTGAGTTCTTTACTGTTTTAAAAAGGGGAAAGACTCTAGTTTCTTAGAAAAATTTAATAGTGATATGTTAATACTTAGGAAAATTAAGTAAATCCATCTTTAACAGCGGGTCTGTTTTTAGACCTTGCTGTCCAGATTTTTGTTTAAGTCTTTAAGCTTCATCTTTGGGTATATCCTAACTCCTAGTTTATAATAGGTGAAGTTTTGGCATTTGCTCAAGTGTGGTAGCCAGTTTTGATTTAGCAATCTCCCTTAAGTATTCAAGGTGAGTTCTCTCACCCCATTGTCTCAATATTTATGATTGCTAGGTTAGCACGTGAGTGTTAAATTATTATTATGGTATGATAATATGAATGCATGCTTAAATTGTTAATTATACATGTGCCTTTGTATGTTTATCGTTGAGGGATCATAGCAATTATCCGGCTTTTGTCCGGTGCGCGTGGTTAGGTATAATTACTCCAATACCCTCCGGGATGTGAGGTGAGGGTAAGATTAACCCAATACTCTTCGGTTTGTGAGATGCGGGTAACCTACTAGCCCTCCTTATAAGCCTTGATTTGTTCTTGGTTTATGCTTAAATGTTATAACTATATATTTTAATCTAGGTCTAGTGATTGTGGATATTGGTATAATGTTGTGTTTGAATTCACTAAGCTTTGTGCTTACGGTTTTACTTAACATTTTCAGGTATTACGATTAAGGAGGCTAAGGACTGACGGGAGCATTCGTGACACACTGTGATTTATTTTAAGTCAATGAACATTTTTAGTACTTCCGCTTTTTGACATTTCTATATTAGAAAGTTTTACTTATGTTGTTTTCTTTAGAAGTTTGATAACTTGATTGCCATTATTGGCTTATTAAATTAAATAAATGAAGTTCCTTTATGAATTGGTGTCAAACTTTATATTATTTCGGTAAAAAAAAAATAAATAAATAAATTTTGGGTGTTACAAGTTGGTATCAGAGCTTTTCATTTGAGTGAACTAGGCCTTCTTAGGGATGTCTAGACTCAAATTTAAAACATTTTATTTCTCTTGTACAAAGTTTATTAAAAACTAGCAGTGAAGATGTCACGGTGCGCCGGTCAGCCAGCCAAGTAAGTTTTATTTACTAATTGAGTTTAAATTTTATTACTTATCAAACACAATAGTATGCTCCATTTATGACATATCCCAAAGACTAGCCTAGGAGGATAATTATATGCCTTTAGTGCTACTATCTACCATGTGAGAATTTAGGCCTTTTAGATCTACCATGAGTGTGCATTAAATCATTACGGCTAGGAGCAAGTGAAATTTTGAAACTAGACACGAAACCGAAATTGGAACTTCTATATTGAATAATAGAAGGGCCCCTATTATTCAATATATTGGAGCCGGTTTTGGGGACGGGGCAAGGTTGAAAAGTTTTGACAAGTGAGTGTTTTCGATCTCTTAGACATGCATAGGTTGAATCGTTTTCTTTTCTTATCAATTTTAGATGGCTCACTGCTCGCCTCAATGCAATTCAAATAGCTCAAGTTAGGGAACTCGTTCCGAGGAGTTCAATAATGCTTTTAACGAGATCATTCGAATGTCACGGCTAACATCATTGATCAAGTTCGTGCTCGCTAGATGAGCGTATGGCGAGATGCACCTCCGCTGGGGGGCTCGATCCTCCCGTTCGTGATTTAATGTACTACTACGAGAAGTTCGGCAAGTGCGGCCACCTCATTGGGATGGGGAGGACGATCCGGTGGCGGCTAAGCCTTGGTTATCCGACGTGGAGGCGACTTTATGACTATAGGGTGCCTGGACCGGTTTAGAGTGTTGGTAGCAAAGAACCCGGTGAGGAAGCGGGGTAAGACATGGTGGAACACCACCACGGGAAGAATAGTGAAGAAGGCTGTAGGGCGATTACTTGGGCCCGGTTGTGGAGTGGTTCGAGGCACGGTATGTGCCTAGGGTGGAGCAACAAATAATGATGCGGAGTTCATGGCGTTACAACGGACCACCGAGTCATTAGTGATCTGAACGCCAAGTTCATGGAGATGCTTTCTTTCTGTCCTACTTTTGCTGGAGATGAAGCATGGCTTGTTAGTCGGTACATCTCGATTTTACGTACCGACATCCGGGAATTTGTGAGCATGCAAGACTTTACGACCTTGGGTGCAGTCATGGGGGCAGCCCGAAAGAGAGAGATTGAGCTGCAAACTCAATCTAAGAGGAAACTGGAGAGCACTTTTTATAAATCGTCTAATGAGGCTCATAAGAAGACAAAGTTTGGGGATAAACCAAGATATGAATACAAGCCATCTGCGAAGCAGGGTGATCGACCCCCAATGGTGTGTTATAACTGTAAGAAGGAAGGGCATCACTGGAAGAATTGCAAGGCTCCAAAAGCCATTACAGACCCCAGTTACTACCATCACATTGCGGTACCAGTTTGTTACAATTGCCAAGAGAAGGGGCACAAGAAGCCCGATTGCCCAAAGTCAAGAAGAATGGGAATGCAAATCCCAATACCGCCCGACCTCTAACGGACCAACTATGTTGACACGAGGACGTGTCCACCGACTTACGAGGGAGGAGCTGCGAAGCTGCGCGTATGTGAGTAAACATCTCTTCCTTATCTTTTATCTTATGCTATGCCATAGAGTAATTGTTTTATTGCTTAAATATTATGAATCGTGCACTTATCATTAGATTCTCACCACCGCCGTTATGTTTGATTCGCGCTACTCACTCCTTCGTGTCACGACGTTCATAAATCGATTGGGGCGAGGTGTCGCGAACCTAGCACGTCCCAAGGTTATCGAAGTGGCCGACAATCGAACTATCTTCGTATCGATGTTTATCGGGGTTGTACCCTTGAATTTTCGGGAGTTGAATTACCCATTGATCTTATCCCTATTGCTATGAGGGAACTTTGCGTTATTGTGGGTATGGATTGGCTCGATGCATTCGATGCGTAAATTCTTTGTCGCAAGAGACAAGTTCGTGTTCAAAACCCTAGGGGTGGAGAACTTATTATTCAAGGAGATATTCCCCATTTGGATATTGCTTCTTGTACCTCTGCTATTGCACTCGATAATGTTCCAGTTGTTTCCGACTTTGGTGACGTCTTTCTGAGGAACTCCGGGTTTGCCACCTATTAGGCAAGTGGAGTTTCGCATTGATTTAGTACTGGCGCTGTTCCGATCGCCAAATCTCCTTATCGTTTGGCGCCACCGAGATGAAAGAGCTTCAAGATCGATTACAGGAGCTTAGTGATAAGGGGTTTATACGGCCAAGTTTCTCGCCGTGGGTGCTCCTATACTTTTCGCGAAAAGAAGGACGGTTCTCAAAGAATGTGCATAGATTATCGGGAGTTGAATAAACTCACGATAAAGAACCGTTATCCTTTACCTCGTATCGACGATCTTTTCGACCAACTCCAAGGAGCGTCTTGGTTTTCCAAGATTGATTTGCGTTCGGTTATCATCGATGATGCGAGTTCGTGGGTGACATTGAGAAAACGGCGTTTCGAACCCGATACGGACACTTTGAATTTGTGGTGATGCCTTTCGGACTCACTAATGCACCCACGCTTTTATGGATCTTATGAATCGGGTGTGTGGTCCGATGCTCGACCGCTCGGTCATTGTGTTTATTGACGATATTTTGGTCTATTCTAAGACCAGGGAGGAGCATGAAAAGCACATTCGGGAACTTCTAGAGACACTACGGAGAGAACGGCTTTATGCTAAATTTTCTAAGTGTGAATTTTGGTTAGAAGAGGTTCAATTCTTGGGCCACGTGGTGAACAAGGAAGGTATCAAGGTCGATCCGGCCAAGATTGATGCGGTTAAGAAATGGGAAGCTCCTAAATTGCCTTCGGAGATTCGTAGTTTCTTGGGTTTGGCAGTTACTATCGTAGGTTTATTGAAAATTTCTCAAAGATTGCTCTACCTCTTACGCGATTGACCAAGAAGTCGGAGAAATTTGTTTGGGGTCCGGAACAACAGTTTGCATTTGAAGATCTTAAGACGCGGTTATGTAATGCCCGGTTTTGACTTTACGGAAGGAGTGGAGGACATGGTAGTGTCTTGCGACGCATCCCTCCCAGGTTTTGGTCTTGTGTTGATGCAACGGGGTAAGGTGATAGCTTATGCGTCTCGCCGCCTAAAACCTCACGAAAGGAACTACCCCACTCATGACCCGGAATTAGGAGCCGTTGTTTTGCTCTCAAGATATGGAGGCACTACCTTTACGGGGTTAAGTGTATCATTTACACGACCATAAAAGTTTGAAGTACCTTTTCAATCAGCGGGATTTGAATATGAGGCAAGTTAGATGGTTAGATGTGGTGAAAGATTACATTTGTGAGATTCACTACCACCCGTAAAGCTAATGTGGTAGCCGACGCACTCGATCGTAAGCAATCATCGAACCGATTCGAGCTAAATGTCTTCGGATGACTATGGAGACATCATTATTGGGTATGATTCGAGATGCTCAAGATGTGGCGACTCAAGAGGGGAACCTAAATCGTGAAAGGATTGTGAATGAGTTACCTAAGATGGAGCGAGATGGGCGTTGATTACTAACTCGTTATGGTAGGGTTTGGGTTCCATTCTTGGTGGGAACCGGAAAACTCTTATGGAAGAAGCTCACAGTCCAAGTTTTCTATTCATCCGGTGCTACAAAAATGTACCGAGATCTTCGTGAGGGTTATTGGTGGCACGGGATGAAGAATGATGTGGCTCGATATGTAGAAGAATGCGACATGCCGGAAGGTCAAAGCCGAACACCGAAACCTCATGGGAAATTGCAACCTTTGGAGATTCCCGAGTGGAAATGGGAGCACTTAACCATGGACTTTATTACAAAACTTCCTAAGACGCAAAGGAGCGGATACGATATGGGTAGTTGTGGATCGATTGACGAAGAGTGCTCATTTCTGGCCATCAAGGAAAGTTCTTGGTGAAAAATTGGCGAGATTTTTGTTCGGAGATAGTTTCATTACGGGGTGCCGTATCTATTGTCTCTCGATCGAGATACTCGATTCACCTCTCGTTTTTGGCGAAATTCCAAGAAGAATTGGGTACCCGATTACATTTCAAGATCGCGTTCCATCCGCAAACGATGGGCGAGTGAGCGGACGATACAGACCTTGGAGGACATGCTTCGGGCATGTGCAATTGATTTTGGAGGCGGTTGGGATGATCATCTTCATTTAGCCGAGTTTTCATATAACAACGATTATCATTCAAGCATCGACAGGCCCCGTATGAAGCCTTTGTATGGTAGGAAGTGTAGAACCCGGTGTGTTGGGGTGAGGTTGGACAGAGGGTGCTCGGTAGCACCGATATTGTTTTGCGAGACCACGGAGAAAATAAAAATGATCGGGGATCATTTGGTCACCGCTAGGAGTCGTCGAGAAGAGTTATGCGGATAAGCGACGCTCCGATCTTGAGTTTCAGTTGGGGATCATGTGTTATTAAAGGTCTCCCCTTGGAAGGGTGTGATTAGGTTCGCAAGCGTGGGAAGCCGGGACCTCGGTTTATTGGACCTTATAAGATCATAGCTCGCGTTGGTAAGGTAGCGTACCGGTTGGAGCTGCACGACGAGCTTAGTTTGATTCATAACACCTTCCACGTGTCTCGATTGAGGAAGTGCATTGTTGACGATACCGCCGTGGTACCTCCGGAAGACATCCAAATTGACGAACGGCTCAACTATGTTGAGAAACCTATCGCGGTTGTTGATCGAAAGTCAAAGACCCTTCGGACGGTAAGGCTTTATTCTGTTAAGGTTCGGTGGCGGCATAGGAAGGGATGCGAGTGTACATGGGAACTGAAGACGAGATGAGGCGCATTATCCCGAGTTATTCGGAGGGTGACTTGAGGCCGAAGTCCCTTCTTAGTAGGGGAGAGTTGTAACGCCCGGTTTTTCCCGGTACGTTAATTATTTTCATGGTATTTAGTTATTTTAAATGATGGGTTTAATTAATTAGCCAAGTTAGATTAAAATACAAGTTTTGGGCTAAGTTAATTGAAAGATTTAATTATATTGGGCTAGTAAAAGAAATGAGTTTTGAGCCTAGCCCATTAGTGAAGTCATTAGGCTTTATCCTAAAATGATTTATATAAATATCACAAAACCCTAACTTCCTCCTCTCTCCCTCATTCGGCCGATCTCTCCCATCTCTCTCTCATTTTTCTCTTCCAAAGCCACAATCATCTTTCTCCTTCACTTCCTTGTTGGTGTAACAAGCTTAGGTAAGATCTTTTAAGGTGTTTTAATCTTTTCTTTTGATTTATATTCAATTAATTGTTTTAAGTGTTGATTATCATCTAGAAATTTCATCACCATCTCCTATACATGGTGTATGATGAGTCTAGATGATCATATTATGTAAAAGATCTATATGATTCATAAAAATCATCAAGTTGTAACTTGTGTGATTTAAAGAAGATAGATCTTATGGTTTTAACCAATGTTGTTATTGTTATAAGTTGTATGTTATCATCATCTCTAGATTATATCTACACCCTATACATGGTGTATGATGGATCTAGATGATTATATAAAATACAAGGTCTAAATGAACCATGGAAATCACCAAGTTTTATTTAGGTGATAAAATGTGATAGATCTTGTGAATGGTTATAATTCTTGTTAAATATTATTTTGATTCTCAACATATCCATATCAATATGTTTAGATCTAAGTATACAACTTTATAGCATCTTCTAAGATGTGTATATAAATGTTTGTGTATTTGAAAGATCAAGGAACCCTTAAGAAAGGGGAAAATTATGAGTTTAAGTGGTTTGTCATATATTATGTTGATTTGATTCTTTTCCTTGTGACTAAATGAAATGCCAATGACCCCTAGCCCTTTTTAGTGCCACCATGTTCATAGGGGACTGAATTTGGGTGATAAACACATCTTGGAATGTGTTTCAAAAGGGAGAGGAATGGATTGGTTAAAAAGATTAAGGGTTGGCTACGATTCTGTTTCCATCAGATTTGTAGTCATCTTACAAAAATCATAACTTGAATTTTATAACTCAAACGGATCTCAATCCTGTGCCAAAAGTTTACAAATTGTGTTGGGTAACTTTATTATGAAGGTCACTCTCACTAATTAGGACTTTATCCATGGGCAAGAACAGCACCTTTGCTGGTAGGTCTGATCCGGGTCTGATCTGATAGGTCAACTTGTTTTATTCGTTTCTAGGGCTTGGGAAATGGTCTAATGGGATTCCAAGTTCCCACATGTGTGTTATGACCTAAAGTTGTGATCTGGAGTTTATGGGATGTTATCTCCAAGTATTTCTTGGTCATATTGAGTTCACACTCCAGATCAGTTTTCTGTCATCAGCTTTTAAGGGTTTTGTAATTAGTCATGTTGTGAATTTCATATCTAGAGTTTGGGAAACCCTTTTTGGTCGATTCCAACTCTGAGACTTTGGTATTTATGTCTATTATCTCTGTGATTTTTAGTTTGGACAATGTCTCTCCACAAGTTGGGTAGAATTGGCCAACACTACTGATTCCTATGATTTGGGACTGCACTGCGATGTCTTTTTAAAAGCATCATAATAAATTCATATTTTGGAGTTAGAGTGAGTTCTTTACTGTTTTAAAAAGGGGAAAGACTCTAGTTTCTTAGAAAAATTTAATATTGATATGTTAATACTTAGGAAAATTAAGTAAATCCATCTTTAACAGCGGGTCTGTTTTTAGACCTTGCTGTCCAGATTTTGTTTAAGTCTTTAAGCTTCATCTTTGGGTATATCCTAACTCCTAGTTTATAATAGGTGAAGTTTTGGCATTTGCTCAAGTGTGGTAGCCAGTTTTGATTTAGCAATCTCCCTTAAGTATTCAAGGTGAGTTCTCTCACCCCATTGTCTCAATATTTATGATTGCTAGGTTAGCACGTGAGTGTTAAATTATTATTATGGTATGATAATATGAATGCATGCTTAAATTGTTAATTATACATGTGCACTGTATGTTTATCGTTGAGGGGATCATAGCAATTATCCGGCTTTTGTCCGGTGCGCGTGGTTAGGTATAATTACTCCAATACCCTCCGGGATGTGAGGTGAGGGTAAGATTAACCCAATACTCTTCGGTTTGTGAGATGCGGGTAACCTACTAGCCCTCCTTATAAGCCTTGATTTGTTCTTGGTTTATGCTTAAATGTTATAACTATATATTTTAATCTAGGTCTAGTGATTGTGGATATTGGTATAATGTTGTGTTTGAATTCACTAAGCTTTGTGCTTACGGTTTTACTTAACATTTTCAGGTATTACGATTAAGGAGGCTAAGGATTTTGGGAGCATTCGTGACACACTGTGATTTATTTTAAGTCAATGAACATTTTTAGTACTTCCGCTTTTTGACATTTCTATATTAGAAAGTTTTACTTATGTTGTTTTCTTTAGAAGTTTGATAACTTGATTGCCATTATTGGCTTATTAAATTAAATAAATGAAGTTCCTTTATGAATTGGTGTCAAACTTTATATTATTTCGGTAAAAAAAAATAAATAAATAAATTTTGGGTGTTACAAGATCCTGGGCCGGAGACGAGCCCGACCACCCGTGCCGGGCTAGAAGCCCTCCGGTCCCGGGCAGGGCTAAAACCGCCAGTTTTGACGGGCCGGCCCGCAGCCCGCGACGAAAACAGGGGCTGCCCAATCTTGTATTTTTTTTATTTTTTAACCTTTATTATTTTTTTATTTCATTCTTGTATATTTATTACTTTTATGAATAGAAAATGATAATTCTTAATGTTTTGATTTTGTTTTGATTTTGTTTTTATTTTTTTTTTAAATATTTAAAAACTCATTAAATTGTTGAAAAATGATAAGGAGAAGGACACAATAATTTTGCATTAAGAATGAGGAAAATTACAACAAATAAGTTAAGCACAATTTTAGGAGTTTTACACTTGAATTCTTGAAATGAAAAAATAATAATAATAAAGGACTTGAGCTCTCTACTCCGTATCCGATCGATCCGTCTCGGTGAAGGCTTCATCTTCGCTCTCATTTGCATCGTCCCATTCTGGTTCTTGAGCTCTAAGGTCGACCCTACACCAATCATCGAGCAACATGGTAGCTTCAATGCTCGCTTGCTTCATTCTTGATCTTCTTTGATCTAGCATAAGACCTCCGATGCTAAAGGCTTGTTCGACGGAAACGGTGGATGCCGGGACGGTAAATAACTCCTTTGCAATGATGGAGAGTATTGGGTACTCCTTTGGGGGGTGGAAGAAGGCTGCCAACGGCTCTTTTCTGATATAGCCATTGGCATGGCAGCAGTCCAGTGACTGCTGCTATTTTTTTTATGTTTTTCCCGTTGGGCCCGTCTGTAACACCCCCAGAGCCATCTAGGAATATTACAGCGCCGTGGGCCCCGTGATGGAACCCACAAGGCTGAAGGAAATTTCCGCAAATATTTACAAACGTCCAAGAGGCTAACGACGGTATTATCTATTTAAAACATTCGAAGACTTTATAAAACTCGTTTATCAAGACCGTCGTAAAATCTCATTTGAAACCACAAGGCCCGAAATGCCAAATCTCAACAGTTTAAAAACATACGTTAAGCTATCGCTTACACGTACCGACAGAATAGATTTAGAAAATGATTGCCACCGTGACCTAAGTTACCAGATACCAAAAGGCCATTTAAAAAAATACTCACGCAGCGAATAAAGACAAACAATTAAAATACTCTAGCAGCGGAATCCAACAACTGATCAGAAACTCAATACATAAATACATGTCCTAGCCAGTATCCTCCGGGAAGCTCATCTCTTCACGACCGCTACAAGCTTGATAATCCAAGAACCTAAAAAGAAAGCCCACGACGGGGTCACCCATGATATCCAACAATGATAACCATCACATCACGTCAATAATTACATATCAATGGAAATACTAAGTAAGAATACGACCAATGTAATATTGCCGTCGTAACTTTACGAAAATCCATGATTTGTATCCTTAACAACACAATAAGATAATACCGAAATATCTGTACGGTATCTCAACAATACCCAAGGTTCTCAAAACATTATCATAACTCGCGATACGGAAATTATACCAACTCTGGCCAATTCAATACATCGGATAACGTCGACAATTCCAATACGATAATCGATTGTCCATCAAATACATGTATCAAGGAAATACGGAACATACCTCAATATACGAAATACCATTACCATCACGTCTATCTAATCCGAGATCAGATCAACACAACATACGGACATGGTCCTAACACAAGACCTACAAATGCATACTGATATGACAACGTCAATATGATCACAACAATAACGACAATGTATACTTATGGCAAGCCCTTAATATACATATGCACAACAACACATGGTAATCCAACGATCCAGCGCACACAGCTATAGATTCCCATGATGATCCCGTCGGACCAACGCATGGTGGCATTACCTGTCCAGCGATCCAGCGCACACAGCTATAGATTCCCATGATGATCCCGTCGGACCAACACATGGTGGACATATGACAACAATGCACAACTGCACAAAACAACAGTACACAATACACGACAACAACAATGCACAAATGCATGACAACAACGATACACGAATGTATCACGACATGATCGACACAAATGATAAAAATGATTAGAGTACTTGCCCCGAGTCCTTCGAGAACAATCTCAATGTCTAAACCATCACGAACCATTATCCTCAATACTCGACAGTCCATAGTATCACGGATTGCTGATAATTCATATATTCGCCTTTATCACAATATATCCTCGATATACAAGTATACCAATAACAAAATTAAATCATATACATTATGATTTAAATTCTCAAAACTAGAATACGATTTATAATCCCAAATCTCCTGTGATTACGATTATAAACATTGCTATACGAATTATAAACGAATGAAACGAAAACCATTCATTAAAAATTATAAACTGAGCAAGTAATAACTTACCTCGATACCGATACAACGACGAGGAAGCTGTTACCAAATCTATTGTCGTCATCTACAAGTTCCTCGGTCCCGACCAAAGCAATTCACGAACATCCTCGAACTCGACCGCAACACACGGTTATAATCACCGATCAATATTCTCAACCTATTACAGTAATTCGATAAACAACAAGTTCGATAACAATCAACAATCGATAAAACCAAATCACAAACCCAACGGCTTGACAATATTCCAATTAACCACTAGTCGGATCAATACAACTCAAACCAGCACGAATTCAGAACCAAAACACAAAAATACTGCACTTTCTGCCTTCTTAGCGCACGTTAATCACTTAACGTAGCGTGCGCTAAGTTGCTCCCGTTAGCGCGCGCTAGGCAGTAAGCTTAGCGTGCGCTAATGCTGTACAGATGCATGCTTTTCAGATACCGATCAACATATGCCGATTATCAAGAACACTAAGTGATTCTAAACCATGTTCATAGCTATCAAAACAACGAAATCCGATATCCTTTAACATATAAGTAATCATCCAACCCTTAATACATTTCTTATATCCATATCATCTTCCTCAATATCAACCTCATGAAACATTAAGAACGTAACAACACTTTCATAATCTATCATTACATGGAATAATTAGCAACAATAACATTAACATTCGAAACTTAGGAGAAGAATTAACCAACTAATCTCAAGAAGACGAATCAACACGATTCAAATCATACGAATCACATTAATATCATCATACTCCGATAATCCATCTCATAATCATGCTTATCAACTTGTTTATGTAATAATCATCAACTCAAGAACATCAACATTCAATCCAAAATGAAATCCAAAGATGAAGAGTGATTACCTTTTTGAAGGAATGGATTGATTTCCAAGGTTGAATCCATTTCCAAGAATCGTCAATGATTTAAAGAACAAAGCTTTAATTCATGATTTCCATATTTAATCTTGTTAAAGAGGATCATCCCTTTTAGGAACTCCAAAAGTCCTCCCAAGGTTCTCTCTATCGGTTGTAAGAAGAGAATGGACGAAATGAGGAATGACAGCCAACTACTCATATATACACACTGTACATTATTAACGTACGCTAACCTCTTCATTTAACGTACGTTACCAGTTTAGCGTACGCTAACATTCTTTGTTAGCGTGCGCTATCGAAGTCCAGAGGCTACTGCCTTACTGCATGAAATGATTTACGTACGCAATGCCCATGCAATAGCGTTCGTAAAGGCATGTATTTAGCGTACGCAAACCTTCCACCGTAGCGTGCGCTACTCATAGTTGACTTGCTACAGTCTGCACCTACCCCCGTGTCCCCACATGCCGAAAGTAACCTGACACGGCCAAGATTCCTTTGGTCCGTTCTGATTAGCGTGCGCTATCAATATACCTTAGCGTGCGCTAATCCTTCACAACAAACATCCGTTGACTTGTCGGCACATGCGCCGAAAGTGACCGGGTCCACACATAGATTCCTTCTAATCTGGTCTGTACTAGCGTGCGTTATCTTTTGCCTCTAGCGTGCGCTAAACCAGAACGAAGCGTGCGCTAGGCATGTATATTAGCGTGCGCTAATAATGTTACACTTAGCCATTTTTTCAGCTACTCTTGTCCAACGTCTCAACATACAGAATACGAACATACGGCATACTGAATACATATACTCAACACATTATATCCTCAATTACAATTGTCGACCAAATACGACAATTATACCAATACTGACATCTCAGTCCTTCGTTTATTTTATCCATACTGTACATATTCCACGCTGTACAACATAACTCGGATAAAATAACGTTAAACAATAGTAGTAGAAATTTTGGATATTACACCGTCGGTCCCGGCCCAGCCCGTGTTGGAAAGTAAAACGCAGCGGAAGCGAAGTATGGGAAAGTTGATAATCGCGTTTTACGCATCTACGAGCATTAGATCTATTTAGGCATGCTAATTAATTAATTACTAAGACTAATAAGCAATTTAAATATTATTTATTATTTATTAATTAAATATGTTGATTAATTAAAATATCCTAATCTAGATAGGATATTATCTTTTGAAGCGCGTTGGTTACTTCCGTCTTGATCGCCTTGTATTTCTACCTTTAGATCTTCTAGAGTATGATCCGCCTTGAACCGGACGTTGTGTGGCAACGAGCTACCAGATCTTGTTTGGACACCTATGGGATCGGCCGATTTCACCTTGATATGTGATCACTATATTTTTCTTTGCTCTCTACTCTAGTATTTTATGAACACTCTTAGCAAATTAATTGTGTTATCTAAATTGTAGAATCAAAGACACAAGTCTAGATCTACAATTAAACACAAGAGGAAAAAATTGATCACACAATCTCACCAAGCATGTGCAAATCGGCCAACCTCCCCATAAGCCCTATTTATAGGCTCTTGGAATACTACTAGGGATCTAAAGGAGGATTATGGAAGGACTCCCAATTAATTCATCTTACCTTATTAGGACTCTTCCTAATATATGATGAATTAATTAATATCAACTTAGTCCACTAAAAAGTTTGATATTGCACTTCCTACCAAAATCCCAAATTACGAAATTGGGCTCCTTATTAAATATATTATTTCCCGTGTTTAAGATATCGAATGTCCATTAATTAATTATAAGCTACTGACATCTTTAATTAATTAATATATTATCCAAGAGTAGTACCACTCGAACCTTATTATTATATCGGAATTAAATCCACCTGCAGGGTTTAATATAATAATCATTATCGAGCTCCTCAAGGGGACATCATCAACCCGCATGAGTCGGGACACGATTTCTGGTAATAGTAATAACTATCGTATAAACAATATTATTGCCCAAGATACGAGGCTTATTGAGTCGATCATTTTGACTCTCACCTATGGTAAATCAAAGCAATAATTATTATAAATACACAATTAAATATTGTATACTTAGAATTAAGAAATAATAATTATCCGAGATTTACGTTCTTCTTACGGTCAGTACAGAAGACACTATCTCACCTCGATCCAGTTCAACGTATGCAAATACGCTAATGTATGCTAATAGTCAAGACCAACTATTCTCAAGCATACACTACAACCTTTTATATAATTTGTCTAATAATTATATAGGTTGTGAACTATTATATTATTTTATAAGGCACCGATAATGTGATCTTCCGTGTGACACCAGCACACCACATTATCTACAATATAAAATAATTATACATTTCATTTGCATAACCATAACGTGAATTAATATGCAAAACATGTGATTAAATGTAATTAATATCCTCATAGGTAGTAACTGGAAAATTAGGTAATACAAGCATAAAGTATGCTTTGCAGTATACAATCCTAACAATCTCCCACTTATACTTAAAGCATGCTTTTAAGTATACTACTCTATTACATAGTCTCTCATTTCTCCTATTTATACTCAAAGCAATGCTGCCATACACCGTAATCCCATTTCTTCCACATGCTTTTCAAAAACTTTTGAAGGTAGGCCTTTTGTGAAAGGGTCAGCAAGATTATCTTCCGATGCAACCCTGGCTACAACTACGTCTCCTTCCTTTACGAAGTGTCGTATGATGTGGTACTTGCAGTTGATATGTTTACTTGCCTGATGGGCTCGTGGTTCCCTTGAATTTGCGACTGCACCAGTCACATCTAAGTCCTGCAGGAAGTACTTGAGCCACACTGCCTCCTTGGCTGCCTCAAAGGCTGCCACATACTCGGCTTCCATGGTAGAGTCCGAGATGCATTTCTGCTTCACACTCCTCCAACTAATGGCTCCACCTCCCAGGCTAAACACATAACCCGAAGTAGACTTGGACTTTTCTTTGTCCGATGAAAAATCTGAGTCAGTGTAACCCACCGGAAACAGGTCGTCTGATTGATATACAAGCATGTACTCCCTAGTCCTTCTCAGGTACTTGAGTATGTGCTTGACAGCAATCCATTGTCCTGGTCCTGGGTTTGACTGATATCTAGCAGCCATGCCCACGGCATGATAGATATCTGGTCTAGTGCAAAGCATAGCATACATGAGACTTCCCACAGCAGATGCATAAGGGACCATCTTCATGTCATCTATCTCCTTTTGTGTCTTAGGACACATGTTCTTAGATAGTTGAATTCCATGTCTGTAAGGTAGAAAACCTTTCTTGGAATTCTCCATGCTAAACCGCTTCAGTACTGTATCGATATAGGATGCCTGGGATAAGCACAACATCCTCTTCTTCCGATCACGAAAGATCCTGATTACAAGGATGTGTCCTGCTTCTCCTAGATCCTTCATATCAAACTGCTCAGATAGCCATACCCGTATGTCCGACAATTCCTTCACGTTGTTTCCAATCAGAAGAATATCGTCTACATACAGTACAAGAAACACCAACACGTTTCCATCGCATTTCTTATACACACAACTCTCACTCGGACATTGGACGAATCCATATGACTGGACAACTTCGTCAAAACGAGTGTTCCAAGATCTAGATGCTTGCTTAAGTCCATAAATGGATTTCTTAAGTTTGCACACCAAGTGCTCTTCTCCTTCAGCAATGAATCCCTCTGCTTGGCGCATATAGATTTCCTTGTCTAGACTCCCATTCAAGAATGCAGTCTTGACATACATCTGCCAAATCTCCATATCCAAATGTTTAGCTATAGCTAAAAGAATCCGGATTGACTTAAGCATGGCTACCGGCGAAAAGGTTTCATCATAATCGATACCCTCTTTCTGAGTGTAACCTTTTGCAACAAGCCTTGCTTTGAAGGTTTCAACCTTCCCGTCACGTCCTTTCTTTCGCTTGTAGACCCATTTACTCCCAATGGCTTGTGCACCATCAGGTAGCTCTACTAGCTCCCACACTTGATTGGAATCCATAGATCCCATTTCTGATTCCATTGCTACTTTCCAGGAGTCAGCATCTTTATCTTGGATTGCCTCCTTATAGTCCAGGGATCTGATTCATCTTCGCCTGGGATTGAGTCCGAAGACTTTCCCACGCCTATGAATCGTTCGGGCTAACGAACAACCCTCCCACTACGACGACGCAAATCCTGGGTTGGTGTAAAAGTATCAGAATCGATACATGGTGCAGTGTCAGTTGGCGCTTGTATGATTGGTATAGACGGAGTCTCGCCCCTCAGCTCTTCTAGAATTATCTCGCTCATGGGCTTGTGACTAATCATATAATCCTCTTCCAGAAATCGGGCATTGGTGCTAACAATGACCTTCTGATCCTGGGGACTATAGAACAAGCCACCCTTCGTTCCCTTAGGATATCCCACAAATACTGTATTGCATGCGAGATGCCAACTTATCAGCTTCCTTATTCAGCACATGTGCTGGAGTACCCCAAATCCGAACATGTCCTAGACTGGGCTTACGCCCACTCCACAGTTCTGTGGGTGTTTTTGGAACTGATTTCGAAGGCACCAGGTTTAGAATGTACGCCGCTGTTTCTAAGGCGTATCCACAAAACGAAATAGGTAAATCTGAATAACTCATCATTGATCTAACCATTTCTAAAAGAGTCCTATTCCTTCTTTCAGCCACACCATTTTATTGTGGAGTTCCCAGCGCGGTGAGCTTGATACTCTTCCCATGACGCTTCACCGTTTCAGCCTTGAAGTCTCTGAACTAGTCAAAGGCTTCAGACTTACGTCGCATCAAATAGATGTATCCATATCTCGAATAATCATCTATGAACGTGATGAAGTATTCGAAACCACCCCTAGCCTGGATATTCATTGGACCACATACATCCATATGAACCAATTCTAACACATTCTGAGCACGGTTTCCCTTAGTTTTAAAAACCCTTTTGGTCATCTTACCTTCCAGACAGGATTCACAAATTAGAAATGACTCAACTTGGAGGTCATACAATGGGCCATCATCTACCAATCTTTGAATCCTTCCAAGGTTTACATGTCCCAACCGTAAATGCCACAGATATGTTTAGTTTATGCTTGAAGGTTCTTTTCTCTTTTTAGGTTTAGACAAAGAGTTAAGTGATTTATGCATAGGAGTTTGTGCAGTATTAACGACATATAGTCCATCATTAAAAGTACCTTTGCAAATATATTCACCGTTTCTTTTCTTAATAATGGCATCATCATCAAAAGAAACTGAATAACCATCGCTTTTTAATTTAGAAACCGAAATTAAATTCATTCTAAAATCCGGTACCAATAATACATTATTGAGAACTAATAATTTATCATTAATCTTCAACTGCACGACTCCCACTGCAATAGCCATAAGCCTGGAATAATCGCCCCAGTTGATGGTAATCTCGCCCGCACTAAGCTGCTTGGTTACCTAAAAACCATGCGAGTCAAAGCAAACATGATCAGTGGAGCCTGAATCAACTATCCAAGAAGTGGAAGAACAAGCTGCCAAACATGTTTTGACTACTAGTGCACGAGACATACCTTTCTTAAGAGCAGGGCAGTCCGCTTTAAAATGTCCTTTCTGACCGCACTTGTAGCAATTTCCCTTTGGCTTTTTGTTCGCCTCGGGGTGAGGAGCCTTGCTTTTCACTTTGAGGGTCGCCACTTGCTTCTGGCCAACCTGCTTCTTCTTCTTTCCCCATTTTGGTTTGGAAGAAGTAGCACGGTTGCCGCAAGAATCTGATGATAACCTTGTTTGAAGAAACCTTCAGCAGACTGAAGCTCTGTCAGAAGTTCCGCCAAACTATATGTCCTACGGTTCATATTGTAGTTGAGGCGGAACTGCTCAAAGCTTCTAGGTAAGCTGCCTAAGATAATATCGACCTGCGTTTCCGCATCGATAGTAGCCCCCAGTATGCTCAGTTCGTTCAAATGGGACATCATTTTCAGAACATGATCCCTTACTGGGGTCCCTTCAGACATTTGGGTTGTCATCAATACCCTCATTGCATTTTGTCTAGCCACCCGGTTCTGATGACCAAACATCTCGGTGAGACTTTTCATCATTTCCACGGCCGAGCCCATCGTCTGATGCTGATACTGCAATACATTTGTCAATGAAGCCAAAATGTAACAGCGAGCCATCTCATCAGACTTTTTCCATTTTCGGAATTCAGCCAACTCTTCGGGAGTGGCATCCGGTTCTGGTTCTAGAGGGCTCTCCTCGATTAAGACAAATTTATGCCCCTCAGCAGTCAGGACAATGTAAAGATTCGTTTTCCAATCGGCAAAGTCAGTGCCATCAAGTTTATTTTCTTTGAGAATAACAGCTAGTGGATTGAAAGACATCTAAGATAAAAATTAAAAACATCCATCACATAATGCATAGCAAAATATATCGAAAAACCTCAAAACACAATATATATGCTAGCAACCAACACCTCGAAAAATCCGCACATGCAAGCCACGATCGTGTGGACGTTTACACACACATTTCTCAAGTAGAGTTTTACGTCTTTAATTTTACTATCTAGTCAAATTACGTTATGACAAGTAAAATTAATAGTTGGTTCCTCTTGGCCATGTATTAATTAACATAGACTCCGATGGGGAGCTTATTAATTAATACATCTAAGTGAACACCATAATTTAACATTCTTAAAATATTGTCTTTTAAATAATAGTCCTACAGATGGAGAGGTCCTATCATAAAAAGTAATATTTACCTTATGTTATCATTTTGAAATTTAAAACTAATGAACCTATAATTAGCACATCCGATATGGAGGAAGACTCTAATGTCAACGCGCATGCTAATTACTTCACAATTTAAATTAATTATGGAGGCCAATTTGATTTTATTTAAAATAAATCAATTTAATCACTTAGTTATTTTAGCCTTAAGGTTTTTAATTTTCTCGTCCTAACATGCAAGGAAACATATCACGCATACATCCATACATGCCATACATCAAAACAATAAAAACCAAAAATAAAGCATGGATAATTAATTATCCAATTATCATGGTCTTCTTCCTTGAGTTGAATCCGAGAAAATCTTCGACTTGATCCCTCCCACTGAATCAAGCATCTCATCGCTCCTCCCCGGCCGGGCCGTGGATTTCCAAAAATTAAAATTTCACTTTTATGCAAAATTAATTACATAAAAAAAATTTAATTTTAAATTCCGACTTCCCAGCGGACGCAACGAACGGCACGGAAAATCGACCAAATCGATTTACCAGCCGAACCAAATGCCGCTCGACAGTGCCGCCAGCCATAATCGGCAGGCTGCTCGGCAGCAGCCGTGTCGCTTTCAGCGGCGCTTGCCGCTTCTTGTCGGCCATGCTTGCCAAAGATCCTGCGATCCTGCTTTGCTCTATTTCTTCGTGATTCCGTCTTTTTCGAATTCGATTACAATTTTATACGAAATAAAATACATCGAAATTACATCACGATTACACGAAAAATAAAACCACCTAGAACTACCCGCGGATTTTCTCACGGGAAAAACCATTACATGCCTCAAAAAACGGGCCAAACCAACAATTGCTTAATTAATAAAAATAAATAAATAAATACACCATTCATATAAACCATGATAATTGGATCATATCACCTGCAAGAACACACCTAGCAAAATATTCCAACATCAAAATATATGAATATTTAAATTGCTATCAATTAATCACTAAAATTAATTAAAATAGCGAAAGCCTAAAAATCCGTCTCCGATACCAATTGTTGGAAAGTAAAACGCAGCGGAAGCGAAGTATGGGAAAGTTGATAATCGTGTTTTACGCATCTACGAGCATTAGATCTATTTAGGCATGCTAATGAATTAATTACTAAGACTAATAAGCAATTTAAATATTATTTATTATTTATTAATTAAATATGTTGATTAATTAAAATATCATAATCTAGATCCAAGATCATAGGATATTACCTTTTGAAGCGCGTTGGTCACTTCCGTCTTGATCGCCTTGTATTTTTACCTTTAGATCTTCTAGAGTATGATCTGCCTTGAACCGGACGTTGTGTGGGAAACGAGCTACCGGATCTTGTTTGGACACCTATGGGATCAGCCGATTTCACCTTGATATGTGATCAGTATATTTTTCTTTGCTCTCTAGTATTTTATGAATACTCTTAGCAAATTAATTGTGTTATCTAAATTGTAGAATCAAAGACACAAGTCTAGATCTACAATTAAACACAAAAGGAAAAAATTGATCACACAATCTCACCAAGCATGTGCAAATCAGCCAACCTCCCCATAAGCCCTATTTATAGGCTCTTGGACTACTACTAGGGATCTAAAGGAGGATTATGGAAGGACTCCCAATTAATTCATCTTACCTTATTAGGACTCTTCCTAATATGTGATGAATTAATTAATATCAACTTAGTCCACTAAAAAGTTTGATATTGCACTTCCTACCAAAATCCCAAATTACGAAATTGGGATCCTTATTAAATATATTATTTCCCATATTTAAGATATCGAATGTCCATTAATTAATTATAAGCTACTGACAGCTTTAATTAATTAATATCTTATCCAAGAGTAGTACCATTCGAACCTTATTATTATATCGGAATTAAATCCACCTGCAGGGTTTAATATAATAATCATTATCGAGCTCCTCAAGGGGACATCATCAACCTGCACGAGTCGGGACACGATTTCTAGTAATAGTAATAACTGTCGTATAAACAATATTATTGCCCAAGATACGAGGCTTATTGAGTCGATCATTTTGACTCTCACCTATGGTAAATCAAAGCAATAATTATTATAAATATACAATTAAATATTATATACTTAGAATTAAGAAATAATAATTATCCGAGATTTACGTTCTTCTTACAACAAGATGTAAGACACTATCTTACCTCGATCCTGTTCAACGTATGCAAATACGCTAATGTATGCTAATAGTCAAGACCAACTATTCTCAAGCATACACTACAACCTTTTATATAATTTGTCTAATAATTATATAGGTTGTGAACTATTTTATTATTTTATAAGGCACCGATAATCTGATCTTCCGTGTGACACCAACACACCACATTATCTACAATATAAAATAATTAGACATTTCATTTGCATAACCATAACGTGAATTAATATGCAAAACATGTGATTAAATGTAATTAATATCCTCGTAGGTAGTAACTGGGAAATTAGGTAATACAAGCATAAAGTATGCTTTGCAGTATACAATCCTAACAGCTCCCAGGGCTGATGCGAACCGACGGGCCTGAACCGTTGGTCCTAGGTTTGAATTCCCCCGACCCTAGCCTAGCCCGGGCTTCTCGGTCCCGGTTCGGTTCAGGCCCATTGAACGGCGGGCCCGGGCTAAAACTGTTAATTTTGGGTCAATTCCAGGCCAAAACCGGCAGGCCCGACAGCCCAGGTACGTCTAATTCCTAGTGGCAATACTTTGGAATTGAATTTCTAAAGGCCCAATGATCCCATAGTCCTTGACTAAGGGTTAGGTCCTAGCCCTCCGAGGTATGCTGGTGGAACAATTAAATATTGAGGGCTTCAAGCGGTAGTGTGGGAGGCCAGATCTCGGTGGGAACCTACGGTTGTATTTGAGGGGGTCCAGCTAGAGGTGGGCAAAAAAAGCGAAACCGAAACTGAAATTGGAAAAAAACTGAAACTGAAACCGGTCAAAATCGGTTTTTGACCAAAACCGGTTCGGTTTGTATCAAAACCGGCGGTTTCTAACCGGCTTTCCATTTTACCGTTAGAAACCGATCCGGGTCGGGTTCTGTGGGAACCGATTTTGGAAACCGGGTTGGAAAAACCGGTTAGAAACCGGTTTTTGTAGGTGACCGTTATGTGTCCGTTTTTTTCAAAAATTTGACCGTTTTGTGGTTTTTTTTACCATTTTGCCATCCCTAATCAACTATAAATAGCCTATTTGAGTTAGGTTTAGTCACAATACTCAAACACTCGTCAAACACTAAAAAACCTTACAAAATTCTCGTTTCTCTCAATTCAAATGGCAACTCAATCTTCTTCCGCTTCCACGAATGCACCCGAGATTGTTGAAGTTATAGAAACAACCCGAAACCCAAAAATTTGGTGTAATTTTGTAACACCCCGAGATATTCGGAATAATTACAGCGCCATAAACCCTTTAAGTAACGATTTACAAGGCTAATTAGAAGAAATATAAATATAACACAACAGTACCATGAAAGTTCCAAATACAAAATCGGTTTCAAACAAATCAAATGAGTCAATATTACAACCATCTCGAAATATTAATAAGACACGCGTACTCGAGTACTGAAAATGAACCAAGAAGACAAATCACACTAACAATAAACATCATCCACATCACTGAGCCACTTCATGAGAGTTGAACGATCATTTCGAAGGTGAAGTACCGATGTTTAAAAGTTCAATGGTTTACAAGATATTGAAGATTTCGGGTTTTTAATAAGGGATTCAATTCCAAATCCTCATATGTTCGGCTATTATGATTTTACCACCAATGTTACTGAAGATGATAAGCATGCTCAAGTATTACGCAAGGAAAACGATACTACAGTGATCCGGTTTGAGTTCAAAGACATGGCCGATTTATCAACCTCAAGAACATGGAGAATATTGTCAAAACGAATTCCTCTAACATACATGAATTACATCAGTGGAATATCGAAAGGGTTCAGAGAATCTAACTGAAATCATGCTCATTACTTCAACGAATTAAGGATACTACATGCTAAGGTTTTCATCCACCGAGGCTAAATCAATACTCTAAGTAATGGAAGAAAAACAGGGTTCTAATCTCCAAAATATGGTGCTGGACTCAAAAGATCATTAACTAGTCCAATGATTTCCAAAACAAGCTCAAAGCATAGCTAGGAACGTAAATTCTAGCTTGGTGAATCGTAACATACCTTAAGAGATGTAAGAACAAAGAAAATCTTCAATAAACTCTTCACCGGAAGCTTGATCACTAATTCACACGGTCTAGGCTCCCCAAAATCGGATGTAGATGATGATATGAGGGATATGAGGTGAGAGATAGTCTCAAGAACACAAAAATCGGCCAAGGCAAGAGTGGGAAATGAAGTGAGGGTCGGGTTCTATAAATAGATTTTAAACCATTACGTACGCTAAACAAAGACCATTACGTACGTAACATGGTTAGCGTACGCTATACTCGAACATTAGCGTGCGTTAATGCTCGGCCAGAGCTCACTTGACTGTTTCTGGCATATGCTTACGTACGTTAGGCTATAGGTGTTACGTACGTAACACATAGGACCTTAGCGTACGTTAAAAATCTCTCCTAGCGTACGCTAAGCCGTTAACTTTGCATGCGCTGGAAAACCGTCCAGGTTCATGCTGGCAATCTCCACGAATCTTCATTCGGTCCCCACACGCTGACCGTTGTCGGATCTTGACTTGACTGAGCTTACTTACATTAAGCTCAACACATAACGTACGTTACACAGCAGACTTAGCGTACGTTAAGCGCAAGTCTGTAGCGTACGTAAGTACGTGCAGAACCATGCATGCAATGTTGAAGATATAAAAATATAAGGGCACGAATACGGGAAACCAATCTACGATTAATAACATCACGAAGTCGAAATAATAAAAGGTCGAGTACAAGGTAAATACAACATTTATCTGGGCATTACATACTACCCCCTAAAAAGAAGTTTCGGCCCAAAACTTAAAACAAAAATAATTCCAGGTATCTCGACTTCATACTCTCCTCCGTCTCCCAAGTTGCTTCTTCGACTCCATGTCGATACCATTGAACTTTTACCAAGGAGATCGGTTTATTCCTCAACCGTTTGACTCGACTCTCGAGTATCTTGATTGGTCTCTCTTCGAAGGTGCTGTCATTAGCTATCTCGATCTCGTCGAAATCAATAATATGACTGGGATCTCGTACATACTTCCGCAATTGGGATACGTGAAACACGTTGTGAACATGACTCAGCGATGGTGGTAAGGCCACCCTGTATGCTAAATCCCCAACTCTCTCGAGGATCTCGAATGGTCCGATATATCTCGGACTTAGCTTACCTTTTCTCCCAAAACGGAAAATTCCTCGTGTAGGAGACACCTTCAATAGTGCGTGGTCCCCAACGTCGAACTCTAGCGGGCGACGACGTGCATCTGTGTAAGACTTTTGTCGACTCTGGGCAGTCAACAGTCTTTCCCGAATCAAGGCTATCTTCTCTTGAGTCTGGACTATCAATTCCGGTTCCGTCCCGATCAAGTCCGAAGAATCGTCCCAACACAAGGGTGATCGGCATCTTCTCCCGTACAAAGCTTCAAATGGTGCCATCTTAATAGAAGCATGCCAACTATTCTTGTAGGTGAATTCAATCAAGGGCAAATGAACTTCCCAATCAATTGACCAATCCAAGGCACAAGCTCTAAGCATGTCTTCTACTGTTTGTATAGTTCTTTCGGATTGACCGTCTGTTTGGGGATGATAAGCCATGCTAAAGTTCAGTTCGGTCCCCAAAGACCTGTGAACTGCCTTCCAAGAGTGCGACACGAAGCGACCATCTCGATTTGAAATAATGGTCTTCGGCGTCCCATGCAATCTGACTATCTCTGCAATAAATACTCGTGCCAATCTCTCGGGTCCCCAAGTGTCTTTAATTCCTAGGAAATGATCCGACTTGGTTAATCTATCAACTATAACCCAAATTATGTTCATTCCCGTCTTGGTCCTTGGCATACTGGTGAGAAAGTCCATCGATATATCCTCCCACTTCCACTCAGGGATCGGAAGGGGGTTCAACATTCCGGCAGGTCTCTGATGTTCAATCTTAACATGCTGACAAGTCAAACACTTCGAAATGTATTCTGCTACGTCCTTCTTCATTTTTCCCCACCAGAAGTTTTGTTTTAAATCCTTATACATCTTACTGCTGCCCGGGTGAATAGAGTAGGGCGCGCTGTGAGCTTCCTTCAGAATTGTCCGTCTCAAAATATCATCATTGGGAACACAAAGTCGACTCTGAAATCTCAGAACTCCATCATCCTGTATCACGAATCCTGGGTCCTTCCCTTTGTTCACTTCGTTACATAATTGAAGAATCAAAGAATCATCCAACTGCTTAGATTTGACTTCTTCAACCAACGACGAAGTTAGTTCCATCACAGACAATTACCCTTGGACTCCTTGCAACCACACTGCAATTCCTTCACGGATTAGTTCTCGTTGAATGTTGGATTGGGATGTAAGCACTTCCAACACTCGAAGAGAAACAGGTTTTTGGGTCAGTGCATTAGCTACCACGTTTGCTTTGCCTGGATGATAAAGGATTTCCAAATCGTAATCCTTGATCAATTCCAGCCACCTTCTCTGCCTCATATTTAATTCCTTCTGACTGAAAATATACTTGAGGCTCTTATGATCGGTGAAGATCTGACAACGAGTGCCGTACAAGTAATGTCGCCAAATTTTTAGAGCAAAGACTACAGCGGCTAACTCCAGATCATGAGTCGGGTAATTAACTTCGTACGGTTTCAACTGTCGAGAGGCATAGGTAATCACCTTATCCTTTTGCATCAATACACATCCCAGACCCTGATTTGAAGCATCGCTGTATACCATGAATCCATCCGTTCCATCTGGTAATGCTAGTATAGGCGCTGTTGTCAGTCTTCTCTTAAGTTCATCAAAACCCGCCTGGCATTTCTCATTCCACACGAATTTTTGTGTTTTCTGCAACAGCTGAGTAAGTGGACGAGCAATTTTGGAAAATCCTTCTACAAAACGGCGATAATATCCAGCAAGTCCCAAGAAACTCCGGACTTCTTTCACATTATTAGGAGATTCACATTCCAAGATTGCCTCGACTTTCTTCGGGTCCACCTGAACTCCTTCAGCTGATATTACATGCCCAAGGAAGGTCACTTCCTTAAGCCAGAACTCACATTTAGAAAATTTCGCATAAAGTTGTTCATTCCTCAAAGTGCTCAAAACGATACGCAAATGCTCCGCATGTTCCTCTACATTTTTCGAATAGATCAAGATATCATTGATGAAGACTACCACAAATTTATCCAAGTATTCTAAGAATACCCGATTCATCAATTGCATAAATACCGCAGGAGCATTGGTGAGTCCGAATGGCATCACCACGAATTCATAGTGCTGCATCGATCCGAAGCGCATTTTGGTATATCCGATTCCTTAATTCTCAACTGATGGTATCCTGATCGCAAGTCAATCTTCGAGAATACTCTTGCCCCTTGCAGTTGATCAAATAAGTCGTCAATTCGAGGTATAGGATACTTGTTCTTGATTGTCACCTTGTTTAGATCTCAGTAATCAATACATAGTCGGAGGGATCCATCTTTCTTCCGGACAAAGAGAACGGGTGCTCCCCAAGGGGAAACGCTAGGTTGAATGTAACCCTTCTGCAATAATTCCTCCAGCTGCTTCTTTAATTCATACATCTCGGTTGGCGCCATACGGTATGGTGCTCTAGAAATAGGAGCGGCTCCAGGCTCTAATTCGATATTGAACTCTACCTCTCTCCGCGGAGGTAACCCAGGTAGTTCGTCAGGGAATACATCTGAGAATTCGTTCACCACTGTAATAGATGCGAGCTCGATTTCTTCTTCTTTCTTCATGAAATAACACCAAAACCCGTAACAACCATGCTTTAGCAATTTAACTGCTTTCATGGCCTTGATCAATTTTCCTGAGCTTCCCGGTCTCCATCCTTTGAATAAATGTTCAGATCCGTCATCAGCAATGATAGAAATGACTCTCTTTCGGTAATTCAAAATAGCTCCGTAACGGTTGAGCCAATCGTCTCTGAGAATTAAATCGTCACCTTGGATGTCGACTACAATAAGATTTGATGGCCAATCTCTCCTTTCTATAGTCACTGGAAAATCTCTAGTTTCTAGGGTTCCCACAATTTTCTCTCCACTCGGTAACCCCACAACATAAGGCTCACAATCATATATGCACGAGATTTTCAAACGATTAACACAGTTCAAACATATGAAAAAATGCGTAGCCTCTGAATCGAATAAGACACTGGGAGGTTGCAAAAGGATCTGAATTGTACCTGATGCGACAGCAGTGTGCTGATCGTCTGACTTCCTCATCTCGTAAATGCGCGGAGGAACGGACCCAGCGCTGGACGCCTCTCTTTTCCCAACACTCTGCTGCTGGAAACCACTTTGCTGCGTCTGGTTCACGCTTGTATCCTTCGGAATCGGTGCAGGGGTGCGGGTACCAAAGGATCTAGTAGCATTTCCACAGAATGTTGCGCGATGTCCTTCCTGTCCACACTCGAAGCAGGTCACAGCAGGTGAGTAACAATCCCGTCGAACATGACCAGTTTTGCCACAGTTATAGCATTTCTTTGCTGTGTCTGAAACTATTGATGTTGCCCGGAACTTCTTTCCACCTCGAGAAGTATGCGGAGGTCTTCTAGATGAATGAAATGAGGACTGGCCCTTGTGGGGCCCACCACTCTTGTTCTCCGTAAAGTTGCCCGACACTTTCTGCTTCTTTGCTTCCGTTGATTTCTCTACTGCCGCCTCTTTCATATCGTAGGCCAGTGCTTTGTCCTGATACTGTCGCAAGGTGGTACATTCAAATCCGGACATATACTGCTGAATTTCTGGCTTCATCCACATATCAAAATGAAAAATCCTCTCCGCCTCGGTCCTGACCAAGTGGCGCACATAAGTCAACTGGTGATTAAAAGTCTTAATCACATCTGTCACAGATGCCTCTAAATTTTGTGGTGAGAAAAACTCCCGGACTCGGGCCTCTCTAACTGGGCGAGGACAATATTGCGCTTCCATCATTAATTTGAACTCCGTCCGCCAAGATTATGATTCTCGTGTCGAATGGCCTCCCACCAATCGAAAGCCTCCCGGTCGGAAGATACTGGGCGATCGGAACCCTTCGTCGTCGGGACAGTTAATCCTCGCAAAGATCTTCTCTAACTCCTTCACCGGTGATCCCAAGAAAGTGTCTCACAGAACTGGCCAAATTTTGGAGGGTGCAATTTGACCACCTCGAAGCCATTTGTCCCCGACTATCCTCGTTATGCCGCTTGTCCCATCGCCGTCGCATACGATCAACAACCCGAGCAAACCGGTTTATCTCGAGCAACCACTGTTGAAGCACTCCCGCACGTTAGATCTCGCATTATTATTTGCCGATCCTCGCATCCTCCGTAATGGGAGTCGGTTCGACTAGCAGAAATTTCTGGGGTAGACGCCGAATCCTCCTGTCTCGCATTTCCACGTCCGCGTCCACGACCACGTCCGCGCCCACGACCTCCCCTCAACATACTGTAAACACAAATACTCAATATCCAGGGCAAACTTTCTAAAAGAAAGTCCGTCAATATTCACAAAATATGAATTAAATAAAACGATAGTATTTGAGATTAGGAAACTTACAACCACGGTCCACACGACGATGTTGGCTCAGCAGTGATGTTACAAACGACCCAAAATCAAATAACGTAAACAGACCCAACTAAAACCCAACTGCCAAGATATCAATGAATCTTAGCTCTATACCATATTCTGTAACACCCCGAGATATTCGGAATAATTACAGCGCCGTAAACCCTTTAAGTAAGGATTTACAAGGCTAATTAGAAGAAATATAAATATAACACAACAGTACCATGAAAGTTCCAAATACAAAACCGGTTTCAAACAAATCGAATGAGTCAATATTACAACCATCTCGAAATATTAATAAGACACGCGTACTCGAGTACTGAAAATGAACCAAGAAGACAAATCACACTAACAATAAACAGCATCCACATCACTGAGCCACTTCATGAGAGTTGAACGATCATTTCGAAGGTGAAGTACCGATGTTTAAAAATTCAATGGTTTACAAGATATTGAAGATTTCGGGTTTTAAATAAGGGATTCAATTCCAAATCCTCATATGTTCGGCTATTATGATTTTACCACCAATGTTACTCAAGATGATAAGCATGCTTAAGTATTACGCAAGGAAAACGATACTACGATGATCCGGTTTGAGTTCAAAGACATGGCCGATTTATCAACCTCAAGAACATGGAGAATATTGTCAAAACGAATTCCTCTAACATACATGAATTACATCAGTGGAATATCGAAAGGGTTAAGAGAATCTAACTGAAATCATGCTCATTACTTCAACGAATTAAGGATACTACATGCTAAGGTTTTCAGCCACCGAGGCTAAATCAATACTCTAAGTAATGGAAGAAAAATAAGGTATAATCGGGTTCTAATCTCCAAAATATGGTGCTGGACTCAAAAGATCATTAACTAGTCCAATGATTTCCAAAACAAGCTCAAAGCATAGCTAAGAACGTAAATTCTAGCTTGGTGAATCGTAACATACCTTAAGAGATGTAAGAACAAAGAAAATCATCAATAAACTCTTCACCGGAAGCTTGATCACTAATTCACACGGTCTAGGCTCCCCAAAATCGGATGTAGATGATGATATGAGGGATATGAGGTGAGGGATAGTCTCAAGAACACAAAAATCGGCCAAGGCAAGAGTGGGAAATGAAGTGAGGGTCGGGTTCTATAAATAGATTTTAAACCATTACGTACGCTAAACAAAGCCCATTACGTACGTAACATGGTTAGCGTACGCTATACTCGAACATTAGCGTGCGTTAATGCTCGTCCAGAGCTCACTGGACTTTTTCTGGCATACGCTTACGTACGTTAGGCTATAGGTGTTACGTACGTAACACATAGGACCTTAGCGTACGTTAAAAATATCTCCTAGCGTACGCTAAGCCGTTGACTTTGCATGTGCTGGAAAACCGTCCAGGTTCATGCTGGCAATCTCCACGAATCTTCATCCGGTCCCCACACGCCGACCCTTGTCGGATCTTGACTTGACTGAGCTTACGTACGTTAAGCTCGACACATAACGTACGTTACACAGCAGACTTAGCGTACGTTAAGCGCAAGTCCGTAGCGTACGTAAGTACGTGCAGAACCATGCATGCAATGTTGAAGATATAAAAACATAAGGGCACGAATACGGGAAACCAATCTACGATTAATAACATCACAGAGTCGAAATAATACAAGGTCGAGTACAAGGTAAATACAACATTTATCCGGGCATTACAAATTTCAACCTCGTGAAGTTGTCGGATGGGCAACTTAAGGCTCATTGTAAACATTACGGTAAGTTTTTGAAACATGAATCCAACACGACGTTGAAGATGCATACCGACAAGTATTGCGAAGGACTCAAATCCGTTACGAAAGCCGGTCAAGCATCTATGTCACGAGAGGGGGGTCTTTTTGCATACGAGGCGGAGCGGTGGCGACAACAATTTGCAAGCTACGTGATTCAAGAAGGTTTCCCGTTCAACCACTTCGATAACCCTCGATTGACTAAGATAATTCAAAATACTCTTCAACCGCGATATAAACAAGTAAGTCGTGCTACTCTTAGACGTGATTGTATTAAATTATGGAAAAGGGTAAAATAGAACTAATAAACGGTTTTCAAACTTAAATACAAATGTAAACTTAACAACCGATGTTTGGTCGGCACCTCATGGTTTGCCCGGTTCATACCTTTGTGTTACCGCACATTGGATTAATCCCGATACATGGCTAATGATGAAGCGTACGATTGCTTTTGAAAAATTTGAGTACCCTCACACGGGTCAAAATTTATTTCATATGTTACAAAATATAATAAATAACTTTAACTTACAAGAAAAAGTTTTTTCGATCTCATTTGATAACGCGTCTAATAATCCAAACGCGGTAAAAAAATTAATACTAACATATAAACCGCCTTTGAAGGGTACTTTTTTATCATAGTCGATGTGTTGCACACATTATAAACTTGGTTGTGCAATACGGATTAGCGGTACCCGAAATAAGTTTGGTAAAAGACGCTTTTAAAAAAATGTTACAAGATATATTTTGTTCAAGTAAAGCTAGATATAAACAATATATGAAATTGTGTAAGGACACGAATTCTATTTTTTTAACCCCTAATTGGGACGTTCCTACAAGATGGAATTCGACTTATAAAATATTTTGTTGTGGTTTACGCCAACGTGATACTTTACAACTTTTTCATGATGAACTTGCGAATAGGACGAATAGGGTTACACCATTTACGTCGGAACAATGGGATATTGTTAGAAAAATAAGCAAATTGCTCAAAATTTTTAAAAACGCAACAACTTTATTATCGGGTGTTTATTATCCCACCATTCATTTGGTACTTAATCAAATTTATTTAATGTGTTCAAAATTAAGCGGCCACGAATTAAGTGGTGATTTATATGAAAAAATGGTTTCGCCCATGAAAGCAAAACTAAGAAAATATTTCAAAGAAATGCCACCGGTAATTATTTGTTCCGCCGCGTTGAACCCATGTATGAATATTAGTGGGGTGGAACTACTTATCGACAAAATCTCTATTGATTTAGAGTTGCATAACGAAAACGTTTTCTATGCAAGAGATGCAAAAGCCATTTTTAACAAAAATTTCGAAGATTTATTCGGGGTTTATTTTAAAAAATATGGTTCAAGAAATGATTCTTCAACTTCGTTTTCATCATCATTTTCTAATTCTACTAGCGCGGATCCCATGCTTAACTTATATAATAGTTTAAGAGAAGAAAATACTAAACGGGCTAGGGGTGAGGGTGACCAATCATCGACTAGCGAATATGGGAGATATATTGGAACCGATTTTTTATCCACTATGGGACCCCATGAATTCGCAAATTTTGATATTTTGGCTTGGTGGAAAGGAAGGGAAACTCAATTTCCTGTTCTAATCGCCATGGCTCGAGATTTACTAACCGTCCAAGCTTCTACGGTAGCTTTGGAATCCGCTTTTTCTCTTAGAGGCAGGGTATTATCTATACGAAGAACAAGACTCACACCGGCATCATTGGAGATGTGTATTTGCTTGAAGGATCACTTGGACGCATCCGAACGTATACAACACACTCAAAGTCTTGAAGGAGAACTAGACATTGAACAAGAAATACACGATATCGAGGTGGAAGAAGGTTTTGCAATCTCACTCTCCGATGAAGAAATTGCTCTCGATGAAGCTTCGCGCGAGGCTAGCGCCGAAGAAGATATCACTCTCGATGAATAAAAGTTTATGTTTTAATTTCTAAATGTTTGAATAAAAGTTGATGTTGTAATGAGTCTATTTAATAAAAGTTTATGTTTTAAATTCTAAATGTTTGAATAAAAGTTGATGTTGTAATGAGTTTATTTAATACAAGTTTATGTTTTAAATTCTAAATGTTTGAATAAAAGTTGATGTTGTAATGAGTTTATTTAATAAAAGTTTATGTTTTAAATTCTAAATGTTTGAATAAAAGTTGATGTTGTAATGAGTTTCTTTAATAAAAGTTTATATTTAATGTATAATGAGTTTATTTAATAAGAATATATCATTTTCTTAAGTTTTTTTTTTTTAAAACCCCCCGGTTATAATCGATTTTTCCTACCCGAACCGGTCTCAATCCGACCCAAACCGATTAGTATAGGGTTGAGTTTTTACAGACCCCAAACCATCCCAACCCGAACCGGTTTGGTAAAAAAACCAGTTCCCAGACTACGACCAAAAATCGGTTCGGTTTTAAAACCCGAACCGGTTTGGAAAAAAACCTGATTTGTATACCCCTAGGTCCAATATGGAGCAATAACTTGGGGGACGACTCCTTGTGCGCGGTAGTTGAGTATATTTAAGAACCTGGGAGCCAGATACACATCTCGCGATTTAACCGGTAGCAGTACTGTGGGACCGAAGCTGTTATCCGAGGAGTAGTCAGGTGTAAGCTTGGAACCTCGGTATAAAAAAAAATAATCGAGAGTTTATCAAACAAGAAACGGAGTCACGTATTCGAACGAATACAAAGAACGAAATCACAAATTCAAACAAACTAAAAACTGTTAAACGAATCCAAATCGGCAGCCGGAAAACAAAAGAAAATAGAGCGTTCATTTTATTTAACAACAGTAATTTATGTTGTCATGTAGATTTAAGCGTATGATTGAGTGCTAATTATTCGTGAATAATGAAATTGATATAAGGATAGAAAACATAGTTGATTTCAGTCACGCTTGGTTTATCTACCAAAACATACATTTCAAGTTTCATAGCACTGAGGTCGTAACCTTAAAAGTACATGACACCAAACAAGTTTAATTAACACTCTCAATTATATAACCCTTTAATTATCTCCTGAATCTATACTTGCGTCTTCCTCTGGCTCTTCTTCCGAGTCCTCCTCCGGATCTTCCTCCAGATCTTCCTCCGGATCTTCTTCGTATTCGCGGAACAGAGCGTCGTCAGTCGGTGTTGCTCGTGATGAGGTTCCGATCTCAATGTTGGAGTTAGGAATAAGGTTGATCACGGATCCTAACTTGGATTTCACCAAAGCTTGGAACTTTTCATGCTCGTGCCTTTCATATAGGATTTGTTCTTCCAGCATTTGTATCCTGTGGGATTGAAGAAACTTCTGGCTGCGGAGCTTGGCGATTGTTCGGATGTCTACTAATGATTGGGTTTCCAGTTGATGCGCTCTCTCATCCAGCTCCTCGTACTCTTGCCTTTTCTTCTCCAATAACTGAAACAGATCATCCCTCAGATTACGATACGCCGTTACATCTTGAAAAATGTGCACAATCACGGAACTCAAGTTCTGGGTCTCCCTCTCCCTTGAATCGCCCAAAACAGCTGCGTTTAGAATGGGTCTAGAGACACCCTCAATTTGACTAAGGGCCTGTCGAAGCTGATCTTCAGTAATTGTCGTCGGCGGGGTAGGCGTATCTTCGTTTCCCTGGGTCACAATCTTCTTGTCTGAGGTGTCCATCTAATTAATAAAATGAAACTAAGTTAGTATCTCGCAAAATCTAATATCCAATGTAAGGCTCTAGTAAGCATGAATAATCATTAAGGCAATGAACTTGATGATCCAACAAATATGCTTATACGATACTAGTGACCAAGAATAATAATACTCCATTTTTAAGAAGACAATGAAGTTTAGTGGAGTTTAAAGGAACTTCATCAATTTCGAATGAATAGTGATATGACTTTGAGAAATGGATAAGTGAAATAAATTATATTCGTTTCAAGAGTTCAACAGAAGGATTGATTCAGTTGGGGAAATGCCGTGAATACTTAATCAAGTACCTTGGCCAATGACTTAGGAATTGTGAATTTTGACTATGCATATTCCAAGTGCATTGCGACAAGCCGAAAGACGTTTTTAATGGAAGTTGACTCGAGAAATCTACTTTAGGTCTCAATCTTATGGTTCACTTCGTCCTAGGTGGAATTCCCATCTAAGTCCGAAGAATCTTATCCTGGAAAAGCTCGATGTAACTGTCCTTCTTACAAATCGAGCTCCGATACCACATCTGTCACGCCCCCACATCGGGTTGGACGAGAACGCGACAGCTAACGTAATTAATTAACGTTTGTGATAATAGAATTACAGTAGAGCATTCAAATGTCAGATCTTAGCCCAGTGAACTAAGTCTGGTTATTCGATGGAATAAGCATTCATGAGTACAGCGGAATAGTTACATAAAGTTCAAAGAGTACAACGGAGATCAGAATACTCTATTGATACAAGAATAAAAAGGAGCATTTATTTCAACATTCTAATACTTATGTCTCGACAGTTCTTCAACGACGATCTTCACTGGTCATCAGCATTCGTCTCGTCATCTTCTTGGGTCTCCTCATCTAGTGGGGTTTTAGAAAAATAATACAAATTGGGGTGAGAATAATGGATTCTCAGTGAGTTGGGTTGAATATATTTTCTGAAATTATACGTATGTAATTATTTTGAAATATATACTATTTTACTCCCACCTTTGAAAATTTATCATTTATGGATGGTATAAGTTTCAAAATATAATGCAATGAATTAAGTTATGAGTGAACAGTCAATCTCCGTAGATTGCTGTTAAGTATGACAATATGTGGCGTCAAGCGCCTAGTGAGTATTTAGCTTCGGGAGGTCGTCTATATGACTAAGTCCCTCGGCCTCCTTATAACATCTTACACCGTTATCAGTGTTTGACCTTTGACTATCGCCACGACCTTTGGTTTAATAACCGTAGCCTTGGACATTTGTCGGATCGTCACTATAACATTGGCCTTTGAGCTTATCGCTCTCACGCTTGGAGACGTGCTTCCTTATCTCTTATCTGGGCTCGGCATATCTCATACCATAATCGCGATTATACCCTAAGTCTACGACCCAGTCACCTCTGGAACACTCCGTCCATTGGCTTCAAGGGAATAGGAAACGACGGTAGCCTTGTTCATGAACCGCAGCCGTGCTGCTCGATCCAAGACATGGTCTAACCATCCCTGACACAAATTTGGGACTCTAGAGGTGGCCCCTACAACTCAAGAGGTGGCCCCTAGATTTCAGGTCGGCTCTCGGTGTCGTATGGGCTCAAGAGGTGGCCCCAGTCTGCCGACGTGGCACTTTGCCCCGATAGAATTAGAGGCGGATCTGTCTGTGGCACTTTGTTTGTATGACACTTAGTTCCCGGTTAGATGTGATTATACGTTAGTCACATTGCGGTGAATGCACATGATATGGTCAGAGTCATATATCTAATACTTAGTGTAAATTGATTATACGATTGCGATTTGGAGTTTATTCGTGGCACGAGTTTTTATGAATTATGGTTCTGTTATTGACATATCTTTGGAATATAATTGTGATTATTGATTCCAGACTTGATAAATTCCAATCTTTGATTTTTAGTTTAAATTTTCCCAATTTATGGTTACGCCCATAATTCTTGTGAAACGGATTATTATGCCATGAGGATTGGTTTTCGTCACGGATGGTGACGAAACCTATGGGAGAGTTCATGTTGAACTTGGAACTTTTGTGTTTGAGTGAACTTCCCAGAATTTTCAGTTTCTGACTAATTTTTCTAAAATTTTCAGTTTTGCCCAAAAACTATTTAAAATGTCGTTTTGATCCCAAAACCCAAAATTTGCTCCTATTGTTATAGGGTTTTTCGGATATAATATTTATCCTTTGATAATTAACATTCTAGTCCATAGACCTGAAAATTTATTTTATTTCCATTTTTATTGAAATTTACTAATTGACCCCAATTTTACCAATTATTGCATTTTAGCCCCAAATCTTGAATCGACTTCCGCTCTCTACGAAATTTTAAGGTCAGAATATTTATTTCTATATAAGTTATGTCTTCAGTCCATAAGGTGAACTTTTTACTTTGGTTCCAAATTTTTGAGGAATTTATCATTTGACCCCCTTACTTTGTCTTAATTTACACTTTTGGTCCGTAAACACCGGAAGTGGATTCCGATTACTACGAAATTTTTAGGACAGAGGCTAAACGTGTTATTATGTCCACTTTGATGTTCCAAATTGAAATATACGGATTTTATTTAGTAGTTTCACCATTTTGATGGATTTACACAATCTTCGTGTTTTGCCGATTTTAACCCGTTGACTTAGAAAATGATTTACGTTTCTTATAAAATTTTAAAGGTAGGTGATTAACAAGTGAATATATTGTATTTTATGACCTTAAGTCAGATTACATCTTTTTTGGTAATAATTTTTATAATTTTCTTTATCTTCACTTAATTCTTGTTTTGTGTCCGTTTTGATCATCCCATTTTTGTTAGGCCACAAATTAAACATCCAACTTTACATACATGATCATATAACACAAATATACCTCTCCAAACATAATTTTCAGAATATAAAGGAAGACAAAATCATACTTAATTGATAAGAAGTTTTGGGACATTTCACTTAAATCATCAAAATTGGCTAATTTCACATGCAACAAGCTATAAACCATTATGCATGCTATTAGTATAAGAAAAGTGGCCTATATGAACTTTATGGAAGGGACATGCATCTTTGTTTAAGATAAATTGCATATTAAAGTGAGAAGAATAGTTTTACCCGATTTAGTTCTTGAAGTGGTGAAGAGATCTAAGTCTTTGAACTAGTTGCACCAACCTCTTCTTTGCCTCTCCTCTTTTTATTTTGACCAATGTATGCCACACCATGAATGATGAAGATGTGGTTTAAGTTAGTGTATGTAAGATATATCTAGGTATATATATATATATATATATATATATATATATTGAAGTTACATATAGATAGTGAAATTACCTCCTTAAGTTGAACCTTTCTTCTTATCTTCTTTTCTTCTTCTTCTCTTCTCCTTCTCTTCTTGATTTCGGCCTTATCTCCCTTACTCTCTCAAATTTTCACATTTTATTTTTTGTAAGGGTGAAAGGAATGAGGGTGTTTGATTTTTAAAAGGGTTTAATTGTAATATCCGAAAATTCTACTACTGTTATTTAACATTATTTTATCCGAGTTATGTTGTACAGTGTGGTATCTGTACAGTATGGATAAAATAAATGAAGGACTGAGACATCTGTATTGGTACAATTATCGTACTTGGTTGACAATTACATTTAAGAAGTATATGTATTCAGTACGCCGTATGTTCGTATTCTCGTATGTTGAGACGCTGACAAGAATAGCCGAAAATGGCTAAGTATAGCCTTTATTAGCGCACGCCGATATTCATGCATAACGCACGCTATCGCGTGATTAGCGCACGCTACGTTTATAGGTTAGCGACGCTAGTGCATGTGATCGAAGGAATTCGCGTGTGGACCTTACCGCTTGGCGCACGTTCGATAAGTCAACGGATGTTGTAATGTAGTGTTAGCGCACGCTAATGCATGTTGATTAGCGCACGCTAATCGTATATCGACAAAAAGGAATCTTATCCTAGTCGTTGCCGGCGTGTGGACCCGTGTTCGAGCATACATAAAACGAGTCCACCGATGATTAGCGCACGCTAAACGCAAGGACTTGCGACGCTAGAGAGTGTAAATTACGACGCTAATGCATGGGCATTACGACGTAAGCTCATGTACGGCGAGACAGAGTCTCGGACTACGATAGCGCACGCTAACAAAGGCCGCTTAGCGCACGCTAGCCTTAGCGCACGCTAAACATGAGATGTTAGCGCACGCTAGTAATGCGATCTATATAAGGGACAGACGGGTATTATGAAGCATTTCGTCCATTCTTTCACTTTCAATCGATAGAGAGAGCTTTGGGAGGTTCTTGAGGTTCCCAAGCACGATGAGGTGGTGATCTTTAACAAGATTAAAGATGGAAATCATGGATTAAAGCTTTGTTCTTGAAATCATTGGTGATTCTTGAAATGGATTCAACCTTGGAAATCAATCCATTCCTTCATAAAGGTAATCACTCTTCATCTTCGATTTCGCTTTGGATTGAATGTTGATGATTATTACATAAACAAGTTTGACAAGCATGATTATGAGATGGATTAATGAGTATGATGATATTAATATGATTCTTGTGATTTAGATTGTGTCGCTCGCTTTCTTGAGATAAGTGGATTAATCCTTCTCCTCGTTTCGGATGTTGATGTTATTGTAGATGATTACTCTTTGTAATGGAAGATTAAGGAAGTGTGGTTACGTTCTTGACGCTTTCGTATTAATATTAAGGAAGATGATATATGGATATAGAACTTGGATTATAAGTCGGATGATTGTTTATATGTTAAAGGATATCGGATTTCGTTGTTTTGATAGCTTTGAACATGATTCGTAATCACTTCGTGTTCTTGAAATCACCATAAGTTGATCGGTATTCAAAAAACATGCATCTGTCAAAGATTAGCGCACGCTACGCCATCGCCTAGCGCGCTAATGGGAGCAACTTAGCGCACGCTACGTTAGGTGATTAACGTGCGCTAAGAAGCCGTAAAGTGCGATTTTCGTGTTGTGGTTGTAAATTCGTCTTTGGTTTGAGTAGGATTGATTCGACTAGTGTTTAATCGAGATATTGTCGAGCCGTTGGGTTTGTGAATTAGTTTTATCGATTGTTGATTGTTATCAAACTTGTTGTATATTGATTATCGTAATAGGTTTAGAATATTGATCGGTGATTACAACCGTGTGTTGCGGTCGAGCTCGAGTATGTTCGTGAATTGCTTTGGTCGGGACCGAGGGACTTGTAGATGACGGCAATGGAATTGGTAATGACTTCATCGGTATCGAGGTAAGTTATTACTTGCTCACCATAATATTTAATGAATGGTTTCCGTTTCATTCGTGTATAATTCGTATAGCAATGTTAATAATCGTAATCACGGGAGATTTGAGATTATAAATCGTATTCGAGTTTTGGGAATCTAAATCATAATGTATATGATTTACTTTTGTTATTGGTATACTTGTATATCGAGCATATATTGTGCTAAAGACGAAGATATGAATTATCTGCAATCCGTGATACTTTGGACCGTCGAGTATTGAGGATAATGGTTCATGATGGTTTAGACATTGAGATCGTTCTCGAAGGACTCGGGGCAAGTACTCTAATCATTTTTGTCATTTGTGTCGATCATGTCGTGATACATTCGTGTATCGTTGTTGTCATGCATTTGTGCATTGTTGTTGTCGTACATTGTGTACTGTTGTTTTGTGCAGTTGTGCATTGTTGTCATATGTCCACCATGCTTTGATCCGACGGGAATCATCATGGGAATCTATAGCTGTGTGCGCTGGATCGTTGGACAGGTAATGCCACCATGCTTTGGTCCGACGGGATCATCATGGGAATCTATAGCTGTGTGCGCTGGATCGTTGGATTACCATATGTATTGTTGTTGTGCATATGTATATTATGGGTTTGCCATAAGTATACATTGTTGTTATTGTTGTGAGCATTTTGACGTTGTCATATGAGTATGCATTTGTAGGTCTTGTGTTAGGACCATGTTCGTATGTTGTGTTGATCTGATCTCGGATTAGACTGACGCGATGGTAATGGTATTTCGTATCTTGAGGTATGTTCCGTATATCCTTGGTACTTGTCCTTGATGGACAATCGATTATCGTATTGGAATTGTCGACGTCATCCGATGGATTGAATTGGCCAGAGTTGGTATAATTTCCGTATCGCGAGTTATGATAATGTTTTTGAGAACCTTGGGTATTGTTGAGATACCGTACAGATATTTTGGTATTATCTCATGGTGATGTTAAGGATACGAATTGTGGATTTTCGTAAAGTTAAGACCGTAAGATTACATTGGTCGTATTCTTACTTAGTATTTCCATTGATATGTAATTATTGACGTAATGTGATGGTTATCATTGTTGGATATTATGGCTGACCCCGTCGTGGGCTTTCTTTTTAGGTTCTTGGATTATCAAGCTTGTAGCGGTCGTGGAGAGATGAGCTTCCCGGAGGATACTGGCTAGAACATGTATTTGTGTAATGAGATTCTGTTCAGTTGTTGTATTCCGCTGCTAGAGTATTTTAATCGTTTGTCTTTCTCCGCTGCGTGAGTATTTTTAAATGGTCTTTTGGTATTTGGTAACTTAGGTTACCTTGGCGATCGTTCTCTAAATCTATTCTTAAGACGTGTGTTTATAGCTTAAGGTATGTTCTTAAACTATTGAGTCTTGGCATTTCGGGCCTTGTGGTTTCAAATGAGTTTTTACGACGGTTTGATAAACGAGTTTTATAAATCTTCGAATGGTTTTAATAGATAATACCGTCGTTAGCCTCTTGGGCGTTTTGTAAATGTTTGCGAAAATTTCTTTCAGCCTTGTGGGTTCCATCTCGGCCCACTACCGTAATATTCCCATTCGGATGCGGGGTGTTACGAATATGGTATCGAGCTTAGGTTGAGAAAACCTAGATACTGGGTCGAGTTGGGTCGTATTTGCCGCGGCCATTTGAGTTGTCGATTGAAAAATATTGGAGCCGTGAGTTTTTGTTGTTCACTCGGGCTTATGCGTCAGGCGATTTGCAGTGTAGTCTCGGTCTTGTTATAAACTTTTTCAAATGGTGTTAACGTGTTTCTTGAGATAAAGTTGTGTTGTGTTCTCGAGTTGCACCGAGTTTGCAAAATGTGTGTTTTGAAAATATCCATGTCGAGTAATTTCTAGAGTCGAGGCATGTGCCAAGATCACGGGAATCGCTTTCACGATCTGTAAGTAATTGGATTTTTGAATTTCATTAAGATTTATTGCCGTTTTAAGTTGATATGTTTTGAGATTCAGCAGATATCATGCGTTACGGTATAAGTTGACAGATTTGGGACAAGATTGATGATCTCGAGAAGCTATGATTTTGGAAAATCAATATGTCGGTTAAGTTTTGGAACAGAATTGTGTATTCGGGAGAAGGAATGGGAATTGTTGAGAAGAACATGTAGTCATGTTAAGTCATTTTGGAAATACATGAAACTGCTTTTGAGCATTTGAAAATGGTACTTTTCAAAATGAATGTTTTACAGATGTTTTACCATAAATGATTTTTGGGCCGAGACCCAATAGATTTTTGAAATTGTTTTATAACTCAGGACTTGGGGTCCGAAAAAGAGTTTCCTACTTTTTAAACTTTTTGTAATGCAGAACGAGTTACGGGCTAAGACCCTAATGTTTCAAACGGCTTTTCTGTTTTCTTAAAACTCCCGAGACTTGTAAAACACTTTACCAATCGTTTACCTATGTTATTTCCGCCTTTCGAGGCTTTGGTTTACTTGTTCAAATTGAACCTCTCGAAGTCTTTATTTGTGTGGATTTGTTTCAATATTCGTCATACCATATTTAAGGTGATCCAGATGGGTTAATGACCGACGTTGCAAGTCATGTGTGGAAAAGGAGTTTAGTCGAATTTATATATTGAGATTTTGGAACTCGATCGTGTGGTTTTCCGATGGAATATCGGTGGATATTGGTGACGAGCCGGATTGGTATATAGAGTACGGATGTGGTCAATCATTTGCATAGTTTTTATTTTAAAACTTCAAATCGTGTGGATTCGAAGGAAATCAAGTATCAAATACTTGGCACCGGCGAGCCAGTTTATTTTTCGAGAATTGATTTGGTGGTCTTACCAAAATTTATGTTTCGAGTTTTGAAATTTTTGAAAGAATTTTCGAAAATTTGTCTTTTGACAAGAATATATGATTTCATACTGGTTTTGAAAACGTGATTGATGTACATACGCATTTAATGCATAATGCATATCGTGGTGAAGTTCTGAATGAGACTCACGAACTGGATGGTACATCAGTATGGTACGATGAAAGAGATTCGAGCGTTAGTATGGTAGTTTGGTTATCCACGGATGATCGGTTGATTTATCGGATGAGAGAGATATGCTGTGTGTTGTAGATTCATGCACAGGATGTGATTTTGGAACTGAGGATTTTGTGAAACCGGGACATAGGTGCTACGTGATTCCATTGGTGCGGTAGTAGCATAATCTTACCATAGTGATCTTTGAATGATTTCTTTGTAAGTGTAAATATGGGGATGGTGACCCCATGCTGGTTGTTTTGGATATTGAGTGGTCGTTCCCGCTCCTTGTATGAATTGGTATGTTCGTCGATTTGCGACTCGTTGTTCGTATGCCGAGGGAAATGTTCGCCAGTTGGGTATGTTTATTGAGATCCACTGTATGTGATCGGTGTGTCGTTTTGAGAATTTTGCTTTTTCGTATATCCATTTCGTGGTTCCGTGTTGATAGTGTTGGAGTTTACCGTGTGAAGGTATTCTCGATTTCCGTTGATCGCTCGTTGGTTGTATTGGAGTTTATCACGTTGATGATATTCTCGATTGTGTTTTGACCTCTGGTTGGTCAGATTGGAATTTATCATGTCGATGATAAATTCGGTTGATTGTTGATCATTGTTGGTGATCATCTGAGCGTTCAGAATGTCTATCGATGTTTCGTGATTCGTTGCCATTGTATTGAGCAGTTGTTTCACATATACATAGGATATAATTCGTTTTATCAGAATTGAGACTTGATTATGTAATCAGCAGACAGGATTTGATTCGGGCATTGTTTGATCCGAAGATGATATATTTTGTTGAGAATCGGGAATTGTGATCGTAAGCGTATTGAGACTGCATCGTGAGAACGCTGGCTAGTATCTCCGGAGATCGTCGACTGCGTATTTGGAAGTATGCTCTTTTGGATATTCGGTAATGATGATGATAAATCGTTGTCGTGATGGTTTTGGGATATTTTGGGTTGAGCAAGATGGTTGTTTGATTTATGATGGATTGCAAGTTTCGAGGACGAAACATATTTAAAGTTGTGTAGTATGTAATATCCGAAAATTCTACTACTCATATTTAACAATATATTATCCGAGATATTTTGTACAGTCTGGTATCTGTACAGTATGGATAAAATAAATGAAGGATCGAGACATCTGTATTGGTACAATGATCGTACTTGGTTGACAAGTACATTTAAGAAGTATATGTATTCAGTACGCCGTATGTTCGTATTCTGTATGTTGAGACGTTGGACAAGAATAGCTGAAAATGGCTAAGTATAGACTTATTAGCGCACGCCGATATTCATGCATAACGCACGCTATCGTGCAGGATTAGCGCACGCTACGTTTATAGGTTAGCGACGCTAGTGCGCATGCATCGGAAGGAATCTGCGTGTGGACCCGGCCGCTTTCGGCGCACGTTCGATAAGTCAACGGATGTTGTAATGTAGTGTTAGCGCACGCTAATGCATGTTGATTAGCGCACGCTAATCGTATATTGACAAAAAGGAATCTTATCCTAGTCGAAGCCGGCGTGTGGACCCGTGTTCGGAGCATACTGCATAAACGAGTCCACCGATGATTAGCGCACGCTAAACGCAAGGACTTGCGACGCTAGAGAGTGTAAATTACGACGCTAATGCATGGGCATTACGACGTAAGCTCATGTACGAAGCGAGACGGTAGTCTCGGACTACGATAGCGCACGCTAACAAAGGTCGATTAGCGCACGCTAAAGCCTTAGCGCACGCTAAACATGAGATGTTAGCGCACGCTAGTAATGCGCCTATATAAGGGACAGACGGGGTATTATGAAGCATTTCGTCCATTCTTTCACTTTCAATCGATAGAGAGAGCTTTGGGAGGTTCTTGAGGTTCCCAAGCACGATGAGGTGGTGATCTTTAACAAGATTAAAGATGGAAATCATGGATTAAAGCTTTGTTCTTGAAATCATTGGTGATTCTTGGAAATGGATTCAACCTTGGAAATCAATCCATTCCTTCATAAAGGTAATCACTCTTCATCTTTGGATTTCGTTTTGGATTGAATGTTGATGATTATTACATAAACAAGTTTGACAAGCATGATTATGAGATGGATTAATGAGTATGATGATATTAATATGATTCTTGTGATTTAGATTGTGTCGCTCGCTTTCTTGAGATAAGTGGATTAATCCTTCTCCTCGGTTTCGGATGTTGATGTTATTGTAGATGATTACTCTTTGTAATGGAAGATTAAGGAAGTGTGGTTACGTTCTTGACGTTTCGTGTATTAATATTAAGGAAGATGATATATGGATATAGAACTTGGATTATAAGTTGGATGATTGTTTATATGTTAAAGGATATCGGATTTCGTTGTTTTGATAGCTTTGAACATGATTCAGAATCACTTCGTGTTCTTGAAATCGCCATAAGTTGATCGGTATCTGAAAAACATGCATCTGTCCAGCATTAGCGCACGCTACGTTATCGCCTAGCGCGCGCTAATGGGAGCAACTTAGCGCACGCTACGTTAGGTGATTAACGTGCGCTAAGAAGCCAGAAAGTGCAGTATTTTCGTGTTGTGGTTGTAAATTCGTGCTGGTTTGAGTAGGATTGATTCGACTAGTGTTTAATCGAGATATTGTCGAGCCGTTGGGTTTGTGAATTAGTTTTATCGATTGTTGATTGTTATCAAACTTGTTGTATATTGATTACTGTAATAGGTTTAGAATATTGATCGGTGATTACAACCGTGTGTTGCGGTCGAGCTCGAGTATGTTCGTGAATTGCTTTGGTCGGGACCGAGGGACTTGTAGATGACGGCAATGGAATTGGTAACAGCTTCATCGGTATCGAGGTAAGTTATTACTTGCTCAGTTCATAATATTTAATGAATGGTTTCCGTTTCATTCGTGTATAATTCGTATAGCAATGTTAATAATCGTAATCACAGGAGATTTGAGATTATAAATCGTATTCGAGTTTTGGGAATCTAAATCATAATGTATATGATTTACTTTTGTTATTGGTATACTTGTATATCGAGCATATATTGTGCTAAAGACGAAGATATGAATTATCTGCAATCCGTGATACTTTGGACCGTCGAGTATTGAGGATAATGGTTCATGATGGTTTAGACATTGAGATCGTTCTCGAAGGACTCGGGGCAAGTACTCTAATCATTTTTGTCATTTGTGTCGATCATGTCGTGATACATTCGTGTATCGTTGTTGTCATGCATTTGTGCATTGTTGTTGTCGTACATTGTGTACTGTTGTTTTGTGCAGTTGTGCATTGTTGTCATATGTCCACCATGCTTTGATCCGACGGAATCATCATGGGAATCTATAGTGTGCGCTGGATCGTTGGGATGTAATGCCACCATGCTTTGGTCCGACGGATCATCATGGGAATCTATAGTCAGTGCATCTGGATCGTTGGATTACCATATGTATTGTTGTTGTGCATATGTATATTATGGGTTTGCCATAAGTATACATTGTTGTTACTGTTGTGAGCATTTTGACGTTGTCATATGAGTATGCATTTGTAGGTCTTGTGTTAGGACCATGTTCGTATGTTGTGTTGATCCGATCTCGGATTAGATCGACGCGATGGTAATGGTATTTCGTATCTTGAGGTATGTTCCGTATATCCTTGGTACTTGTCCTTGATGGACAATCGATTATCGTATTGAATTGTCGACGCCATCCGATGGATTGAATTGGCGAGTTGGTATAATTTCCGTATCGCGAGTTATGATAATGTTTTGAGAACCTTGGGTATTGTTGAGATACCGCATGATATTTTGGTATTATCTCATGGTGATGTAAAGGATACGAAATGAGGATTTTCGAAAAGTTAAGACCGTAAGATTACATTGGTCGTATTCTTACTTAGTATTTCCATTGATATGTAATTATTGACGTAATGTGATGGTTATCATTGTTGGATATTATGGTCGACCGCCGTGGGCTTTCTTTTAGGTTCTTGGATTATCAAGCTTGTAGCGGTCGTGGAGAGATGAGCTTCCTGAGGATACCGGCTAGAACATGTATTTGTGTAATGAGCTTCGTCGCTTGTTGTATTCATCGCTAGAGTATTTTAATCGTTTGTCTTTCTCCATTGCGTGAGTATTTTTAAATGGTCTTTTGGTATTTGGTAACTTAGGTTACCTTGGCGATCGTTCTCTAAATCTATTCTGTTTGACGTGTGTTTATAGCTTAAGGTATGTTCTTAAACTGTTGAGTCTTGGCATTTCGGGCCTTGTGGTTTCAAATGAGTTTTTACGACGGTTTGATAAACGAGTTTTATAAATCTTCGAATGGTTTTAATAGATAATACCGTCGTTAGCCTCTTGGGCGTTTTGTAAATGTTTGCGAAAATTTCTTTCAGCCTTGTGGGTTCCATCTCGGGGTCCACGGCGCTGTAATATTCCCGGTCGGATCTGGGGGTGTTACATTAATGGGGTTGGGAGGTGGAATACTTGGGAAGAGAAGATGTAAGATTGAGTCTTGCATGGGGGACAAGGATTCCCCTCCCCCCAAGTGCTCTTGGACGTGGCTTATGTGTGTGTGTTATTATTTTTTTTTTTTTTTTTTTTGTATTTTAGGTATATATAGATATAGGTATTAAGTATGTGTTAAATGATGTGTCTAGTGATTAAATTGGGCTTTAAATTGTGATTCCAAGCCTTAGGGGTTTTATTTAGTTTGGGCTTGAGTCTTATAGTGTGTTTATGTGTATATGTGTTAATACACATGGCCCATTAGGAATTTTATGTTCCCACTTCAAATTTTAATTAATTTGATTATTTGGTTCATAAAATAATTTACGAATAAATGAGTAAAACAAATGAAACTAGATGTAGATTAAACAATTGTTATAGGAGTACATCATGATTTAACAATTATACATGTAGTAAACTATCGAGTTTTAGGGGATTTTACAAAATCCCCCCTAAGTTGTTGCAAATTGACAGAAAGCCAAACTCTTTGTCCCCGTCACCAAGTACGATATTTTTAATGCCATAACGTATAACATAATTTTTTTTAAAAAATATACACAAAACAATTGAGGCACAATCATGTGAGACTGCACCTAAAATTAGGGCTGCAAATGAGTCCAGTTCGAGCATTCACCTTTCGAGGATGCTTGATTTACTTTTTTTCACTGCTTGGGCTTGACTCGATAAGAAAAATGCTGGTCGAGCTCGACTCATCAAGAAAATAGACGTACTCGAGATCAACTCAACAATGCTCGATTAGTGTTTGCTTGAGAAAAGATCGAAGTCAATTTGAGTTTCTAGAAATTAAACTTGTCTAAATTTTATTAGTATTATCGTAATTAAATTATAAAATAGGGATATTTCAATTAATTTAACTACAACCGAGTAGCTCGTAGAGCTCTCATATTCATATATGTGATCGACGAGCTCGAGCTCGGATCGATCCCTATCTAAAATTGAATCTCAAAATAAAAAAGCTCTTAAAAACTAAAATTTCTACGAGAAAACTGAAAAAAAAAGCCTAAAGAAATGTAAAATGCTACGAAAAACTAAAGCAATAAAAAAACTGAAACCTTCTAAAGATCGAAAAAAAAAAAACTAAAATTTGGACTCAGTTCTGTCAGACAAATTGCCTAAATAGTTATTGAACATCAAGGGTAATTCTCTTGTAGCGATGATCCTTTTCTAACTACAGTTCAAGAAACAAGGATAAATGTGGCACTTACAAGGCTAGTATCAGATGATTCCGTTCGAACATAAACGCGTGAAATCTTCGGTTTGATATGCTCTTCCCTTAGTTTCTTTGATGAGTCTTCATCACTTGAGCTGCTTTCAGAATGCCCAGCAATATTACTATTCCCAATATCAATAATATTTCCGTTGCTATTTTTAGTATCATTTATGCTCCTGCTTTCACCTGATTTCCTCTTTCTTGATGCTGCTGTATTATTATTATTATTATTCAATGCTCCCAGATTTTTGCTTGTATGCTCCATTAACTGGTTTCTCAGCTGAGTATAATTCTCACACATTACTGTCAGAAGCTCTGTCAGCTTCTTGTTTTCAGCACTTATCCTATTCAATTCTTCTATTAAAGCACCTCTCTGTTAAATCCATAAATAAACAATTAAACAAATAAAAATTTTGAAATAAAACCTGAATTCCCAGCCCTATGAAATTATTACTATCCACTTCTTGTTTCTGCAAACAAAATAATAAATAAACAAAACTAATAAATAAATAAATTATGAATGAAAAATACTGATAAATTTTACATACCGGTGGAGAACCCTCTGCCTCATCAAGAAACCTGAGAGGTTTGGTATTGAGATCCAATGAAGTATTCAGCATACTGATAAATTCCATTTCACTTTGTTTTACAAACAAACAAGTGTGTGTGTGTGTGTGCTATGATGAATTTTGTTGCAAGAAGTATGAAACGAAGACAGAGATTATATATATATAAAAAGAAAGCGGATAACACGTTGTAGGAAGGTAAGAAGGAAGATCCGATGGGACTAAAAGGTTTGATAAAAATAATGGAAAGCATCGTGGCGTTGGCAAGAAAAGTACTCCCTCTGTCCGCTGCAACAATTTCTTTTTTCATCCGTCCGCAATTTATGTGTATTGTTTATTTTTGACAGTTTTTTTTACCCTTTCACAATACAAGTGGGTCCATTTACTCCACTCAAAACACATCCTACCAACTAAGTCAACTCAAATATTAAAATCCGTGCCGGTCAAACGAGTGCATATGGGTGGTGGACGAAGGAATTAAAACCTTGGCCGGTTGGGAAGGAATATATATATATATATATATGTGTGTGTGTGTGTGCAAGTAGCTGGAGCCTGGAAGTATATTAGTGTAAACCAAACCAAACCAAACATACACAGTATATCCCGCCTGCAGCAGGCCTGGAGTGTAAGATGACGCAGACTACGCCCTACTTATTATGGTAGGAGGCAAGCTTTCCGTGAAGACTTCTACTTAGTGCACAGCAGAATCTTGTGTGATAAATACAAATGATAACATATGATTCGAAAAAGCTCGAGACCATACCTGAGCCCATTGCTTGATCCACATGGGACTTACCTAAGCGGAATTTGGCTACTTCACTCCCGATGAACGCTGCTCTAACAAAAGAGAGGTTCGCTCTGCGCACAGCTCCCTGTAAAAAATACACCACACGTAAAGACAATAGGATAAAATATACAATAAAAGTAAAAATACAATGCTCTAGGTCAAAGCTAACCGAGACAACCCAACCCTGAAGCTCTCAACTACAGCACCGCTCCCTACAAAAGAAACCACAACTCTGATCTGGCGCCTCCAAGCGCACCTATCAACAGTCATGGTCTCGGAAAGGTTTAAGGCCTTCAAATCTAATCTCAGTTGCTCCTCCAACGTCCTCCTCGGTCTGCCTCTCCTCCTCTCCCCGACAACCAATAAACTCTTGACCCTCCTCACCGGAGCAGATGCCTGCCTCCTGCGGACGTCGCCAAACCATCTCAATCTCCCTTCCCTAACTTTCGCTGAAATGGGCGCCACTTCCAGCGCGTTTCTGAAAACCCCGTTCGAGATTCTATCTAACATTGTGCGACCACACGACCAACGTAACATTCTCATTTCAGCCACTTCCAACTTGCTCTCAAGCGACTTCTTCATCGTCCAACATTCGGAGCCATACAACATTGCAGGTCGGATTGCCGCTCTATAGAATTTACCTTTCAACTTTAGAGAGACTTTCTTGTCGCACAGGACCCCTGTCACTGCTCTCCACCTTAGCCACCCCGCCTTGATGCGATGCGTGACATCATCTTCACACTCACCTTATTTCTGAATGATCGAACCTAAATACTTGAACTTATCCGTACAGGGTACGATCTGATCCGCAATCATTACCTCAACATCTTCCTCGATGGCCTCACCACTAAAGTTATACCATAGATACTCGGTCTTAGACCGGCTCACACGCAAGCCCTGGGATTCTAACTTAGCCCTCCAAAGCTCCAACTTCGAGTTCACCTCCCTCCTCGACTCCTCCACTAACACAATGTCGTCAGCAAAAAGCATGCACCACGGGATGCCATCTTGAATCCCTCGCAAAATGACGTCAAGGATTAGAGCGAAGAGAAGAGGGCTTAGCGCCGACCCCTGGTGTAGCCCTATCTCAACCGGAAAATACTGGGTGTCACCAACTGGGGTCCTAACACACGTCCTAGCTTGGGAGTACATGTCTTGGATCGCCCTAATGAACGGCAACGACACCCTCCTCTCTACTAGGCTCCTCCAAATAACATCGCACGGAATGCTATCATAAGCCTTCTCTAGATCTATGAACACCATATGGAGGTCCTTACGCCGCTCTCTAAACTTCTCCATAAGGCGTCTGACGAGATCAATGGCCTCAGTCGTGGACCTCCCCGGCATGAAGCCAAATTGGTTCTCTGAGATCTCAACTTCTCTTCTAACCCTGCATTCCACCACTCTTTCCCAAAGTTTCATAGTATGACTGAGGAGTTTAATACCCCTATAGTTACTACAACTCTGAGCATCGCTTTTGTTCTTGAAAAAAGGCACGACAATACTATGCATCCACTCTGTCGGCATCTTAGAACCTCTGAGGAGGATGTTGAACAGCTCTGCTAGCCACTGAACTCCGACTTCCCCCAGACAAAGCCACACCTCAATTGTAACACCCTCAAATCCCATTGGGTCATTACAACACCGTGGACCCCACACCAGGAGATCCACCAGGCTAAAACAACCAAAAATACAATTAACTAACCAAAAGGGGAATTACAATCCCTACACTGACATCCAATATATTATTCCGATATGGAATTTCAAAGACAACAGTGGACCTACATGGACAAAATAAGATACAACAACATCCACGAGCCTTGCTTGGATAATACAAAATGACAAAGACTGAACAAAACTGGAGTACTCCAACTGTCTGACTGACATGAACACCAAAACATCTCGGACTAGTATCGCTCGAATGCCTCGTCGCCACGTCATGCCCCTGTGTCTCAACTCTCTCCTCGCAAACACCTAAAACATAAAAACATGTTCCGCCCCCACAGGGTCAGTCATCCAGATAATGATTATCAAATACATGTACAACATGATATGCATCCAAAGGGCAGCATGAATAGTATAGTAATGGTAATACGAGATGCTCACAAACCAAAGTAAGAATCGAGCATTTGTGGAATACTATGCCCACGGCATACGATCAATACCTGCTCAACAGGTTAGAACACAAGTGCCCAACGGCGAATCATCAATACAGAACACAACAATACATCACCCGAACGTAACCCAAGCCAAACACTGAAATATATACGAATCATAATGCCCGAAGGCTCCAACAGGAATACCGATACATCACAATGGCCTAATGTACAATGTACCAAGCTATTTATCATCATAATACCTCGAATGTCACTCACCCAAAGTCATTAATCACTACAATGGCCCAAGCCAAAACAACCCAAGTCAGTATCAATGAGGGCGAAGCCACGCACGAAGCCGTATCACAATGAGGGCGAAGCCACGCATGAAGCCGTATCACAATGAGATCATCCAATGACCGTGACTCATCAATTGCAGTGTGCCGGGAAACCAACCGCGAGGGTTCAAGCCCCAGACTTACCCATAATGAGATCACCCGGTGGCCGTGACCTCATTTGATCGTAGGTGTTGGGAAACCAACCGCGAAGGTTCAAGCCCCAAGCTTACCCATAATGAGATCATTAACATGACCGTGACCTACTGAACTGTAGGTGTTGGGAAACCAACCGCGAAGGTTCAAGCCCCAAGCTTATCCATAATGAGATCATTAACATGACCGTGACCTACTGAACTGTAGGTGTTGGGAAACCAACCGCGAAGGTTGAAGCCCCAAACTTACCCATCGAGCACTAGCCGAGACTAGCCTCCAAAACATAATTAATCACAACAGAAACGATCCCAAGATTACCAAATTCACAAGAATAATAGCGTGCTGCCTTGAGCCGGCCAACACGACGACAACAACTCAACTGGTGGAACTATCCTTGCCCGTCCCAATTCAATACATCGATTACCTTAGAACGGTTAATCGATAACCAATGATACAACGGATGGGAATTATCTTCGATAATCCCAATTCAATACATCGATTACCTTAGAACGGTTAATCGATAACCAATGATACAACTGATGGGAATTATCTTCGATAATCCCAATTCAATACATCGATTACCTTAGAACGGTTAATCGATAACCAATGATACAACGGATGGGAATTATCTTCGATAATCCCAATTCAATACATCGATTACCTTAGAATGGTTAATCGATAACCAATGATACAACGGATGGGAATTATCTTCGATAATCCCAATTCAATACATCGATTACCTTAGAACGGTTAATCGATAACCAATGATACGGTAGAATAGATGTTCCGGCATCTTAAACCGACCACCGAAACAGATATGATAAACGAATATATCAAATGCCTTCAATCGGCCAATGCAACACCATAGCAACAGTTCCAATTCGATAATAACGATTCAACGATGCCTCAGAACGACATTAACGTCAACAATAATAATCTACATCGATTCCGCAGACCGGCTATCGACAACAAGAATCTCAATGCCTTAAACCGGCCGTTAACAAATAACACTCACATCTGGCATAATCACCAAAGGGTATTGCATCAAATAATTCCCGAATATCAACAAATCACGAAGAGACTAAGTCTCGAAATGATACAATACATTCATACACATATATGATAACATTAATCTCATTGACCATTACAAGTATAAAACTTGCCTCAAACTGAAGGCGAGAAAGTCCTTCCACGATCAACGTCCTGGCACGAAACGACGAACGGTGCCTCCCGATGATCACTAACGCTCGAACTACCTTGAATGAAAACGATTCATTCAAAAACACAAAATCAATAGAAAACAATGACAAGGACAAAGCCTGATTCAAACACGAATCGATCACACCGCACGAATGAATATCATAGTTCTCACTATGAATTCCAACATCCTCTAACACCTCGATGATCAATTAACATGATCATTACGTTCTTAACACTTGTGAAATCCATTCAACAAGATTCACTTAAGAACAATCATCAAAACAAACATCTCAAAATGATAATATCACCAATATCATCAAATTGATCCTCCTACAATGATAATATTATCAATATTATCATTATCACCCCAAGAACATCATCAACTCAATAATCATGATGTCTGAAACAAAAATCCTTCATCAATACATCATGAATTTGGATTGAACAACAAGATTCACTCAACCATTTACAACTTATGATAATCACCTCCTAAATCATCATAAATCCTTACTAAAATGGTTAAAATCTTTCAAGAACACCACCAACAACAATAATCATCTCAAGATTATGTTAATCATATAACAATCTTAACATAATCCTTCCTAGACATGATTAAAAACCTCCAAACAATCTAAAACATCAAGAACATAATCCAACTCAAGTGATACTATCATGTTCTTCATCAAAAGTTTATCAAAACCATGAAGAATCATGATATACTCCATTAATCAAACAATACCCGAAGAAAACAACAACAAAAACATGAAAATCACTTGAAGAACAAGAGATTGAGGGAACTTACCAAAGAAGAACAAGAAGAAGCCTCCAAACACCAAAGGAGCACCAACAAGCTTCCAACTTCAAGCTTCAATCCAAGCTAGGATGATCAAGATCGAGTTGGAAGGTGCTAAACATCAATAACAAGTCCAAACGGACGATTCTAGGGAGAGAAATTGTGTTTTGGTTCGTGAGGAAATGAAATACGAAGTCAACATAAATAGACTGACAAACTCATTACGTACGTTATACACTACGGTTAACGTACGTAAGAGACATTACGTGCGCTATGCCATGACATTAACGTACGTAATGAAAAATCCAGAACTAACTGGACTAAAATACGAAGGCCTTAACGTACATAAACAAGAACTTATTACGTACGTTAACAAGACCTGCATTACGTACGTAGAGCTCACCTCTTAACGTACGTAAGGGTCCGTTGACTGCAATAGTGAGATCCGATCGGAAGATGCTCGGGACCCACCGGCCGAAAGTTAATTACAAGGAAGGTTCTTACCACCTACCAAGCATTACGTACGTAACCTTACAGGCATAACGTACGTAATAGCAACACGCTAGCGTACGTAATGCTACATCCGTAGCGTACGCTAAGGCTATGAACTTAGCCAAAAATCCAAACTCTCCAACCAACATTCAAACGACGAAACCAACCCGACGACAAGCATAATATTTCGATCCCGAAATATTCCAATACAATATACATTGTATCAGTCCAAAACAACAACACTTGTACAATTCCAAATGAATACGTACAACTCAGCAGTAACACGAAAAAAAATTATCCCCGGATATTACATACTCCCCCCTTAAAATAGTTTCGTCCCCGAAACTCAGGGTACGCAACAAGGGATAAAGACTATCCATCCGGATAAAAAAACAACATCTCCAGGAATACTCCTCACTGCGAACCACTTCGCCTGAGTAATCGGGACAACCCCACGGGTTCCCGCGTCTCCTGTCCGATCACAGTGAAAAACAGGGGATAAAAACACTCAACCAACTGCGAGATCAGCCGAATCATAACTCTCCCACTAGAGACCAGTCAGGAAGTCGTACCAACCGCATGACTAGTAGCACCGGCGTACACATCCCGCGGGAGTCGCCCATTGTACATGCCTACAACCATCGATGTACACTTCCCTTGTTCTCATTAGCAACGAACGTCTATGCTATCACTGACTTACGTCACAAAAGAGAATAACAACGCACAAATATAGTCCTCAGGACCATATCAAATGCACACTCAAGTCCTCGCAACTTGACGTCTCAAATCACAATGAACGTTTACCCATATCACCACAAAAATCTCGGGTACAATACCGAAAGGAAAAGAATAACGCATCAGACGACGTCAAATCTCAAGATTCTCAAAAGCTATCATAACAAGATAGATCAATAATAAATGGTTCACAACCACAATATTACAATACAGACTGAGTTAAATATCAATCCGAGAAACAAGGAAAATACAAATCAAGACTACATCTCAAACGTACCCGAAATCAACCTCCTCCATATCATCGGGCTCCTCGATCTCATCGACTCACGAAAGACCCAAATTTGGACTCGCTGCTCCTCCTTGGATGTCCATACCCTGGCTTTCGAAGCCTGATAGGACTCCTTGGATGAAGTACGGACTAGAGTAACAAAATCTCCGGAGGCCCGTGAGCTTTCCTGAGATCTACTGGCACTAGAACTCCTGCAGTATTTCTGAAGGTGTCCCTGCCTCCCACACAGAAAACAAGCAATAGCTGGCACAATGCAATGGGTGCTAACGTGCCCCGCTGAATCACAATTAAAGCAAACAACAGTCGAACTCGTCGCCTGAGAAGAAGATGCTTTCCCAGCACGAGGACGACTAGAAAACGACCTCCTAGACGTCGGAGCCCGATGTCCCTCTGAATGAACCGGCATCCTAGTCCTCTCACCTAAGAAATCAAGGGTTCTTCCGAGCAAGCTCCTTGATCAAAAGCTCGCTCCAAGAGCCTTCTCGATGAATTCACCAAGTGAATTGCAATTATGGTTGAACAACCGCATCCTCAATGCGGGTTCGACCTCTTGCTAAAATACTTGATCTTATCCGCCTCAAGACGGATAATGGATGAAGCAAATCGAAGGAGTCCACGAAACTTCTCCGCAATAACAATAACACCCTCGTCCTCGGATTCGGGGTTCAAAACCTCGGCGACTTGGCTTCACGAAGTGGAGCCGGATAATACCTCTCTAACATGAGAGTCTTAAACTCGCTCCAAGCACAATCACGATCGGTGGGTTTCACAGAAAGCCACCAAGAATAAGCGCCTTTACTCAAATAGTAAGCCGCTACTGCCACCTTACTCTCTTCCGGACACTGAACCATGTCGAAGAGTTTATCAAAATGTTCAAGCCAATGAACAATATCAGCTGGTTCCGACGAACCCTCAAAAATAGGCGGCCTCTGACGATAGATGTCACCGATAGTCTGACTCACTCTCCTGGACTGTCCATAAAACGGCACCTGGAGTCCTTGCTGCCGTGTACCATGAACCATCGAAGTCTGCATGGTTTCCATTATCTGCGTCATTTGAGTCATCTGGGTCATCATGCCCCCCATAAGCAAGAAAGGGTCGATGTCAGTCTGATCGACTCCTCGAGTATGACGTCCCGAAGGAGAACCGGTCGCATAAGTCACATCTCCGGACGAATTCTGATCCATCTCGGCATCCGTACGCATATAAATATGAGGTTCTGGGTTTCGGCCTGCTCTGCAGCCTTTACCCCCCCTGCTACGTCCTTGGTTTCCTCTTTCCATACTGAAAGAATAACGCTCGATCATGAACAAAGCTCAAATATGCCTCAACGTCCAATCCACAATGCTAAGTCAATATCCAAACACGAGTATACATACTCAACAAATAAACAATCACTTCAAACATGCTAATTATAGCCAATACTGGGCCGACACGCTCCAAAGCAATTAATCATGAATGGGTCGTAACACAATGTTACATAAAGATTTCAACAAAACATGTATAATCTATGGCATAATGAATGTATGAACATACAAGAGAATCGAGTCCTTACACAGGTCATACGAAGCTTCGAGGTCTTGCGATACTAGTCTTCACCGACGACGAAAAGAAAGACTCATACAGTCGCTCAACTATCACGACTCACAAAACCTAACTGTCCAGATTGTCATAACCTGAAAGCCCCACTACTACCGCGTCGTTAGAGCCACATAACTCACATATCAGGGTATCTCACAACCCAATTCTCTGATACCATCTTCTGTAACACCCCCAAATCCCATTGGGTCATTACAGCGCCGTGGACCCCACACCAGGAGATCCACCAGGCTAACACAACCAAAAATACAATTAACTGACCAAAAAGGGGAATTACAATCCCTACACTGACATCCAACATATTATTCCGATATGGAATTTCAAAGACAACAGTGGGCCTACATGGCCAAAATAAGATACAACAACATCCACGAGCCTTGCTCGGATAATACAAAATGACAAAGACTGAACAAAACTGGAGTACTCTAACTGTCTGACTGACATGAACACCAAAACATCTCGGACTAGTATCGCTCGAATGCCTCATCGCCACGTCATGACCCTGTGTCTCAACTCTCTCCTCGCAAACACCTAAAACATGAAAATATGTTCCGCCCCCACGGGGTCAGTCATCCAAATAATGATTATCAAATACATGTACAACATGATATGCATCCAAAGGGCAGAATGAATAGTATAGTAATGGTAATACGAGATGCTCACAAACCAAAGTAAGAATCGAGCATTCGTGGAATACTATGCCCACGACATACGATCAATACCTGCTCAACAGGTTAGAACACAAGTGCCCAACGGCGAATCATCAATACAGAACACAACAATACATCACCCGAAGGTAACCCAAGCCAAACACTGAAATAGATACGAATCACAATGCCCGAAGGCTCCAACAGGAATACCGATACATCACAATGGCCTAACAGCCGAACAGCCCGAAGCTGTTTATCATCATAATACCCTGAATGTCACTCAGCCAAAGCTTTCAATCACCACAATGGCCCGAAGCCAAAATAACCCGAAGCTGTATCAATGAGGGCCGAATCCACGGCACGAAGCCGTATCACAATGAGGGCCGAAGCCACGGCATGAAGCCGTATCACAATGAGATCATCCAATGACCGTGACCTGCCGAATTGCAGGTGCTGGGAAACCAACCGCGAGGGTTCAAGCCCCAGACTTACCCATAATGAGATCACCCAGTGACCGTGACCTACTGAACTGTAGGTGTTGGGAAACCAACCACGAAGGTTCAAGCCCCAAGCTTACCCATAATGAGATCATTAACATGACCGTGACCTACTAAACTGTAGGTGTTGGGAAACCAACCACGAAGGTTCAAGCCCCAAGCTTACCCATAATGAGATCATTAACATGACCGTGACCTACTGAACTGTATGTGTTGGGAAACCAACCGCGAAGGTTCAAGCCCCAAACTTACCCATCGAGCACTAGCCGAGACTAGCCTCCAAAACATAATTAATCACAACAGTAACGATCCCAAGATTACCAAATTCACAAGAATAATAGCGTGCTACCTTGAGCCGGCCAACACGACAACAACAACTCGATGGGTGGAACTATCCTTGCCCGTCCCAATTCAATACATCGATTACCTTAGAACGGTTAATCGATAACCAATGATACAATGGATGGGAATTATCTTCGATAATCCCAATTCAATACATTGATTACCTTAGAACGGTTAATCGATAACCAATGATACAACGGATGGGAATTATCTTCGATAATCCCAATTCAATACATCGATTATCTTAGAACGGTTAATCGATAACCAATGATACAACGGATGGGAATTATCTTCGATAATCCCAATTCAATACATCGATTACCTTAGAACGGTTAATCGATAACCAATGATACAACAGATGGGAATTATCTTCGATAATACCAATTCAATACATCGATTACCTTAGAACGGTTAATCGATAACCAATGATACAACGGATGGGAATTATCTTCGATAATCCCAATTCAATACATCGATTACCTTAGAACGGTTAATCGATAACCAATGATACAACGGATGGGAATTATCTTCGATAATCCTAATTCAATACATCGATTACCTTAGAACGGTTAATCGATAACCAATGATATGGTAGAATAGATGTTCCGGCGTCTTAAACCGACCACCGAAACAGATATGATAAACGAATATATCAAATGCCTTCAATCGGCCAATGCAACATCATAGCAACAGTTCCAATTCGATAATAACGATTCAACGATGCCTCAGAATGACATTAACGTCAACAATAATAATCGATACATCAATGCCGCGAACCGGCTATCGACAACAAGAATCTCAATGCCTTAAACCGGCCGTTAACGAATAACAATCACATCTGGCATAATCACCGAAGGGTATTGCATCAAACAATTCCCGAATATCAACAAATCACGAAGAGACTAAGTCTCGAAATGATACAATACATTCATACACATATATGATAACATTAATCTCATTGACCAGTACAAGTATAAAACTTGCCTCAAACCGAAGGCGAGAAAGTCCTTCCACGATCAACGTCCTGGCACGAAACGACGAACGGTGCCTCCCGACGATCACTAACGCTCGAACAACCTTGAATGAAAACGATTCATTCAAAAACACAAAATCAATAGAAAACAACGACAAGGACAAAGCCTGATTCAAACACGAATCGATCACACCGCACGAATGAATATCATAGTTCTCACTATGAATTCCAACATCCTCTAACACCTCGATGATCAATTAACATGATCATTACGTTCTTAACACTTGTGAAATCCATTCAACAAGATTCACTTAAGAACAATCATCAAAACAAACATCTCAAAATGATAATATCACCAATATCATCAAATTGATCCTCCTACAATGATAATATTATCAATATTATCATTATCACCCCAAGAACATCATCAACTCAATAATCATGATGTCTGAAACAAAAATCCTTCATCAATACATCATGAATTCGGATTGAACAACAAGATTCACTCAACCATTTACAACTTATGATAATCACCTCCTAAATCATCATAAATCCTTACTAAAATGGTTAAAATCTTTCAAGAACACCACCAACAACAATAATCATCTCAAGATTATGTTAATCATATAACAATCTTAACACAATCCTTCCTAGACATGATTAAAAACCTCCAAACAATCTAAAACATCAAGAACATAATCCAACTCAAGTGATACTATCATGTTCTTCATCAAAAGTTTATCAAAACCATGAAGAATCATGATATACTCCATTAATCAAACAATACCCGAAGAAAACAACAACAAAAACATGAAAATCACTTGAAGAACAAGAGATTGAGGGAACTTACCAAAGAAGAACAAGAAGAAGCCTCCAAACACCAAAGGAGCACCAACAAGCTTCCAACTTCAAGCTTCAATCCAAGCTAGGATGATCAAGATTGAGTTGGAAGGTGCTAAACATCAATAACAAGTCCAAACGGACGATTCTAGGGAGAGAAATTGTATTTTGGTTCGTGAGGAAATGAAATACGAAGTCAACATAAATAGACTGACAAACTCATTACGTACGTTATACACTACAGTTAACGTACGTAAGAGACATTACGTGTGCTATGCCATGACATTAACGTACGTAATGAAAAATCCAGAACTAACTGGACTAAAATACGAAGGCCTTAACGTACGTAAACAAGAACTTATTACGTACGTTAACAAGACCTGCATTACGTACGTAGAGCTCACCTCTTAACGTACGTAAGGGTCCGTTGACTGCAATAGTGAGATCCGATCGGAAGATGCTCGGGACCCACCGGCCGAAAGTTAATTACAAGGAAGGTTCTTACCACCTACCAAGCATTACGTACGTAACCTTACAGGCCTAACGTACGTAATAGCAACACGCTAGAGTACGTAATGCTACATCCGTAGCGTACGCTAAGGCTATGAACTTAGCCAAAAATCCAAACTCTCCAACTGTAACACCCCCATGATTTACGGAGATATTACAGCGCCGTAGATTCTTTTTGGAGGACCTACCAGGCTTAGACCCAAATAAAACACATTAAATACGACAAACATAAATGTTCATACATTCAAAACCAACTTCAATTTCAACATAACATACATCACAATACCAAACAACATATCATCCCGAGGAATCATAACCAATATGACCGTTCACCACGGGAATACAACAACATCATTAACCATTAATAATGACATGACATACAACACCGGACAGTACCCGCGCGAGTACAAAACCAAAACACGACTTTGACCATGACCATATGACCATCAACTCAAAATAATGCACGATATCAATGCTGCCCACCAAGCTCGTGTCCGTCCTGTGCTAGTCCTCCCACGGGACTGCACTGAATACACAAAAGTATATCCACCCCAAAAGGGGTCGGCAAGAAGCCTGCAAATACAATGATTCTAGACTAGGTCCAACAAGTGAAGAATCAACAACCACCACAGAAACGCATCGTGCCATCACAGAGATTCCGGAATCCCCCATCACAGTCATCATCACAAAACCACCTCCCGAGCTATACCGGCCTGTACCTCTCAAGAAGATACACACCCAGAGACACCTCGTCAGGCCCTCCACGGTGTATAGCCCAACCGAGTGATCCGTAGGGATACGCACTCACCGGACCCAGGGACCCTCACCGGTTTTACTCGGCTCACACACACTCAATCAACAATTGGCACAAATTCCATTTTTACATATTCACACGAAGTACAAGAACACAATCAAAGTACTTGCCTCAATTTGAACGACACAAGAAACGGCGAACGGATGAATGTACGGTCCGAACTTCCTTCAACTATTCGATCCTAAAACAACGAAATATGGAATCAAAACACAACACCACGTAAATGGAAGGGATTCCCTTCAAACTCTACTCTTAGGGACAAACTATCAAACACTACTAAGGCGGAGTTGTTCATACTCAAATCAATAGGTGGGAACTCCAAACGAAATCCGTAGACTTCAAGAAAAACAAGGGATTATGGTTTCACAATCATAATCTGACCCAATTCAAGGTTTAAAACGGACTAGAATGACGAGATCTAAACAAAACCCTCAAAATTCCAAAAACTAGGGATTGAACAATCTTACCTTGATTTGGATGATACACTGGATGAAATCTTGTTAGATTGAGCTTAGGAACACGAAAATGTTGTTGGATGGTTAAATCGGTCGAAAAACCACATCTAACTACACTCCAAATCGCCCGGCCGAAGGAAGAGGAAGAGGTGAAAAATGACGTTTGGAACCTACCCCCATATATATCGGGAGGTATTAGCGCACGCTACGGCTACGAGCTTAGCGTGCGCTAACGAGCCGAGGGCGGTGCACTTTGAAGAAAAAGCGATCAGAACTTTACGCCAGCTCACGTAGCGTCTGTGAACTATCTGTTAGCGCGCTACCGATTGATACTAGCGCGCGCTAACTCCATACTGATGGCGTGCGCTACCGCAAGTCGTAAACGTTTCGTCCTCACCGACTCGACATCCTAGCGCACGCTATCATACAAGTAACGTGCGCTAGTACATCGAAATAGCGTACGTTAGTCCGTCCATAGCGTACGCTAACGCCTCATTCCAGAGTCCAGAAAGCTTACTGTCCAGCGGGCCTAATGCACGCTATTGCACAAGAGTAGCGTGCGCTACTCGAACCTGGTTAGCGTGCGCTAGACATACAGTCTTAGCGTGCGCTAACTGCTATTTTCCAAATTTAAATTCGCAAGAAGTCCGGCTAAAACGAGCACAATCCGAGAATCATGGAACCCAACAATAATCAGCCATCAATATGCCAAGGTCAATCATCAATATATACGGTCCAAATAACCACAATACCACAAAATACATCCAAAATAACACTCACAAAATACACGGGTATTACACCCTTACCCCCTAAAAAGAAGTTTCGTCCCGAAACTTAAGATACAAAAAGTTCGGGGTATCGGGCACGCATACTCTTCTAGGTCTCCCACGTGGCCTCCTCAATTCCATGCTTAGACCATTGGACCTTTACTAACGGAATCACTTTCCGTCGCAATTGTTTCACTCGTCTCTCTAGTATGGTTACCGGTTGTTCTTCATACGTAACATCATCACTAATCTCAATCTCTTGATAATCAATAACATGGCTGGGATCGGGAACATACTTACGCAGTTGTGAAACATGAAACACATTATGAACATGACTAAGCGTCGGAGGTAATGCTAGTCGATAAGCTACATCGCCTACCTTGTCCAGGATCTCGAAGGGGCCAATATAACGAGGACTAAGCTTCCCCTTCTTACCAAACCGAAGAACTCCACGAGTCGGCGATACTTTCAACAACACATGGTCTCCCGCCTGGAACTCTAACGGTCGACGACGAACGTCGGCATATGACTTTTGTCGACTCTGAGCAGTCAACAACCTTTGCCGAATAATTGCGACTTTTTCCCGTGTTTGAACCACCAAGTCCGGTTCTACTCCAAGTAACTCGTATGGCTCGTCCCAACAGATTGGCGATCTACACCGTCTTCCGTATAATGCTTCAAACGGAGCCATCCCAATCGAACTATGCCAACCGTTATTGACGCAAATTCAATCAATGGTAAATGAGTCTCCCAATCTTCTTTCCAATCCAACGCGCAAGCCCTCAACATGTCTTCTAGCGTTTGGATCGTCCTCTCTCGATCGTCCGTCTGCAGGGATGATAAGCGGTGCTGAAATTCAATTTGGTACCGAGTGCTCGATGTCTTGCTTGCGAAATGCGACACAAAACGCCCATCGCGATCAGACACTATACTCTTTGGGGTACCATGGAGTCTCACAATCTCCGCAATGAATAACCGAGCTAACCTCTCCGGTCCCCAAATATCTCTAATTCCCAGAAAGTGTGCGGATTTGGTTAGCCGATCAACAATTACCCAAATCATATTCACTCCAGTTCGCGTCTTTGGCATTCCCACAATAAAATCCATCGCTATATCTTCCCACTTCCATTCCGGAATTGGTAGCGGTTGCAATTTACCGGCGGGTCTCTGATGTTCCGCTTTAACCTGCTGACAAGTCAAGCATTTCATCACGAACTCTGTTACATCTTTCTTCATGTTCGGCCACCAAAAGTTTTTCTTCAAGTCCTTATACATTTTACTCATACCCGGATGAATCGAGTACGGAGTAGAATGTGCTTCATTCAAAATTACCTGTTTGAGATCATCCCGATTAGGTACACAAGTTCTGCCTCGAAATCGAAGAACTCCGTCTTCATCGATTAAGAATCCAGGAGCTTTTCCTCTAACACTGTCTTCCCGAAGCTGCACAATTGAGAGATCATCTAACTGCTTGGACTTAATATCTTCCATTACGGAGGATGTAATCTCAAGGAAACGCAACTGTCCTTGAGTTCTGTGAGGCCAAACTTAAATTTCCATATCAATCAACTCTCGTCTAAGCTTCGGTTGAATGGTAAGTAGTTCCAACTTTTGCAACACGACTGACTTGCGGCTTAACGCATCGGCAACGACGTTTGCTTTACCTGGATGGTAAAGAATGTCAAGATCATAATCTTTAAGCAGTTCCAACCATCGCCGCTGACGCATATTTAGTTCCTTCTGCGTAAATATGTACTTCAAGCTGTTATGATCCGTATACACTCGACAAGAAGAACCATACAAGTAATGCCTCTAAATTTTCAACGCAAACACCACAGCGGCTAACTCAAGATCATGAGTAGGATAATTCATCTCGTATGGCTTTAATTGTCGAGACGCATAAGCCACTACTCTCTCATTTTGCATCAATACACATCCTAATCCTTGTTTAGAAGCATCACTATAAATAACGAAACCTTCCGTTCCTTGTGGTAAGGATAGGATCGGAGACGTAGTCAACCACTTTTTCAATTCATCAAAACTCTTCTGACACTCATCACTCCACTCAAATTTCTGTGTCTTCTGCAATAATAGGGTGAGCGGTCGAGCAATTTTCGAGAATCCTTCAACAAATCGACGATAATAGCCCGCTAATCCTAGAAAACTCCGAACTTCCTTAACATTCCGTGGAGGCTCCCAAGCTAAGACTGCTTCAACCTTTTGAGGGTCTACACGAATACCATCGGCTGAGATGATGTGTCCCAGAAAAGAAACTTCTTTAAGCCAGAACTCGCACTTAGAAAATTTAGCATAAAGCTTATCAGCCCTCAAAATACTCAACATGATTCTCAAGTGTTCGGCATGCTCCGTCTCACTTTTGGAATAGATTAATATATCGTCGATAAACACTACTACAAATTTATCGAGATATTCGATAAAAGTTTTGTTCATAAGTTGCATGAAGGCCGCCGGAGCATCTGTTAAACCGAATGGCATAACTACGAACTCGTAATGCCCATACCTCGTCCGAAATGCTGACCTGGGAATATCCGAATCTCGAATTCGGAGTTGGTAATATCCTGACCTCAAATCAATCTTGGAGAAAACCGTAGCCCCTTGTAATTGATCAAATAGATCATCGATTCTTGGCAACGGATACTTGTTCTTAATAGTGAGTTTATTCAACTCACGATAGTCAATACATAGCCGTAAGGACCCATCTTTCTTTCGTACAAACAATACCGGTGCACCCCATGGAGACACACTAGGCCGAATATAACCTTTGTCCAACAATTCACCCAATTGTTTCTTCAATTCTAACGTTTCCGATGGGGCCATTCTGTACGGTGCCTTGGATATTGGCGCCGCATTGGGCTCTAGTTCGATGACGAACTCTACTTCACGATGTGGTGGCAATCCCGGCAAATCATCCTAAATACGTCTGGAAATTCATTCACAATCGAACAGAGGATAATTGTACTCGCCAACTTCCGACTTTAATGCGTAACACCAATAATGGTACAACCTTGTCGCAATAATTTCATCGCTTTCATGGCTCGAATAAACTTCCCGAAGTACCAGGTTTTTGCCCTTCAAAACGTGTTCAAGACCATCCGGCGACTATCGAAATTATCTTCCGTCGATAATCTACTATCGCTCCATGCCGATTTAACTAATCATCACCGAGGATTAAATCCTCTCCCATCATATCGATCACAATCAAATCGGATGACCAATCTTTACCGCCAATGGTTACAGGACAATTGGCGATCTCTTGATCCCCAACTATCCTTTCCCCACTTGGCAACCCAACAATAAAAGGTTCACATGTAGAGAGACCGTCTAGGCCCAAACGATTCACTCAAGATTTTGCTATAAAAGAATGAGTAGCTCGAGAATCAAACAATACATCTACCGGTGCATCGAAATATAAACAATACAGCGTAGTGGCGGTCCCTACGTCATCGATCCGCCTCATCTCATACAATCGGGTGGGGCTGATCCAATGCTAGATGCATCCTTATGCTCGGTTTTACCTCTGCCACCGCCGCGTCCGACACTCGGAGTTGGTGACCATGCTTGTGCCGGCCCGGGTAGGAGACTGTTTAGAAAATATTCGCCCACCGACTCACAATATAACGCGCGATGACCACCTTCCCACACTTAAAACAATCAATGGGGCAAGAAGTGCAGCGAGAATCGACATGTCCCGGATTTCCACAATTAAAACAAACCCTCGGCATTCCTCCACTAGCCGAGGGGAACCGGCGTAAGATTGCATAGAAGATTGAGGCCTACGCGATCCACCGCCTCGGAAACTACCGAGAAAATTTTGGTTTCTTCGAGCTCAAAGCTGCTGGAACCGAATCGACACCATCTCATAAGCAAGTGCTCTATCCTGATATTCTCTCAAAGTAGTACACCCAAGGCACGCCATATACTTTCGGACCTCCGGTTTCATCCTTGCATCGAAATGAAGTATCTTGTCTATCTCATCCTTAACTCGATCTTGGACATACACTAACTGCTTGTTGTATGTCTTGATTGCTTCAGAAATAGGAACATCTTCGGGTTGAGCTCTGAAGAACTCACTGACTCTTGCTAGCTGAACCGGCGCTGGACAATACTGAGCTTCCATCAATTCTTTAAATTCTTCCCAAGTGACATCACGGTCCTTGGGCTTAACAGCTCGCCACCAGTCCGAAGCGTCATCAATTGTCAGATATTGAGCAATCGGGACTCTCTTGGCTTCAGGACAACCAATACCGTCAAAGATCTTCTCCAGCTCAACTAACCAATGATCCCAATTGTTCGCATCACCGGAACCATCGAATCTGGGAGGGTTCATCTTCATAACTTCTTGAAGCCATCGATCCTCAACCGTCCTGCCAGTATTAATATTCTGCACCACTTGTGCGTTGGTGCACTTGTGTTACAACTTGTTGAAGAACGTTAGGCACCTCGGCCTCCGAGCCTCCATTCGAACCTCCCGAAGGAATGGGGTCCGACCTAGTCGCAGAGCGAGATGCCGATTCTGAAACGGTCCTCTCTGACTCAGACACTACCAATCTGCCACGGCCTCTAACAAGACCACGTTGACGGATAGCTCTACCTCTCGGCATAATGAAGAGTAAGAATGATTCAACAAGGAAATGATTACAATAATAGATTGCACAATATTAAGGTAATTAATTCGAAGGAAAGAAACAACCAACATCCGAAGAGTCTTCCAGCACAGGCAACACGAGGTGGAAGCAAGCCAATGATATCGTAGACAACAACTGACACACTTTAATAGACCCAAAACACCGACAGCCTAGGAACCCATCAACCTAGGCTCGATACCATATTCGTAACACCCCCATGATTTACGGAGATATTACAGCGCCGTAGATCCTTTTGGAGGACCTACTGTGCTTAGACCCAAATAAAACACATTAAATACGACAAACATAAATGTTCATACATTCAAAACCAACTTCAATTTCAACATAACATACATCACAATACCAAACAACATATCATCCCGAGGAATCATAACCAATATGACCGTTCACCACGGAAATACAACAACATCATTAACCATTAATAATGACATGACATACAACACCGACAAGACCATGCGAGTACAAAACCAAAACACGACTTTGACCATGACCATATGACCATCAACTCAAAATAATGCACGATATCAATCGCCCACCAAGCTCGTGTCCGTCTGTGCTAGTCCTCCCACTTTGGACTGTGCACGAATACACAAAGTATATCCACCCCAAAAGGGGTCGGCAAGAAGCTTGCAAGTACAATGATTCTAGAATATGTACAACAAGTGAATAATCAACAAAACCACGTAAAATCATAGTGCCATCACGGATATTCCGAATACCACATCACAGTCATCATCACAAAACAACCTCCCGAGCTATACCGGCCTGTACCTCTCGGCCAGGATACACACCCTGAGACACCTCGTCGGGCCCTCCACGGTGTATAGCCCAACCGAGTGATCCGTAGGGATACGCAGCCTACCGGACCCAGGGGACCCTCACTGGTTTTACTCGGCTCACACACACTCGATCAACAATTGGCACAAATTCCATTTTTACATATTCACACGAAGTACAGTAAACACAATCAAAGTACTTGCCTCAATTTGAACGACACAAGAAACGGCGAACGGATGAATGTACGGTCCGAACTTCCTTCAACGATTCGATCCTAACACATCGAAATATGGAATCAAAACACAACACCACGGAAATGGAAGGGATTCCCTTCAAACTCTACTCTTAGGGACAAACTATCAAACACTACTAAGGCGGAGTTGTTCATACTCAAATCAATAGGTGGGAACTCCAAACGAAATCCGTAGACTTCAAGAAAAACAAGGGATTATGGTTTCACAATCATAATCTGACCCAATTCAAGGTTTAAAACGGACTAGAATGACGAGATCTAAACAAAACCCTCAAAATTCCAAAAACTAGGGATTGAACAATCTTACCTTGATTTGGATGATACACTGGATGAAATCTTGTTAGATTGAGCTTAGGAACACGAAAATGTTGTTGGATGGTGAAAACTGGTCGAAAAACCACGTCTAACTACACTCCAAATCGCCCAGCCGCCGAAGGGAAGAGGAAGAGGTGAAAAATGACGTTTCTGGAACCTACCCCCCATATATATACTGGGAGGTATTAGCGCACGCTACGGCTACAGGCTTAGCGTGCGCTAACTGCGAGGCGGTGCTGCTTGAAGAAAAAGGCGATCGTAACTTTGCCAGCTCGTAGCGTACGCCGAACTATCTCTGTTAGCGCGCTACCGATTGATACTAGCGCGCGCTAACTCCATCTGATGGCGTGCGCTACCGCAAGTACTGCGGTCCGAAACGTTCGTCCTCACGACGACATCCTAGCGCACGCTATCATACAAGTAACGTGCGCTAGTACATCGAAATAGCATACGTTAGTCCGTCCATAGCGTACGCTAACGCCTCATTCCAGAGTCCAGAAAGCTTACTGTCCAGCGGGCCTAACGCACGCTATTGCACAAGAGTAGCGTGCGCTACTCGAACCTGGTTAGCGTGCGCTAGACATACAGTCTTAGCGTGCGCTAACTGCTATTTTCCAAATTTAAATTCGCAAGAAGTCCGGCTAAAACGAGCACAATCCGAGAATCACGGAACCCAACAATAATCAGCCATCAATATGCCAAGGTCAATCATCAATATATACGGTCCAAATAACCACAATACCACAAAATACATCCAAAATAACACTCACAAAATACACGGGTATTACACCAACCAACATTCAAACGACGAAACCAACCCGACGACAAGCATAATATTTCGATCCCGAAATATTCCAATACAATATACATTGTATCAGTCCAAAACAACATCACTTGTACAATTCCAAATGAATACGTACAACTCAGCACTAACACGAAAAAAAATTATCCCCAGATATTACATACTCCCCCCTTAAAATAGTTTCGTCCCCGAAACTCAGGGTACGCAACAAGGGATAAAGACTATCCAGTCGGATAAGAAAACAACATCTCCAGGAATACTCCTCACCGCGAACCACTTCGCCTGAGTAATCGGGCCAACCCCATGGGTTCCCGCGTTTCCTGTCCGATCACAGTGAAAAACAGGGGATAAAAACACTCAACCAACTGCGAGATCAGCCGAATCATAACTCTCCCGCTAGAGACCAGTCAGGAAGTCGTACCAACCGCATGACTAGTAGCACCGGCGTACACATCCCGCGGGAGTCGCCCATTGTACATGCCTACAACCATCGGTGTACACTTCCCTTGTTCTCATTAGCAACGAACGTCTATGCTATCACTGACTTACGTCACAAAAGAGAATAACAACGCACAAATATAGTCCTCAGGACCATATCAAATGCACACTCAAGTCCTCGCAACTTGACGTCTCGAATAACAATGAACATTTACCCAGATCACCACAAAAATCTCGGGTACAATACCGAAAGGAAAAGAATAACGCATCAGACGACGTCAAATCTCAAGATTCTCAAAAGATATCATAACAAGATAGATCAATAATAAATGGTTCACAACCACAATATTATAATACAGACTGAGTCAAATATCAATCCGAGAAACAAGGAAAATACAAATCAAGACTACATCTCGAACGTACCCGAAATCAACCTCCTCCATATCATCGGGCTCCTCGATCTCATCGACTCACGAAAGACCCAAATCTGGACTCGCTGCTCCTCCTTGGCTGTCCATACCTCTGGCTTTCGAAGCCTGATAGGACCCCTTGGATGAAGTACGGACTAGAGTAACAAAATCTCTGGAGGCCCGTGAGCTTTCCTGAGATCTACTAGCACTAGAACTCCTGCAGTATTTCTGAAGGTGTCCCTGCCTCCCACACAGAAAACAAGCAATAGCTGGCACAGTGCAACGGGTGCTAACGTGCCCCGCTGAATCACAATTAAAGCAAACAACAGTCGAACTCGTCGCCTGAGAAGAAGATGCTTTCCCAGCACGAGGACGACAAGAAAACGACCTCCTAGACGTCAGAGCCCGATGTCCCTCTGAATGAACCGGCATCCTAGTCCTCTCACCGGAAGAAACTGAAGGGTTCTTCCGAGCAATCTCCTTGATCAAAAGCTCTGCTCCAAGAGCCTTCTCGATGAATTCACCAAGTGAATTGCAATTATGGTTGAACAACTGCATCCTCAACTGCGGGTTCAGCCTCTTGCTAAAATACTTGATCTTATCCGCCTCAGTACGGATAACAGATGAAGCAAACTGAAGGAGTCCATGAAACTTCTCCGCAATAACAATAACACCCTCGTCCTCGACGGATTCGGGGTTCAAAACCTCTGACAACTTGGCTTCACGAAGTGGAGCCGAATAATACCTCTCTAACATGAGAGTCTTAAACTCACTCCAAGCACAATCACGATCGGTGGGTTTCACAGAAAGCCACCAAGAATAAGCGCCTTTACTCAAATAGTAAGCCGCTACTGCCACCTTACTCTCTTCCGGACACTGAACCATGTCGAAGAGTTTATCAAAATGTTCAAGCCAATGAACAATATCAGCTGGTTCCGATGAACCCTCAAAAATAGGCAGCCTCTGACGAGAGATGTCACCAATAATCTGACTCACTCTCCTGGACTGTCCATAAAACGGCACCTGGAGTCCTTGCTGCCGTGTACCATGAACCATCGAAGTCTGCATGGTTTCCATTATCTGCGTCATTTGAGTCATCTCGGTCATCATGCCCCCCATAAGCAAGAAAGGGTCGATGTCAGTCTGATCGACTCCTCGAGTATGACGTCCCGAAGGAGAACCGGTCACATAAGTCACATCTCCGGCCGAATTTTGATCCATATCGGCATCCGTACGCATATAAACATGAGGTTCTGGGTTTCGGCCTGCTCTGCAGCCTTTACCCCCTCTGCTACGTCCTTGGTTTCCTCTGTCCATACTGAAAGAATAACGCTCGATCATGAACAAAGCTCAAATATGCCTCAAAGGCCAATCCACAATGCTAAGTCAATATCCAAACACGAGTATACATACTCAACAAATAAACAATCACTTCAAACATGCTAATTATAGCCAATACTGGGCTGACACGCTCCAAAGCAATTAATCATGAATGGGTCGTAACACAATGTTACATAAAGATGTCAACAAAACATGTATAATCTATGGCATAATGAATGTATGAACATACAAGAGAATCGAGTCCTTACACAGGTCATACGAAGCTTCGAGGTCTTGCGATACTAGTCTTCACCGACGACGACTCGATGAAATAAAGACTCATACAGTCGCTCAACTATCACGACTCACAAAACCTGACTGTCCAGATTGTCATAACCTGACAGCCCCACTACTACCACGTCGGTAGAGCCACATAACTCACATATCAGGGTATCTCATAACCCAATTCTCTGATACCATCTTCTGTAACACCCCCAAATCCCATTGGGTCATTACAGCGCCGTGGACCCCACACCAGGAGATCCACCAGGCTAAAACAACCAAAAATACAATTAACTGACCAAAAGGGGAATTACAATCCCTACACTGACATCCAACATATTATTCCGATATGGAATTTCAAAGACAACAGTGGGCCTACATGGCCAAAATAAGATACAACAACATCCACGAGCCTTGCTCGGATAATACAAAATGACAAAGACTGAACAAAACTGGAGTACTCCAACTGTGTGACTGACATGAACACCAAAACATCTCGGACTAGTATCGCTCGAATGCCTCTTCGCCACGTCATGCCCCTGTGTCTCAACTCTATCCTCGCAAACACCTAAAACATGAAAACATGTTCCGCCCCCACGGGGTCAGTCATCCAAATAATGATTATCAAATACATGTACAACATGATATGCATCCAAAGGGCAGAATGAATAGTATAGTAATGGTAATACGAGATGCTCACAAACCAAAGTAAGAATCGAGCATTCGTGGAATACTATGCCCATGGCATCCGATCAATACCTGCTCAACAGGTTAGAACACAAGTGCCCAACGGCGAATTATCAATACAGAACACAACAATACATCACCCGAAAGTAACCCAAGCCAAACACTGAAATAGATACGAATCACAATGCCCGAAGGCTCCAACAGGAATACCGATACATCACAATGGCCTAACAACCGAATAGCCTGAAGCTGTTTATCATCATAATACCCTGAATGTCACTCAGCCAAAGCTGTCAATCACCATAATGGCCCGAAGCCAAAACAACCTGAAGCTGTATCAATGAGGGTCGAAGCCACGGCATGAAGCCATATCACAATGAGGGCCGAAGCCACGACATGAAGCCGTATCACAATGAGATCATCCAATGACCGTGACCTGCTGAATTGCAGGTGCTGGGAAACCATCCGCGAGGGTTCAAGCCCCAGACTTACCCATAATGAGATCACCCAGTGACCGTGACCTACTGAACTGTAGGTGTTGGGAAACCAACCACGAAGGTTCAAGCCCCAAGCTTACCCATAATGAGATTATTAACATGACCGTTACCTACTGAACTGTAGGTGTTGGGAAACCAACAACGAAGGTTCAAGACCCAAGCTTACCCATAATGAGATCATTAACATGACCGTGACCTATTGAACTGTAGGTGTTGGGAAACCAACCGCGAAGGTTCAAGCCCCAAACTTACCCATCGAGCACTAGCCGAGACTAGCCTCCAAAACATAATTAATCACAACAGTAACGATCCCAAGATTACCAAATTCACAAGAATAATAGCGTGCTGCCTTGAGCCGGCCAACACGACAACAACAACGCAATGGGTGGAACTATCCTTGCCCGTCCCAATTCAATACATCGATTACCTTAGAACGGGTAATCGATAACCAATGATACAACGGATGGGAATTATCTTCGATAATCCCAATTCAATACATCGATTACCTTAGAACGGTTAATCGATAACCAATGATACAACGGATGGGAATTATCTTCGATAATCCCAATTCAATACATCGATTACCTAAGAACGGTTAATCGATAACCAATGATACGATAGAATAGATGTTCCGGCGTCTTAAACCGACCACCGAAACAGATATGATAAACGAATATATCAAATGCCTTCAATCGGCCAATGCAACATCATAGCAACAGTTCTAATTCGATAATAACGATTCAACGATGCCTCAGAATGACATTAACGTCAACAATAATAATCGATACATCGATGCCGCGAACCGGCTATCGACAAAAAGAATCTCAATGCCTTAAACCGGCCGTTAACGAATAACAATCACATCTGGCATAATCACCGAAGGGTATTGCATCAAACAATTCCCGAATATCAACAAATCACGAAGAGACTAAGTCTCGAAATGATACAATACATTCATACACATATATGATAACATTAATCTCATTGACCAGTACAAGTATAAAACTTGCCTCAAACCGAAGGCGAGAAAGTCCTTCCACGATCAACGTCCTGGCACGAAACGACAAACGGTGCCTCCCGACGATCACTAACGCTCGAACAACCTTGAATGAAAACGATTCATTCAAAAACACAAAATTAATAGAAAACAACGACAAGGACAAAGCCTGATTCAAACACGAATCGATCACACCGCACGAATGAATATCATAGTTCTCACTATGAATTCCAACATCCTCTAACACCTCGATGATCAATTAACATGATCATTACGTTCTTAACACTTGTGAAATCCATTCAACAAGATTCACTTAAGAACAATCATCAAAACAAACATCTCAAAATGATAATATCACCAATATCATCAAATTGATCCTCCTACAATGATAATATTATCAATATTATCATTATCACCCCAAGAACATCATCAACTCAATAATCATGATGTCTGAAACAAAAATCCTTCATCAATACATCATGAATTCGGATTGAACAACAAGATTCACTCAACCATTTACAACTTATGATAATCACCTCCTAAATCATCATAAATCCTTACTGAAATGGTTAAAATCTTTCAAGAACACCAACACCAACAATAATCATCTCAAGATTATGTTAATCATATAACAATCTTAATATAATCCTTCCTAGACATGATTAAAAACCTCCAAACAATCTAAAACATCAAGAACATAATCCAACTCAAGTGATACTATCATGTTCTTCATCAAAAGTTTATCAAAACCATGAAGAATCATGATATACTCCAATAATCAAACAATACCCGAAGAAAACAACAACAAAAACATGAAAATCACTTGAAGAACAAGAGATTGAGGGAACTTACCAAAGAAGAACAAGAAGAAGCCTCCAAACACCAAAGGAGCACCAACAAGCTTCCAACTTCAAGCTTCAATCCAAGCTAGGATGATCAAGATCGAGTTGGAAGGTGCTAAACATCAATAACAAGTCCAAACGGACGATTCTAGGGAGAGAAATTGTGTTTTGGTTCGTGAGGAAATGAAATACGAAGTCAACATAAATAGACTGACAAACTCATTACGTACGTTATACACTACGGTTAACGTACGTAAGAGACATTACGTGCGCTATGTCATGACATTAACGTACGTAATGAAAAATCCAGAACTAACTGGACTAAAATACGAAGGCCTTAACGTACGTAAACAAGAACTTATTACGTACGTTAACAAGACCTGCATTACGTACGTAGAGCTCACCTCTTAACGTACGTAAGGGTCCATTGACTGCAATAGTGAGATCCGATCGGAAGACGCTCGGGACCCACCGGCCGAAAGTTAATTACAAGGAAGGTTCTTACCACCTACCAAGCATTACGTACGTAACCTTACAGGCATAACGTACGTAATAGCAACATGCTAGCGTAGGTAATGCTACATCCGTAGCATACGCTAAGGCTATGAACTTAGCCAAAAATCCAAACTCTCCAACCAACATTCAAACGACAAAACCAACCCGACGACAAGCGTAATATTTCGATCCCGAAATATTCCAATACAATATACATTGTATCAGTCCAAAACAACAACACTTGTACAATTCCAAATGAATACGTACAACTCAGCAGTAACACGAAAAAAATTATCCCCTGATATTACATCAATAGGGATCTGATCCAGACCTACAGCCTTAGCTCTACCCATTTTCATTAGGGCACCCTTAACTTCCTCCTTGGTGATGCTCTCACAGGAACTAAACGAACGAGCAGAAGATAGACTAACTCCTTGCACCACCGAGTCACTACCTCTAGCCTCATTGAAAAGTTTGAAAAAATACCTATTCCACCGCTCCTTAATAGCCACATCGTTCACTAACACTTGACCCAAATCATCCTTAATAAACTTAACGGGACCCAGGTCGCGCCGCCCTCTTTCCCTAGCTTTCGCTAGTTTAAAAATAGCATTCGCTCCTTTGGTATCGAGACGCTTGTACATCTCCTCGTAAGCCTCACCTTTAGCCTTAGCCACTGCCTTATTAGCCTCTCTTTTCGCCACCTTGTACGCTACAATCTTCAAGATTCTCTCCTCCCAACACTAACCGACAAAAACTCCTTAAATAGCACTTGAATTTTAAGGAACACACACAACTATTTATGTTGCGTTGAATTTTATTCGGCATTACGAAAATTTATTATGCAATTATAATAAAGTGTTTAAAAAAAATACACTAGTATTGTCGAACCTTGAGTTTCGGGTCTCGGTCTTCCAGCGTCCAGATCAAAACTATTACTAGTCATTGGACGCTTCAGATCTTATTCAATCACCTAAAACCAATACTTGACACTTGTTTTAATCAGTACATATTAATTTAATCAGCAAAAATTAACAGTTTAATATCAATTAATTTATTAAAAATTAGTTCTTAAAAATGAGTTTTTGTCAGTAAAATCAAGTTTCAACCAATAAAATTTGTGTAATAATTCATATTCAGTGTTCTAAAAATCACCGCATAAGCCGATTAATCCTCCGATTAATCCCTAGAAGGTTTTCTGCCGTTCCGATTATGGCCTAGGCGCTTGTACTAGGCGGTTGGGTAATGAATCGATCGTCTAGGCTGGCTGTGAGGACCTATGAAGGCAATCTAAGATACTTTGGACTACTTTATACCTATATCAACGTTTCAAATTTCCTAGCTACGTGGGCGACTAGGCGGATGCCTAGGCGGTTATACTTTTTTGTTTTTTTATTTTATTCTAATAGTACTATAAATTCCTAAATTGAGATATTATAGATAATATGGACTCATTAATATCTATATTAGTATTTCAAATTTAATATATAATTGATTATATATATGTTAAAATGTTTAAATTTTAATTATTTTTAATTATTTTACATATATATAATTTTTTATATAAAAAATGATTAAGATAATAATAAAAAATAAATCCGCCTAGTCCGATTAATCCCCGAGTAATCCTCTGGACGCTAGGCGTTAGCAATCCGAATGTCTAGCGCCTAGCGTTTTTTAGAACCATGTTCATATTAATGATTGTTCATATAGTTTAAACCAAACCAAACCAAACATACCCAGTATATCCCGCTCAGAGCAGGGTCTGGGGAGGGTAAGATGTACGCAGACCATGCCCCTACCTATTACGGTAGGGAGGCTGTTTCCGTGAAGACCCTCAGCTTAGTGCACAACAACATATTGAGTGAAAAATACAAAGGGAAGCATATGATACGAAAAAAAACTCTATACCATACCTGAGCCCATGGCTTAATCCACATGGGACTTACCTAAGAGGAATTTGGCTACATCACTCCAGATGAACGCTGCTCAAACAGAAGAGAGGTCGACTCCGCGCGCAGCTCCCTGTCAAAAATACACCACACGCAAAAGGCAATAGGATAAAATATACAATAAATGTAAAAATGCAATGCTCTAGGTCAAAGCTAACCGAGACAACCCAACCCTGAGGCTCTCAACTACAGCACCACTCCCAACTAAAGAATCCACAACTCTGATCTGGCCCCTCCAAGCGCACCTATCAACAATCATGGTCTCGGAAAGGTTAAGGCCTTCAAATCTAATCTCAGCTGCTCCTCCCACGTCCTCCTCGGTCTGCCTCTCCTCCTCTCCCCAACAACTGCTAAACTCTCGACCATACTCACCGGAGCAGATGCCTGCCTCCTGCGGATGTGTCCAAACCATCTCAATCTCCCTTCCCTAACTTTCGCTGAAATGGGCGCCACTTCTAGCACGTTCCTGAAGACCCCGTTCGAGATTCTATCTAACATTGTGCGACCACACAACCAGCGTAACATTCTCATTTCAGCCGCTTCCAACTTACTCTCAATCGACTTCTTCATCGCCCAACATTCAGAGCCATAAAACATTGCAGGTCGAATTGCCGCTCTATAGAATTTACCCTTCAACTTTAGAGGGACTTTCTTGTCGCACAGGACCCCTGTCGCTGCTCTCCACCTTATCCACCCCGCCTTGATGCGATGAGTGACATCATCTTCACACTCACCTTCCTTCTGAATGATCGAACCCAAATACTTGAACTTATCCTTACGGGGAACGATCTGATCCGCAATCATAACCTCTACATCTTCCTCGTTGGCCTCACCACTAAAGTTACACCAGAGATACTCTGTCTTAGACCGGCTCACACGCAAGCCCTGGGATTCTAACTTAGACCTCCATAGCTCCAACTTCGAGTTCACCTCCCTCCTCGACTCCGCCACTAACACAATGTCGTCAGCGAAAAGCATGCACCACGGGACGCCATCTTGTATCCCCCGCGAAATAACGTCAAGGATCAGAGCGAAGAGAAGAGGGCTTAGCGCCGACCCCTGGTGTAGCCCTATCTCAACCGGAAAATACTGGGTGTCAACAGCTGGGGTCCTAACGCATGTCCTAGCTTGGGAATACATGTCTTGGATCGCCCTAACGAACGGCAACGACACCCTCCTCTCTACTAAGCTCCTCCAAATAACATCGCGCGGAATGCTATCATAAGCTTTCTCTAGATCTATGAACACCATATGGAGGTCCTTACTCCGCTCTCTAAACTTCTCCATAAGGCGTCTGACGAGATGAATGGCCTCAGTCGTGGACCTCCCCGACATGAAGCCAAATTGGTTCTCTGAGATCTCAACTTCTCTTCTAACCCTGCTTTCCACCACTCTTTCCCAAAGTTTCATAGTATGACTGAGGAGTTTAATACCCCTATAGTTACTACAACTCTGAGCATCACCTTTGTTCTTGAAAACGGCACGACAATACTATGCCTCCACTCCGTCGGCATCTTAGAACCTCTAAGGAGGATGTTGAACAGCTCTGCTAGCCACTGAACTCCGACTTCCCCCAGACAAAGCCAAACTTCAATAGGGATCTGATCCGAGCCTACCACCTTAGCTCTACCCATTTTCATAAGAGCACCCTTTACTTCCTCCTTGCTGATGCTAACACAGGAACTAAACGAACAGGCAGAAGATAGACTAACTCCTTGCACCACCGAGTCATTACCCCTAGCCTCATTGAAAAGTTCAAAAAAATACCTATTCCACCTCTCCTTAATAGCCACATCGTTCACTAAAACTTGGCCCAAATCATCCTTAATAAAACGGGACCCAGGTCGCGCCGCCCTCTTTCCGTAGCTTTCGCTAGTTTAAAAATAGCATTCGCTCCTTCTTTGGTGTCTAGGTAAATAACAAAATTAATATAACACTTCTGATTAAAGTTAAATCTCATCGCAAAAGTTAAAGTATTGTGTGATGTAATCGAGCTTATCAGCCACAAATAACCGAGTCAATCTTAGAGGTTTGAGCTAAAACTGCCGGAAAGATTTTCGGCCTATCTCTCAATGTTCTGATTGGGATAAGCTCTAGGAAAAATCTGAACGTCTGATAAAGAATCTCTTTGTATTTTTTATTGCTTGCCTTCGGGATACTCAAATTCTCTCCTATTTATAGAAGGGAGGAGAATTCTATCCCTGAAATCATGCTCCTAGCCTAGGAGAGATCCTCGATATTTAGGGATATGGCTGCGGCTGCAGATCCCTAGATATCTGGGATTTTATAAGGATGATAAAATCCCAGTTTTCCATGGATTTTATCCTTAGGCAAGGACCCTTCCAGCTCGTCCGTCTTGCTGATATTTAAATATTGACCTTTGAGCTCGGGGTAGAGATTTGGAGATTGGGATCCATCAGCTCGGACTTTTTATGAAAAGACTCTCTTATCGGGGTCTCTCGTCCTCTCGAGAGGTTGGTAGGTCTGCAAAATAACTGGACTCTTTAGACCGGGTTTTTGAAGAGTCAACATTTATCGTCTTATGAACCAGTCCCCCTACTCTAGTCGAGCTATAAGACCGAGTAGAGTAGAACTGATTGGATTCTCGCGACCTCGATATGATAAATTCCTGGGAGCGGTTCCTTAGGTAATAATGATTTTGTCTCTGGATTCGTGCGCCTTTATGGACGTGTTATTCAACCGTCTCATTTCTTCTACGTCCTAGGTCTACGTGTCACCAGGTTATAGATAATCTAGGTGGTGCTAGATCCGAGCCGTTCATTCGAAAGGCCATCATACGCTCCAGATCGCCTTAGCCTTCCTCGGGCTTCGCCTTTTTTCCTCTATAGAAGGGGGGGCTTCAGTCTCATTTTTATTTTCGCATCTTAAACCTCCATACCAGAGCATAAAGTTTCTCCAGCGACAAATCCGATCGTAGCTACAGTCCACAACGACTCCTTTCCTCCTTTATCTTCGGTGTTCTTCCTCTTTCTGTCCTATTTCGGGGTATGTTCTTCTAATTTCTCTCCTTTCCCCGCCTTTTTTTTTGTACTTAGAGTTTATCTCATATATATATATATATATTATTTTTTTATATTGTCATATGCTTCCGACTCCCAAAATCTCTTCGGCTAGTCGGCCTACGTGAGTAGATATTTTGGAAGTTTATCTTCCCCCTGAAGAGGATTTAGGTGATAGGTCGGACCTAGCCGTTAGCTCCTCTCTTTATCTTGTGGACGAGCCTATCGGAAATAAGGATTGGTTCGAGATAGGTGATAAAAACGATACCCTCCCTTCTGGGATCCCTGTAGTTTTTGTAGACCCCCCATCCCACATTTCTTCTGGTGAAGTGACGATTATCGGCTTTTTACCTGATCCTAGTCAGGCGGGTGTGGGAGTTACCTATGTCCTTCCTGCTCATCCTTTATCCAGAACCAGCCCGGGCGCTTTAGAGGGTTTTATAAGGTTCCTTAGGCTTCCTCCGGGGTGGGATTTCGCGACCCCTCATGCTATTGATATCTCTGATCACCCTCCTCCAGGCTATATCACTTGGTTTATGGATTAGGTGAATAGTGGCCTTCATTTTCCCCTTCATCCTTTTCTTATTTCTATTTCTATCAAGTATAACCTCCCTCTTACTCAATTTTCTCCGAACTCATTTCGCTATATGGTTGGTTTTCTCGTGCTTTGTTATAATAAGAATGAGGAGCATAACCTAGATTTCTTCGATTTTTGTTTCGGGCTAAAAAGCTTTAAGGGCTCTTTTTATCTGACCTCCCGGAACGATGCACATTTTTTCACCCACCTTCCTTCCAACGTGAAGGACTGGAGGACCCAATTCTTTTTTCTTCGCCTTCCATCTGGCAAATCTTGGGGTTTTCCAACACAATGGGTGCAAGCTACCCTGAGTCAGGATCCGATCCCGAGACGCAGCTCTATCTGGGATGGATGGGTTAGTAAGGTTCAGGAACCGAATGTCATTTCTTATAATGCCTTTCAGCTGACGCATTTTCATGACCCGTTATTTCATTATGGGTTGAGTTCCAATCCTTATCCCCTCATCCCAGATATTGGTAGGTCTAAAAGTTTTTTTATTTATTATATATATATATATATAGCATGCATTGACTGTGATGATTTTTTTTATTTCTTGTATATCGTTTCATACAGAGCTGTCAATCCGGCGCTGCCAAACCTGTTGAGCCTATGAAAGATAAGGTTCCTAAATTGGTGAACCCTCTTAAAGATAAAGCTTAGGGCTCGTCCAAGTTGAAGTAAAAGCCTGCTTCTTCTAAGGTGGTAAAGTCGGGGTAGCTCTTCCTTCTGACTCAGCTCCACCACTAACCACTGGGATGGATCCGGCTATCTCATATTTGAAACTAAAGATAGGTAAGCAAGCCCGATCTCCGAGTTCCCCAGCTCTTTCTAAGCGGTCCAAGGCTGCGGATGCTGGTACCTCCAGTCTGGGCATGGAGACCCTGCTGCGGTGTAAGGAGTTTGAAAAATTCTTGTCTTTCTTTAACTCGGTGATCCCTGATAGAGACAGGGCGATATTGTGGAACTCTCCGAAGGATTCCCGTCTAGATCTGATGATGATGTACTTTGGAAAGGTAACTACTTTTGCTTATGTTTCTATCTCTACTATCAATAGATTTTTACCTTTACTTATTTTTCTTTTTCCCCTCTTTTATTTTTTAGCTCTGCTCTATGTTGGTGTGTATGGCTGAGGATCAGAAGAATGAAGGTTCCTCTCCCTCTCAGGTGGCTCATCTGTCATCCGAGCTTAAGGCCGCCCTGGGGGGAAAAGAGAAATCAGAGGCGAAGTTAGCCGAGAGGGAACATCGCCTGGAAATCGCCCCGAAGAAGATTTCCAAGCGCGAAACAATTGTGGAGCGTGCTCAAATGGCTAACGTCCAGCAGAACCAGGAGATTAAATTCACGAAGACTCAGACGCAAGATGAATCTGAGAAGGCCTGGGTTGTGTCTGAGAAGGTTTCCCAACTCGAGGCTCAGATTGCGGAGGCCAAGGCTGATGGGGCCCTGCCTTACTAGTGGGGGTTTCTGACGGCCAGCGTCGCTTCTTGACTACTGATGTCGGGTTGTCCTTCTTAGGAGCTTATCGTTCAGCCCTCCTAGCTCACTACCACAACTCTACCGCTTTCTTGGTCTGACTTGTAATACCCGGATTGTGTATTTTAACTGTATTCGAAACTTGTAGCATTTGATTATGTGGTATTATTAATCGAAGTATGATTTCCCGTATTCGTATTCCTACGTTCTTGAGTTTCCCGTACATGCGTGCATGCATCTGCACTTCATAACATACGGTAGCTGTTGAGCATAACGTATGTTAAGAACTGCAGATAACGTATGTTATAGTCAAAGTATAGCATACATAAGCAGCAGTCAAAGGCAGATCGGATAAGGTCGGCGTTTGGAGCCCAAAGGAGATAATGTCGGACTTTCCCCGCGTGAACCTGGACGGATTTTTAATAAAGCATGTCAACGAGGCTTAACATACGTTAGATATGGGTGAAAACGTGGCTATGTTCATACGATTACGTGCATAAAGGTTTTGGATAACGTACATAAGAGAAGACCAGAAACGAGACAGTGAGCTACTGTCAGACGTTAACATACGCAAATGATGTCAAATAATGTACGTTAAGGCTATAATGTACGTAAGGGTTTGAGGCTAACATACGTAAAGTTCAGAACTTCATAAATAGGACACCACCTCATTTCATTTCGCAGTTTACACTGTAATACCTGTACTATTTGTAAAAAAAAATTCTGTTTTGGTGCTCCTGTATTTTAACATTCGTTGTAAGTATTTAGTGAGTTTATGTTGATGTTGGAGTTCATATCATTTCGAATTTACTCTTTCTTGTTCGGGTCGTGCGACTTTGAACTAATTCTCGTAATCACTACTCGGAACTGTCGTTTTGGGGTTTCCGCAATTCCATTTCGTGTTATTATTCCCAAGTTTGGAGTTCTATTATGTTTATTCTCTTCCCGGGTCGTTTTTCGTCATTTTTGGGCCCAAATAGTGTGCGCCGCGGCACACACCTTGTGCAGTTGAGCCTGACAGCGGTTGTACCGGCCGCGGGCCTCTGCTGGCCGTGCCGCGGCAATAAGATAAGTGCTGGGAGCTGTTTTTGGCTTCGTACGGCGGCACACTCAGTCCGGGCCGCGGCACGCGATCCAGATTACCCTTTTTCAGCGGATTTTTGAGGAGAGAAGTTCATTTCATCATTTTCCTCATCCCTCCTCTCCTTGGGCGACTTACGGGCGATATTTTGGGCGATTTGGCATCCTCAATCTCAGAGTTTTCATCCTCCTTGAGTTCTTGGTGTGCACTAACAACATATTTTTGGATTCTTCATCCTAATTCAAGGTAAACTTTGCATAACCCTAGATTTTTCGAGATTTGGGGGTTTTCCTTCCGATCTCTTTGATTCGGCTTGTTGTTATGATGGAATATGTCGAGTATGAATTATGTACCTTGGATACATGTTTTCCTTCGAGTCTATTGGTGTATTTCCGGAATTATTGGGTGTTTGGGTTGGTTAACTTGCGATTCACCATTTAAGAGTTTTATTCCCGGAACACACGTATCGTGGGTAGTAAATTCGGGTGGATTCCAACTTATTTTTACTACCAATAGATTATTGATGGTTGATCACGAATTTGTCTAGGTTCGGAGTTGTCGAACCCTTCAATCTTGGTACTTTGTCATTCGTACCCTTTTCTCCCATTCCAGGCAAGTGATTCTTGTGAAAGTTATATTCTTAAATGTGGAAAGTAATGCATATGAGTGTGCAAGTTATATTCGTTCACTCCGAGAGGGCCCGACGGGGCCGAGGAGGGTTCCGCTTATGACGGTTCCGTGAACATTTGGGTTAGCCACTCCGAGATGACCCGACGGGGTCGAGGAGGGATTCACGCATTGTCGAGTCCACGGTTAATCAAGAGATATTGTCATTATTGAGATATGTTTGGATAATTGCATTTTCCGGAAAATCATTATCATGGCTTTAAAATTGGTGCATGAGATTTTACGTGTAAGATGTGACATTTCACTTGTAATACTTGCCCTAACCCCTCTCGTGTGGGGGAAACTTCTTTTGTGTTTTTTTTCAGGTTCTAAGGATCCTTACGAGTGAGCACCGGGGCGGTACGATGACGATGGTAAGGCGTGATACTGTGGCTAGTCGTGTTCCCTTTGTTTTGGGCATTATTCTCTTTGGTCTGTTTCATCCTTGTAATAATAAATGGTACTCGAGTACTTTAGGAAAGCCCTTTTCCAATTGATGTATAACTTTTTTGTATTTCTTCATGGTCTTGGATGTCATTGGTTTGAACTTCCTTGTTATATCGAATTTATTGATTCCTGAGTGAACGTTGTGAAATTTGATGCGTTATGTGTAAAAATTAGCCTAGTGGGTCCGAGGAAGGGATCCACGGCGCTGTGATATTCTATGAATATCTTGGGGGGGGGGGGGTTACAGAATTTGGTATCAGAGCTTAGGTTTATGGATACCTAGGTTGTCGGTCTGTTGGGTCTATTTTGTATTGTTCCGAGAGCACAGTACCATCGCACTACCGCCATTTCGTACGGCCGGTACTAGTAAGTTCCTTATCCCCTTTATTTTCTTTATTTCCTCATTATAATTCGATTTTGGGACATGGAAAATCCATATCCATGATGGGAATGTTACGAGTTATACTTATGAGTTTACTTCCCCTTTTTATTTTTAGAATGTCAACTAGTAGAGGACGTGGATGCGTCCGTGGTCGTGGCCGAGGGCATGGTGCAGCCAGTGGGGCGGCCATATCCCTCAGCTTTGTAGAAGGTGTGGCTATGCCTAACTTGTCGGATTCGGTGCATCCTAGTACCGGTAGCCATATGGAACCGTCGGCCAGTCTGGGAACTTCCGCAGGGAGACACCCGGATGTGGACGTTGCCATCATACTACAACAAGTGGCAAACCAAATGGATCTTTTGACCCAAGCGGTTCAGCACAACCAACCACCTCCTGCAACTGATACTGTGGCAGAGAAATGGTTACAAGATGTGATCCGTATGCGCCCCCCCAGTTTATTGGCGCAAATGATCCGATCGACTGGGAAGATTGGATTAATGAGATGAACAAAGTCTTCATGGCCGTAAATTGTACAGAGGCACGTAAGGTGCAAGTTGCTCTGTACTTTCCAACAAGGGATGCGGCTAGTTGGGTGGCAATCGATCGCACCTATGGATCGTGTGGTTTCATGGGACGAGTTTAAGGAATTGATGGAGGCCGAGTTTTTCCCGTGGCCTGTTCAGGAGGCCAGGATTCAAGCCTTTTACGAGGCTAAACCCCAGGATGTCCCTGTATCTCAGGCGATTGTCGAATACAACCGTCAACTCAACCACATGAAGAGTCAAGTAAAGGAAGATAGAGATAAAATCCGTCACTTTGACATGCAAATGAAGCCGAAAGTTCGACACTATACATCGGGATTTGCTTGCACCACATTTAAGGAGTATCAAGACAAAGCATTAGCCTACGATATGTCCTTCACTACTATCGAAGCGACAAGTGACAGTAATAAGCAGAAGACCTCCGGAAAGTTTTCTAGAAGTAGAGGTGGCAATCAACGAGGATATCAGTCGGCAAATTATCCAGTCAGAGGGTCTTCCCGTGCGTCGGGAAGAAAATGAAATTTCAGAGCTGGTACTAGTGTTTCCAACCTGGTTGTGACATGTTTTAACTGTGGCCAACAAGGTTATCTTAGTTGTGATTGCAGTCTACCTCCTTTGAAGTGTTTTAATTGCGGCCGGGAAGGCCACAGAGCTATCTATTGTACGGAAGAAGAAAATACACTTGGGGCTCAAGTGTCAGTTCCTGCGTCTGGAGAATCAAGTGTTAATCAGAAATCATCCGTAGGTCAGCCATCTCAGAGTCATGGTCGAGGTAGAGGCCGGGGCCAGTCCGTTAGAGGGGGAGCTCCCAGTGCTGGTTCGGTGCAACCTCGTGTCTATGAGATGAGCAGAGTTGGAGATCCATAGTCTACCGTGGCGACAGGTATCGTTTATCTTTTGTCTCATCCAGTTAGAGTGCTTTTTGATTCCGGTGCTTTTCATTCATTCATCTCTTTGGATTGTGTGCGTCGATTGAATTTTGAGTGTTTGTCTCCTTGTGAGTCCTTTGTGGTTAAGCTGTCCAACGGGGATAGAATCGTGGCGAACAAGGAAGTTAGGGATTGTCCGGTGATAATCGCATAGAAAGTGTGGCCTTCGAATTTGATCGTCATGGATATCATTGATGAAGACTTAATCCTCGGCGACGATTGGCTTAATAGACACGGAGTGGTAATGAATTATCGCACGAAGGCCATATCGATATTAGCTGAAGATGGTACCGAGCATTCTTTTACGGGGTACAAGAGGGGGTGTCAGAAATTCTTAATTAGCAACTTGAAAGCGTCAAAACTTATTAGAGAAGGCTGTGTTGGGTATTGGTGTTATGCCGTGAAAGTCGAGGATGGGAAAGTCGAGCTTCCCTCGATTCCTGTGGTTGATGAGTTTCCGGATGATTTTCCAGATGATTTACCAGGACTACCACCGGAGCGGGATGTTGAATTTACAATTGATTTAGAATCAAGTGCAACTCCAATTTCTAAGGCACCGTAACGTATGGCACCTTCAGAAATGCAATAGTTGAAAAGACAGTTGGGAGAGTTGTTGGATAAGGGGTATATTAGATCTAGTGCTTCACCTTGGGGTGCGCCGTTCTTGTTCATAAGAAAGAAAGATGGTTCACTACGCTTGTGTATCGATTATCGGGAGCTGAACAAAGTGACCATTAAGAATAAATACCCTTTACCGCGTATCGATGATTTGTTTGATCAACTATAAGGAGCTTCGGTATTCTCGAAAATTGACTTGAGGTCTGGTTATTATCAACTTTGGATAAAGGAATCCGACATTCCTAAAACCACTTTTCGTACATGGTACGGGCATTATGAGTTTGTGGTTATGCTTTTTGGGTTAACCAACGCACCGACGATATTCATGCAATTGATGAATAAGATATTTATTGAGCATCTTGATAATTCTGTAGTCATTTTATCGACGATATTCTGGTCTATTCTCGTGATGATGAGGAACACGCTCGGCATTTGCGATTAGTGTTGGAGATTTTGAGGACTCAGTACCTCTATGCAAAGTTTTCTAAGTGTGAATTTTGGCTCAAGGAAGTCATGTTTCTCGGGCATGTGATTTCAGCGGAAGGGGTCCTAGTAGATCCCCAGAAGATTGAGGCAGTGTTAGATTGGGCACCACCTAGGAACGTGAAGGAAGTTCGTAGCTTTTTAGGTCTGGATGGGTATTACCGAATGTTCGTCGAGGGGTTTTCTAAACTTGCTCGACCACTTACTCAATTACTCCAGAAGTCCAAAAAATTCGAATGGAATGAAGAGAGACAACGGAGTTTCAAATAGCTGAAAAGACGTCTAACTACCGCGCCGGTTTTAGCCCTGCCCCAGGGAATCAATGGGTATTCGGTTTATTGTGACGCATCAGGACACGGACTTTGGTGCGTACTCTTGCAGCATGATAACACTATCACCTACGCTTCACGGCAACTTAAACTGTATGAGTTGAATTATCCTACCCATGATATGGAGTTAGCTTCCGTAGTGTTTGCATTGAAGATCCGGCGTCACTATTTGTACGGTTCTTCATGTCGAATTTATACTGACTACAAGAGCCTAAAGTACATTTTTAGCTAGAAGGAACTGAATATAAGACAGCGTCGTTGGTTGGAGTTGATAAAGGATTATGACTTGGAGATCCTTTACCATCCAGGAAAGGCCAACATTGTAGCTAACGCGTTGATCCGGAAATCGGTATCTCTTCATATGCTTGAGGTCCTTACACCTCAAATGAAGATCAGATGGGAGTTGATTGAGCAAGGAGTCGAAGTATGGATCCAACAGATTCAGGGTCAGACGCGTACTCTTGAGATCATTCCGTCCTTGGTCGATGACATCGGGGAGAAACAGGGGAATGACCCAATGGTTGTCCAACTGAAGGTGGATGTGGAAAAAGGGAAAGACCCTGGTTTCATGATCCACGAGGATGGCATTTTTAGGTTTCAATGTAGGCTTTGTGTTCCGAACGACTCGGAGATGAGACAAAGAATACTCCGATAAGCTCATGCTACACCTTACTCGATCCATCCTGGGGCGAGTAAGATGTACAAAGATCTTGAGAGAAATTTTTGGTGGAATAACATGAAGAGATACGTCACCGAGTTTGTATCAAGGTGTTTGACATGTCAACAAGTCAAAATCGAACATCAACGTCCGGCCGGGCTGTTGAAGCCTCTCCCTATTCCCAATGTAAGTGGGAAGATATTACCATGGACTTCATCACCGGGATGCCGAGGACTATGACGGGGATGAATATGATTTGGGTTATTATTGACCGATTGACTAAGTCGGCACATTTTCTTGGCATTAAGGATATGTGGGGACCGGAGCAATTGTCCCCGATTTTTATATCGGAGATCGTGAGATTACATGGTACACCAAAGTCTATTGTTTCCGATCGAGATGGTCATTTCATGTCGCATTTTTGGAGGTCGGTCCATCAGGCTTTGGGCACCGAGTTGAGGTTGAGTACTTCTTTCCATCCGCAGTCTGACGGTAAGACTGAGCAGACGATCCAGACATTGGAAGATATGCTGAGCGTGTGCCATGGACTAGAGTAGCGATTGGGAAATACACCTGCCGTTGATCGAGTTCACTTACAATAATAGTTGGCATGCATCGATCAAAATGGCACTGTTTGAGGCATTGTATGGTAGGCGATGTAGATCCCCACTTTGTTGGGATGAAGCTTCAGATTTAGTCGGGACGGAGCCCGATATGTTGATGGAAACAAGAGAAAAGATCCCTATCATCTGAGATAGATTTTTGACCGCTCAGAGTCGATAAAAATCTTACACTGACACTCGTCATCGGACTTAGAATTTGACATGGGATATCACGTTCTACTCAAGGTATCACCGACGAGAGAAGTCTACAGGTTTGGGAAGAAGGGCAAGCTTAGCCCGAGCCATATTGGACCATTTAAGATTCTCGACAGAGTTGGTGAGTTGGCCTATCGGTTGGCATTACCTCCTGCCCTTAGCCAAGTTCATAATGTATTTCACGTTTCTCAGTTGAGAAAGTATGTCCCAGACCCAAGCCATATCATTGAATACGGGGATATCGAGGTAGCAGATAACATCACGTTTGAAGAGAGACCAGTGAAAGTCCTAGAGCATCGTGTAAAGCAACTCCGGCACAAAACTATTACGTTGGTTAAAGTATAGTGGTCGAAGAACGGAGTTGAGGAAGCAACATGGGAAACCGAAGAGGGCATGCGTGCGCGGTATCCAGAGCTATTCCATTCTTAAGTTTCGGGACGAAACTTTCTTTTAGAGGGGGAGGATGTAATACCCATACTTTTTGTAAAAAAAAAATTCTGTTTTGGTTCTCCTATATTTTAACACTCGTTGTAAGTATTTAGTGAGTTGATGTTGGAGATCATATCATTTCGAATTTACACTTTCTTATTCGGGTCGTGCGACTTTGAACTAATTCTCGTAATCACTACTCGGAACCGCCGTTTTGGGGTTCCCGCAATTCCATTTCGTGTTATTATTCCCAAGTTCGGAGTTCTATTATGTTTATTCTCTTCACGGGTCGTTTTTCATCATTTCTGGGCCCGAATAGTGTGCGCCGCGGCACACACCTTGTGCATTTGACCCTGGCAGCGGCTGTACCACGGGATGCGACCCTCTGCTGGCCGTGTCGCGGCACTAAGCTAAGTTATGGGAGCTATTTTTGGCCGCGGGCTACGGCACACTCATTCCGGGCCACGGCACGCGAGTTAGATTACCCTTTTTCAGCGGATTTTTGAGGAGAGACGTTCATTTCACCATTTTCATCATCCTTCCTCTCATTGGGTGACTTACGGGCGATATTTTGGGCCATTTGGCATCCTCAATCTCAGAGTTTTCATCCTCCTTGAGTTCTTGGTGTGGACTAACAATATATTTTTGGATTCTTCATCCTAATTCAAGGTAAACTTTGCATAACCCTAGATTTTCGAGATTTGGGGGTTTTCCTTCCGATCTCTTTGATTCGGCTTGTTTTTATGATGGAATATGTCGAGTATGAATTATCTACCTTGGATACATGTTTTTCTTCGGGTCTATTGGTGTTTTTCCGGAATTGTTGGGTGTTTGGGTTGGTTAACTTGCGATTCACCATTTAAGAGTTTTATTCCCGGAACACATGTATCGTGGGTAGTAAATTCGGGTGGATTCCAACTTATTTTCCTACCTATAGATTATTGATGGTTGATCACGAATTTGTCTAGGTTCGGAGTTGTCGAATGACACATTTTTAGTGTAACTATTGCAAGTGCACGATATCGTATCAAGTAGTAAAGTGGACTTTTTGAGTCCGGTTTATCGATCCCACAAGGAAGTTTGGTTATAATTTGAATTATACACTATTAGTCTATTTTTATAGATACTAAGATGAGTGAAACACACAATTTAAAGAGTTTGGTTTAATTATTGCAAAGTAAATACAATAATAGTTCTAATATTTTAAGGAAATAAAAAGATTGTAATAATAATAGATTGATTAACGATAAAATGAAATAGTTGGGATTACAAACTTAGTTCGTCATTAGTTATAAAAGATGTATAGGAGATCATAAATGAATTTACTTATTATGTTGTGTAGATTCGATTTTCCTTAAAAAGACGGTTTTTCTTTCGAACTATAAAACGCCCCTTACATATTGAATCAATCCACTATATTTCTATGTTGATTGGCTTCAATACATAACATTAGGATTTATGAAAATAACTCATAGAATCATCTAAGGACTAGAGGTATATTTCTATCCCCTAGAACAACTTAGAGTGAAGATCATTTGATCTAATCAAACATATTTTCTTTCGAAACATATGAAGACCATAAATATCGTCATTTATTGGCCAAATAAATAAAGATTGTTAAAACAATGAAAATCACACACAATAATAAGTAATTCACAATAGATCTTTTATACAAATATAAATAACATGACTAACCTTGTTTATAATCCCAACTAAAGGTTACTTAGCCCATGAAGGGTTTATTACACATATTACAAGCTTTTGTGCTCATTATTAGTTGAATCAAGAGAAAGAATTGATCCTAACTCCCTTAGTAGATAAAGGAGATAGAAGCAAAAAACTCTCTGAACAACATATGCTATACCACACTTACAAAGATCACTCTAGAACACAAGTGTGTTCTTCACACAAAAAGAAAAGTTTACAAAAAATGGAAAATTATGAGATGAATGATGAATGATGAAGGATCTAAGGGGTCTATTTATACACCTAAAGTCATCTAATATCTCCAAAACTCCAGCATTATTACATTAGATCGGATCAATGCCAGCCATCCCCTCAATAATACACAAAAAGTATAAAAAAATTAGACAAATCATAACAATCTGTCAAGAGTTACGGCCGTAACATCTGTGGAGTTACGGCCGTAACTAGGTGACTTACGGCCGTAACTCCCGAATGTTACGGCCGTAACGTGGCTTCGTAAATTTGCTCACTTGAAGCTTTGATAGTTATGTTTTCAGCCTAGAATTTCTCAGACTTTGCGTTTTTGCCCCAGATCTTCTTCGGATGATAACTTTTGATATATAACTCTGATTTTGAATCCTAAAGATCGCTAATTCGTCTCGGAAAGACCTACAACATGAATATATCAAAATTCAACAAATAGAATATTTAATAAACATGTTATTTCTTGAGTAAATCAGTTATTTAATCCAATCATCATCCGATAAAAATAAAATTATTAAAACTAATTAATTAAAAGCAAAAAATGAGAAGACTAGCTCAATTATGGGTAAATTTTATCGATACAAACCATGGATAAGTGTACAAAACTGACACTTATCACACCCCCAAACTTGAATTATTGCTAGTCCCGAGCAAGACTCTTTATTAATCACACTCCAAAAATAAAAATAAAAATAAAACAAAAATAAGAAAATTAATACACACATAAATATAAAAAGAGAAAAGGAGATCAAAATGCCATTAATACACAACAACCATCTTATACAGTAGATATAAATGAATCAAGATTCAAAATAAATCTACAAATGATTTTGAAGTTAAAACACGGTTTTTATTTTATAATTCCAAAATGCAAGGTTTTCCCCCCAAAAGGCTGATTATTACTTTCCCACTCGTGATACACACGACTCCCTTCAATGGTTGCTCTCGATCACTCGTTTATTTTTCGACTCAATATGAAGAAGAATTTTATTGGCGTCATCAAATATTGTGATTTTCACAAAATTGAGTGTATTGAAATTCAGCTGCTAATTAATTCAAATCTGCTCATAAACTACATCCCTTTTAGTGATAGCTTTCACACCGTTATTTGCTAACGTGTAGCTCTTTTCACTAACACAATTTCTATCTCATTATTTTTTTTCGTAAAAAGGTGATAGCTTTCACACCGTTATTTGCTAACGTGTAGCTCTTTTCACCAATTTTTCGAGACGGCGACTACGCACCAACAATGGTTAGTCCTTTATTTTTCGCAAAATTTAAGACTTCCAAAATTAGGCAATGCTGTCGCTCAACACTTCTCCTTTTCGTCATTTTTTTAGGTGATAGCTTTCACACTGTTATTTGCTAACGTGTAGCTTTTTTCACCAATGACTCCTTTTTTTTTAGGGAATAGAATTTTTGCAGAAAATAATTTCTTAGTTTAAGCATGAAAAATCAAAAACTCCACAAATTAAGTAAATTTCAGTTCTATTTTTCATCAACCGATTGATTCTTCTTTTCTCAAGGTAACGAATGACTCGATTTTATATGATAATTACAAGGCTTGGAAAGAGATATTAAGGCTCAAAAATTTTTTGGAATATATAATTTTTTAACCGGTTAAAACGATTTTAGAAACTTGTATATAGCTAATTTATTGGTGTTATGGCCAGATCTAAAAATCTCATAGATCAAAATACTATAAATATATATATTTAGAAATATATATTCACTAAACCTAATCAATGCCAAATAATAAAAACACACCACACACTACACTAATCAAAACATACCACAATCAAAATCAAAATAAACATCATAGTTCAAAAACCACAAAATAAACACATAAGTACGAAAACACCCCCAAACTTATAAGTAAAATTGTCCCGAGTTTTTTAAAAAAATAAAAGCAAGCGAGAAACAGAAAACTCCCTGAAATTTTAGCTTTGTGATCCTCCAGGTGTGTCGTCCGGGATGTTTAGAAAACGGAAAAGCTTTTCAAAGCACTTCTCCGTTTCTAATTGACGCTCGATTATTTCATTCTGATTTCTCAAAATTTCAGCCTGGGATGTTTCTAATCTCCGAACTCTTTCAAGCAAATTTTCCTCAAAAGGCGTCAAGTCATCACCGGCATCCTCCTCGGCCTCTTCTTCCTCCTCGTGGCTACTATCCTCTTCGGGTTCCAAACATGCCCGTTTGCTCCTCAACTGAGTACTTCGAAAAATACTACTCCGGCCGTTCAGTCGATCCCCATGTGTTAATATATCACCCCCCGCCGAAATTTTTACTCTCTGGCTCCTGCAAATACCAGTGATAAGGCAGGGGTATGGCATCTTCTGCCTAGTCAGGACCATGCCAGCATAGTGACAAATAGTAGTGTAAATGTGAGTACCCAAATCCATTTTCACCCCTCGACGAATAGCAAATAAACCTCGGAGGTGGCCAATGGAAACCGTCGTTAGAGTCAAGGTCGGGTAAATACTCCCGGCTGCCCACATCCATAAGTACCAAGCATCATCCATTAAGTCCGCCTGGTTGTATCGGGGTTTGATCATCCCAATACTGTCATACAGCTCGCTCACTAACGCCCAGCGTAAAACTCTATCATCCGGCACCTCTTCATTAGGTAAGATAGAAATGTCAACCGCGTTAGTACAATTAACCCCCAAATACTTGTTAATGACATCCGGTGAAAAATTAATCGATTTCCCATTCACAGTAGTCTGATGATAAGTAGGCGACCCTACCTGCCCAATGGACTTGTTGAAAGAATTGTAAAAGTTTAGGGTCAAGGTCGGGTTACCATTTGGGAGATCAGAAACGAACTTTTCCCAGCCGTTGTCTATGAATTTTTGGATGAAAGGGCTAGTGATTGTGTCTCTATCCACATCGCCAATGAAATCATCAAGATTGAACAATCTTTCATTAATGCACTTTGTGTTTTGATTTCTTTGCGGTGGTGCCGGACCTTGAGATGATGAACCGACCTTTTCTTTTCCTTTTGATGATTTCTTCAGTGCCATCCCTGAAATTAAACAAAATCAAATTCCTTTTCATCACACGACTATAATCATCAAGCAAAACCAATAAAAACATAAAAAAAATTTAAAGATTTTCGTTGTGGCATTTCGTCGGATACCTTGAGTTCATAGTTTTTTAACAAGTTTTTTTCATTCAAACTCAAATCCACAAATTCCCCACAAATCAATGAATCAAATTACCACACAAATATCGACAATACTAACAACTAAACATGATTTAATCAACGAATCATACGGAAATAAGAATCGAAAAACAAATATGAAGTGAAAAACTAACTAAAAATAAAACTAAAACTCAGAAATATATCAATTGAAACGAGAATTGAAAGAGAACCTGATGATTATGTGTTAATATTGATAAGATAATGAATTGTATTGAGGAATTTGAGTTTTTAGAAAGTAGGGATTGAGTGGGGAAAAAAAAAATTTGCACTGCCGGCCGCTTGTGTTTTGTTCTGATTTGTGAATGTGTTAAGTCCGTTTTTTTTTAATACAGACGTGAAGTTATGGCCGTAACATCCCCAAGTTATGGCCGTATGATGCATTCGTTTTTTTTTTGATAGGATGTTAAGTTACGGCCGTATCTTTGCAGACTTACGGCCGTATCATCCTTTCGTTTTTTTTTTTGGGACTTGTTTTAAGATACGGCCGTAACATGTAGGAGTTACGGCCGTATAAACCATTCGTTAAAATCATGATACTACTTACGGCCGTATTATTTTGGATACGGTCGTATATATATAATTAATTTTTTTTTTAATTTGGTTTTTTTAGAAAATTATAATTATTATATGTGTGAGAATAATGAAAGAAAGACTCCCTCGATTTTATGAACGATCTGATCCTTGCTCTTGTTGTTGAATCCTTCCGTGTTACCCCCAAACTTATTTGCGAAATAATAGAGATTGGTTGCCTCCCAATAAGCGCTTTGTTTAACGTCCTTAGCTTGACTTCTCGTCAGATTAATTTGGTATTTCCAGCATTATGATTGACTTTGCTGTCGAGAATTCTCCTCCCAGATATGGCTTTAACCGTTGGCCATTTACTTTGAAACTCCCGTCGATTGTATTATAAATATCCACAGCTCCATGAGAAAGTACCTCTTTGATCGTGTAAGGGCCCGTCCATCGTGATCGCAGCTTACCCGGAAACAGACGCAGTCGTGCATTAAAAAGCAGAACTTGGTCTCCTGTTTTAAAATCTCTTCTTAGAATTCTGCTGTCATGCCATCTTTTTGTTTTTTCTTTGTAGATTTTGGCATTTTCATATGAGTCGAGTCGGATTTCATCCAACTCATTTAATCGCAAAGAACCTTTTCTTTCCAAACAACTGCTCGTCAAAGTTTAATTTTTTTATAGCCCAAAAGGCTCGATGTTCAAGTTCTACTGGCAGTGATGTGCTTTTCCAAAAACCAGATTTAAATGGAGACATGCCTATCGGTGTCTTATAAGCTGTTCTGTAAGCCCATAGCGCATCATCCAGCTTTTTCGACCAATCTTTCCGAGATGAGTCGATTGTCATCTCAAGTATACGTTTCAGTTCACGATTGGAAACCTCGACTTGTCCACTAGTTTGTGGGTGATAAGAGGTAGCGACACGGTGTTTTACTCCGAATTTGGTCAATAGAGCTTTAACCTGGTGATTGCAGAAATGAGATCCGCCATCACTGATAATAACTCTCGGAGTTCCGAAGCGAGTGAATATATTCTTCTTTAGAAAATTTACCACGACCTTAGCTTCGTTTGTTGGTAATGCAACAGCCTCCACCCATTTAGATACGTAGTCCACAGCTACAAGGATGTATTCATTAGAAAACGATGATGGAAAGGGTCCCATGAAATCAATTCCCCAAACGTCGAAGATTTCAACTTCAAGGATGAAATTCATTGGCATTTCATTTCTTTTTGACATGTTTCCATGTCTTTGGCACCGGTCACACTTCGAGACAAGTGTATGTGCATCTTTGAACAGAGTGGACCAATAGAATCCTGCTTCAAGAATTTTTGTCATTGCTTTTGAACCCCCAAAATGTCCTCCATAGTGAGAGGAATGACATCTTTCTAATACCTTCTCCATTTCTTCTTCTCGTATGCATCTCCTGATGATTTGATCAGGTCCTCGTCTCAACAATAGAGGATCTTCCCGAATAGTATTTCAACTCGGAGAAGAATTTTTTCTTTTGATGATGGGAAAAATTTGGGTGAATTATTCCACTAACAAGGAAATTAACGATGTCAGCATACCATGGTGCATTTTGTTTTTCCTGGATATTAGAGATTTGGAACAGTTGTTCATCCAGAAATACTTCATTTATTTCCTTCTCTTGAGCATTGTTTTGGTCGAGTCTAGAGAGATGATCCGCCACTTAGTTTTCTGTTCCCTTTCTGTCTCTGATTTCTATGTCGAATTCTTGCATAAGTAGAACCCATCGGATTAGCCTTGACTTTGCATCTTGCTTTGTCATTAAATATTTCAAAGCTGAATGATCAGTGTAGACTGTAACACCCCCAAATCCGCTCAGGGATATTACACGCCGTAGAACCTTTACTCAAGGATCTACCAGGCTAGTAACAACATAGAACATCTCAACGATGCCTTCAAGGCTAAAAAGACTCAGTAGACCGATTTAGTCTTTCAACAAATACATTCAACTCAAATACAACTCATGTCCACGCAGGGGTCAAAATACAACCACACCCGTACAACGGGAAAATATAGCAGCGGAAAAATAAAGTACAACTAAACCAATACACGATGTACGATTCCTCATGTGATTAGTATCGATCATCTTTCATCATCTTTCGTGCCGACCCTGTGTTATGCTCCAAAACCTGAATGCAAAAACAGACATCCACCCCCCGAATACTCGGGGGTTAGCAAAACTCCACTGTTTTGCTAGTGCAAGTACAAGTGCAAAAATACGAGCCATACAATTCACATTCCACGAATAACAATAACCAGGAATCCTCAAAGTTCCAAGAACAATAATAATCAAGAATCCTCAAAAATCCAAACGTGACGAAAAGTACTTCCCGAGGCAAGAGTTTGGTAAAACATTCTAAAACCGAAAGGTCGCAAAGCAAGGGAAAACTATTTATAAAACAGTTTGAATTGCCATCGAGAGTTTTAATAGGAAACAATTTAGATTACCGAATCCTTCGCTTCAAAATCAACAGTGGTCACCCAAAGGTTTTGTTTTCGCAAATAAAACCAACCATAATATACAAGGTTAACACCACGTCATGCGTCCTCGACGGACATAAAATACACATGCACCGCGAAGTTTCACTCGTGAATCCGTGTCGAAGCCAATGGAATTCCTCCGTGGCCCCGTCGAACCCTCCCGAGGTGAGCAAACACATTCACAAAACATAAGCAACCGCACTCGTGAATCCGTGGCTATACCATCGACTCCTTCCGTGATCCCATCGGACCCTCCCGAGGTGAGCAAAAACAATCACAAAATATATACACGTAGCGGTGAAGTTTCACTCGTGAACCTGTGTCGAAGCCATTGGAATTCCCTCCGTGGTCCCGTCGAACCCTCCCGAGGTGAGCAAACACATTCACAAAACACAAGACTCACATCGCCAGACCGGGTCGAAACCACAAATCCCACTCCGTGATCCCGTCGGACCCTCCCGAGCCGGGCTAGCGAAATACTCAAGCACCACACGTCACCAGACCTAGACGGCGAAGCCACAAATCCCACTCGAGGCCTCGAAGGACCCTCCCGAATCAAGGCTAGCGAATCAAACTCAAGCACGAGTAACATATCACACCGAGGATATCCAAACAATTCACCCAGAGGCATCAAACACTTAGTAAAACAACACGTCAACCACAATGCACCGAAATGAAACAATATACGTCCACACGCAAATACCAAGTGCATCATCAACACCAAACATGTCCATAAGATTCACATACTGCTCGAGAAACACACCAATCACAAAACACACACGATTTTGAAAGAGGGCCTTTAACAAGGCTAACCAAATCTTTTGAAAACTCGTTTCAAACAATCAAACGAATATATAAAGACGATCACCAATTATCATATTCACAAAACAAGAATAGTATGGGCAAGGTACTTGCCTCAAATCACAATCGCAACGAGACGACGGATAGACGCGGTCGAATAGCCCCGAACCCCGAACAATATCCGTAACGCGATAAAGACCACGAGTATTACGAGAATAACACCACACGAATCATCAATCACCAAACGGAATTCAACATCGGAATCCTCGAACACCTATAAACCTCCGGAAGTAACAATAACACATGGTTACGACGAGAATCAAGGCCAAAACAACGGAAATCCCAACAAACTATCGAAGGGAAACTCATTGGGACATTTAATCGAACACTAAATGTTCAATAATTCCCAAGAACACTCGAATCGTCAATCGAGTTAAACAAACTCGATATATGGATATACAACCCATAGAACACGATTAATAACATCATATTACACCAACTGATGTATCAAAATCGAATTAGAAACGAAATCAAGAACAATTTCTCCGAAAAGTCAACTTGAAGGAAAATCAAGAATATACCTTGATTCGACGAAGAACATGGATTAGATGTTGATATAATCAACAAGGATCTTCCAAAACATCTTGGAATTGAGTAGGATCGACCAAGAACACCATTTCCCATCGCACCCGTCGCCAGCCGCCGAAAGATAGAGAAAAATCGAGTAAAAGTGAAGTCTGGCCGAGCCCAGGCTACATATAGCCGGCAGGGTTACGGCCGTAACCGGCAGTGCCTTACGGCCGTAACTCGGTCCTTACGGCCGTATTTCGCAGCCTTACGGCCAGAATCGACATTCGTCAAAAATCACCCAAAGAATCGCCGGGCACTTACGGCCGTAACTCGCACACATTACGGCCAGAACCGCCTTCGTCCGAGCGCCCGTACGGCCGTACCCGATCACACTTACGGCCGTAACTCGCACCCATTACGGCCGTAACCGGCACCTTACGGCCGTAACTCGTCCAGGCCAGGCCCTGCTCCGGCCGTGACTCGGCCGTGGCCACTCCGACGGCCCGAACGACCCCGAAACCCGAACCTGAGTAAAAGTCGAAGATACGGTTACGAAGTACTCGCAAAGACGAACCCAAGCGCTAAGAGAACACACGATTCCGACCACCCGAAGTGTCGGAATTCGACAACGGAAGTAATTACCCTAAACTTTGGGAAATTACAAAAATGGCCCAAAACGCCCGGAAATCACGATACGTGATCGAAACACCGAACCAAAGCTCGCAACATGAATAATAACATTAAATGAACTTACGAGAAACTCGAAACAACAGTTTCGGACGAGATTCGCAAGAATCGAGCTCAAGTGCGGAAAAGTCGCCAAAAGACACGGAACTCAACAAAACAACCCCGAAACGAACTCGGATGACAAAAAGTGCAGAATTAATCATTCTAGGAATGACGAAACGGTCATGAGCGAGTCGTCAAAACGGACTTCCGCCGAAAAAAAAAATTACCGAAATTCGAAATTGCTGATATTACATTCTACCCTCCTTAAAAGAAGTTTCGTCCCGAAACTTAAAACAAGTAGGGGGAAGCAATATACCCGTCAGGAAAACTCGACGAGATACACAAAAACCGAAAACTCGCGCCCGACGGCGAAACGCTGCAAGCAACGCAAAGAGACGTACGACGTGAAAACACGCTCCACGACGACCAACACAACGTCGCCGTTAGGGATATAATAAAACCAACAAGTGACAAGCGTCATCAAATGGATAATACAATCAAGTCAATTATTCGACAATCACAAAACACAACGAACGAAAATCAATATGATTGACCAACCCAACGGTACATCAATCAAAACGAGAGCCAACCGCTGAACAAATACGGAATCCCACCGCCCAAGGGTTGGAAGATCGAAAACGAGACTAATTTCCCGAACTGAGGGGAATTACGAAGGAGCCTGAACGTTCACCAATCACGGAACGAGATCAACAAAAACCGAACAATCAAACGATCGAACCACGATCGAGACAACAAAAATCGAACACTCATGTTCGAATCACGAAGAACAATAAAATTCAAACAACAACTCCAAGGTTCACATCTCGACTCGAGACAATATATGATCCGGTGAAAACAACAGGATGTGCATTCACATAAGATCCACAGGAAAGGGAATAGCAATTGAAAAGTCACAACGACAAACGAGTAATTCCGAAACAATACCACCCTCGTTCGATCAACAAAAGCAAGGGGCAGGACAAGCTCAGAAAATGTCAACGAACATAAATGAGTCGACAAGGTAGAATATACAGAAGTTCAAAATCCGATCCACTTCGGATAAAAGAACTAATAGAACCAGACAATGTCACTCCCGAACAAGGTTCACAAGAATCAAACTGAACCCGAAAAAGTCACAGCGATAACCAGATCGACCCACAACAAGATCACAGTTCGTTCGGACGATGAAACTGAAATACAGAACAAGTTCATAAAGTGTCAACGAACATGAGCGAATCGATAGACTGGAGAAAGAGAAAATACAGAAGTCAAAATAGTATGGGTATTACCCCCGACCTCATCCACGAAATTCACAAAAATAGGAGCAAGGTAACAAGACATTAAACAACCGACACATAACGGAACGATTACCGATGCACACGGTCATACCAAACCAAGCTCTAACAGCTCGCACACGCGCGACAACGCAGAAATCACCACGAGGCGACAATATTCAACACCAACATCCCACCTCTCACAGAGGCTAACACAACAAGTGTGTGGAAAACGACTCAACGCTCACACCGCCAATTCGATCATACTCGGGAGCAAACATCAAAATGACAATGCGAACATCATACATACATACCCAACCCTCAATTGGGAATGGATAGGTTTTAAAAACGAAAACCTCATTTTGAAAATAATTTAGAAGAACAACGGTTGATCTTGAGTATCACCTTTCAAAAAAGTACAAATGTGATACCTCGTTATTGAGACTTTGGAAAACCATTTCGCATTTGATAAAAATGAGGACACTTTCTCTTAGTGAAAAGCTTTCAGAATATTCGACCCTCGGGTCTAAGTAAAAGTGTTTATAAAACATTGAAAATATCTCAAATCATTTTGGTCCTCGAGGTAGAAGAATTTTGAAACAGATTGTGGCACCTTAGAAGTACCGCGAGAAAACAATTCATTTGAAACGTACGTCTCGAAATTTATTTCTAAGATACTCAAGTTTTTGAAAATAATTCAATGCCGAAAAGGATGATGCCAAAAAGGCTAGAATGCCCAAAAATTTCAGGTAATCACACGGAACATCATAGCGCTGTGGGTCCCGCGTCGGAACCCCAGGCTAAAAACCATTTACAATAATGCCAAAAAGGCCGATGACGGTAATATTTCAAAAACTCACAGAAGCCATTTACAAAATGCTAAATACTGTCATAACAATTTCGCCAAAATAATCAAGGCCATAATGCCAAAAACTCGGTTAAGGGAATCGGTTTTCGAAATAAAACTCGGTCGGTAAAATACCGAAAGTCATTACAAAAGAACTCACGCAACGGATAAAAGAAATACAGTTCAACATGCACAATCCAGCAACACTACTCCTCATAAGAACAAAATATTAGAGTCAATTAACCACATTCAGAACAAAACCAATGGCCCCATTCGAGGCTTCTAAAGACCCTACCGCACTGGCTAGTGAACAAGTCGAACGTGTATAAGCACAAAGCTTCCACAAGAGAACTTGTAAAACATGCAAATCGATTCGAAAATCATCAGCAACGGACAAAAACAACAATAAAAAGACATCACAAGCGATTTACAAATTCTCGTATAAATCAAATACGAGAGTCGATTAAATACATATCGTGAAATCAAAATCCACATAAGGATTCCATCACTTAACAAATAATCATAAATATAGCTCGTGTCACACGAGGCACAACACAAAGAAGGGAGACTTACTTCCACAGGTCGCACGAAGATGATGATCGCCCCACGATACTAATCACGACCAACAAACTCAAACGACGCGTCGCGACACAACTCAGTCAGATAAAATCCGACGAAACAAGACTCAAACAACACTACTGACCCGACAGCCTAGGTTTTCACAACCTAAGCTCTGATACCATTTATGTAACACCCTCAAATCCGCTCAGGGATATTACACGCCGTAGAACCTTTCCTCAAGGATCTACCAGGCTAGTAACAACATAGAACATCTCAACGATGCCTTCAAGGCTAAAAAGACTCAGTAGACCGATTTGGTCTTTCAACAAATACATACAACTCAAATACTACTCATGCCCACGCAGGGGTCAAAATACAACCACACCCGTACAACGGGAAAATATAGCAGCGGAAAAATAAAGTACAACTAAACCAATACACGATGTACGGTTCCTCATGTGATTAGTATCGATCATCTTTCATCATCCTTCGTGCCGACCCTGTGTTATGCTCCAAAACCTGAATGCAAAAACAGACATCCACCCCCCGAATACTCGGGGGTTAGCAAAACTCCACTGTTTTGCTAGTGCAAGTACAAGTGCAAAAATACGAGCCATACAATTCACATTCCACGAATAACAATAACCAGGAATCCTCAAAGTTCCAAGAACAATAATAATCAAGAATCCTCAAAAATCCAAACGTGACGAAAAGTACTTCCCGAGGCAAGAGTTTGGTAAAACATTCTAAAACCGAAAGGTCGCAAAGCAAGGGAAAACTATTTATAAAACAGTTTGAATTGCCATCGAGAGTTTTAATAGGAAACAATTTAGGATTACCGAATCCTTCGCTTTCCAAAAATCAACAGGGTCACAGCCCAAAGGTTTTGTTTTCGCAAATAAAACCAACCATAATATACAAGGTTAAAAGCCCACGTCATGCGTCCTCGACGGACATAAAATACACACGCACCCGTGAAGTTTCACTCGTGAATCCAGGTCGAAGCCAATGGAATTCCCTCCGTGGCCCCGTCGAACCCTCCCGAGGTGAGCAAACACATTCACAAAACATAAGCAACCGCACTCGTGAATCTGTGGCTATACCATTGGACTCCTCCGTGATCCCATCGACCGTCCCGAGGTGAGCGAAAAACAAACACAAAATATATACACGTAGCGGTGAAGTTTCACTCGTGAACCCAGTCGAAGCCATTGGAATTCCTCCGTGGTCCCATCGAACCCTCCCGAGGTGAGCAAACACATTCACAAAACACAAGACTCACATCGCCAGACCGGTCGAAGCCACAAATCCCACTCCGTGATCCCGCCGGACCCTCCCGAGTGGCTAGCGAAATACTCAAGCACCACACGTCACCTAGATCGGGACGAAGCCACGAATCCCACTCGAGGCCTCGAAGGACCCTCCCGAGCTGGCTAGCGAATCAAACTCAAGCACGAGTAACATATCACACCGAGGATATCCAAACAATTCACCCAGAGGCATCAAACACTTAGTAAAACAACACGTCAACCACAATGCACTGAAATGAAACAATATACGTCCACACGCAAATACCAAGTGCATCATCAACACCAAACATGTCCATAATATTCACATACTCGTTCGAGAAACACACCAATCACAAAACACACACGATTTTGAAAGAGGGCCTTTAACAAGGCTAACCAAATCTTTTGAAAACTCGTTTCAAACAATCAAACGAATATATAAAGACGGTCACCAATTATCATATTCACAAAACAAGAATAGTATGGGCAAGGTACTTGCCTCGAAATCACAATCGCAACGAGACGACGGATAGGACGCGGTCGAATAGCCCCGAACCCCGAACAATATCAAGAACGCGATAGCACCACGAGTATTACGAGAATAACACCACACGAATCATCAATCACCAAACGGAATTCAACATCGGAATCCTCGAACACCTATAAACCTCCGGAAGTAACAATAACACATGGTTACGACGAGAATCAAGGCCAAAACAACGGAAATCCCAACAAACTATCGAAGGGAAACTCATTGGGACATTTAATCGAACACTAAATGTTCAATAATTCCCAAGAACACTGACCGTCAATCGAGTTAAACAAACTCGATATATGGATATACAACCCATAGAACACGATTAATAACATCATACTACACCAACCGATGTATCAAAATCGAATTAGAAACGAAATCAAGAACAATTTCTCCGAAAAGTCAACTTGAAGGAAAATCAAGAATATACCTTGATTCGACGAAGAACACGGATTAGATGTTGATATAATCAACAAGGATCTTCCAAAACATCTTGGAATTGAGTAGGATCGACCAAGAACACCATTTCCCGTCGCACCCGTCGCCAGCCACCGAAAGAAGGAGAAAAATCGAGTAAAAGTGAAGTCTGGCCGAGCCCAGGCTATATATAGCCGGCAGGGTTACGGCCGTAACCGGCAGTGCCTTACGGCCGTAACTCGGTCCTTACGGCCGTACTCGGCAGGCCTTACGGCCGTAACCGGCATTCGTCAAAAATCAGTCCAAAGAATCGGCACTTACGGCCAGAATTTCGCACACATTACGGCCAGAACCGCCTTCGTCCGGAAAGCCGCCAGCCGCTGGCCGCATTCCCGATCACACTTACGGCCGTAACTCGCACCCATTACGGCCGTAATCGCACCTTACGGCCAGAACTCGCCAAAGCCAGCCTCGCCCGGCCGTGACTCGGCCGTAGCCACTCCGACGGCCCTGACGACCGAAACCCGAACTCGAGTAAAAGTCGAAGATACGACACAAGTACTCGCAAAGACGAACCCAAGCGCTAAGAGAACACACGATTCCGACCACCCGAAGTGTCGGAATTCGACAACGGAAGTAATTACCCTAAACTTTGGGAAATTACAAAAATGGCCCAAAACGCCCGAAAATCACGATACGTGATCGAAACACCGAACCAAAGCTCGCAACATGAATAATAACATTAAATGAACTTACCAGAAACTCGAAACAACAGTTTCGGACGAGATTCGCAAGAATCGAGCTCAAGTGCGGAAAAGTCGCCAAAAGACACGGAACTCAACAAAACAACCCCGAAACGAACTCGGATGACAAAAAGTGCAGAATTAATCATTCTCGGAATGACGAAACGGTCATGAGCGAGTTGTCAAAACGGACTTCCGCCGAAAAAAGAAAATTACGGAAATTCGAAATTGCGGATATTACATAGACTATGACCTTTGATCCCAATAAGTAGGATCGAAATTTGTCAAAGGCATAAACCACTGCAAGCATCTCTTTTTCAGTTGTCGTGCAGTTCAGCTAAGCATCATTCATAGTCCTGCTAGCATAATGGATTACTTGCATCATTTTGTCCTTCTTATGGCCCAGTACGGCCCCTACGGCATAATCACTTGCATCGCACATCAAAATGAAAGGAATAGTCCAATCTGGAGAAATGATGATTAGAGCTGATGTAAGCTTATCCTTCAAAGTTTCAAAGGCCACGTGGCATTCATTTGTGAAAAGGAATGGTGTATCTTTCTCAAGCAAAGAACAGAGAGGTTTTGCTATTTTTGAGAAATCTTTTATAAACCTCCGATAGAATCCTGCATGTCCGAGAAAACTCCTTACTCCTTTCACCGAAATTGGTGGAGGAAGTTTTGCAATCACTTGGATCTTTGCCTTATCGACTTCAATTCCATGTTGTGAGATTCTATGGCCAAGTACGATTCCTTCCTGGACCATGAAGTGACATTTCTCCCAATTGAGAACTAGATTTGTGTCTTCACATCTTTCCAAGACCATGCCTAAGTGATTTAGGCATTTATCAAATGAATCTCCGAAAACCGATAAATCGTCCATGAAAACTTCAATGAATTTTTCAACCATGTCTGAGAATATTGACATCATGCATCTTTGAAATGTGGCTGGAGCATTGCACAATCCGAATGGGATTCTTCTATAGGCAAATGTTCCATAAGGGCATGTGAATGTTGTTTTCTCTTGGTCTTCTGGGGCTATTACGATTTGGTTGTACCCTGAATAGCCGTCGAGAAAACAGTAGTAAGAATGTCCCGCCAATCTATCGAGCACCTGATCAATAAATGGGAGTGGAAAATGATCTTTTCTTGTTGTCTTGTTTAGTTTCCTGTAATCAATGCACATTCTCCATCCTGTGATTGGTCGTGTCGGTATAAGTTCATTGTGCTCGTTCTCTATGATCGTGATTCCACTCTTTTTGGACACCATATGTACAGGGATCACCCATGGACTATCTGAGATTGGATAAATGATTCCTGCGTCAAGTAATTTAAGAATCTCTGCCTTCACAATTTCCTTCATGTTTGGATTCAAACGTCGTTGATGCTCAATTGAAGGTTTGCAGTCATCTTTCATCAAAATTTTGTGAGTGCATATAGAGGGGCTTATTCCTCTAATGTCTGCAATAGTCCATCCAATTGCTCTTTTGTGATTCCTCAATACCCTTAGTAATTTCCCTTCTTCAAGTTCGGTCAATATGTTAGATATGATGACCGGAAGTGTAGAGGAAACGCCCAAGTAAGCGTATCTCAAATGTGTGGCTAGAGGTTTGAGATCAAGTATTGGAGCTTCTTGTAAAGAAGGGAGGGGTTTAGCGGAGCTTGTCCCCAATTCTTCAAAATGTGAATGCCTTCTTAAGGGTGGTATTGCTTCTAGATAGTTAACTGTTTCGGCCAAGTGATATTCTTCTTCCATGCTGGTTAGAGAATTTGCTATACATGTCTCAAGAGGATCTTTAGATAGAATTTTCTCTAAAGATTTGTTCACCATGGCTTCAATTGCGTCTATTCATAGACAATACTCATCTGTGGAGGGTTGATTCAAAGTTTTTAGGACATCGAAGATGACATGTTCGTCTTCCACTCTGAGAATTAGCTTTCCTTCATAGACGTCAATAAGAGCACGTCCGGTTGCGAGAAATGGTCGTCCCAAAATAATGGGAATATCCTGATCTTCTTCCATGTCGAGGATGATAAAATCTGCTGGAAATATGAATTTATCAACCTTGACGATCACATCTTCTATTATCCCACGTGGATATTTGATTGACCGATCGGCTAATTGTAGTGAAACTGTTGTTGCTTTTGCTTCTCCCAAGTTCAATTTGTTGAAAATTGACAGTGGCATCAAGTTGATACTTGCCCCTAAATCACAAAGAGCTTTGCCAAAATTCACTTCACCAATTGTACACGGGATTGTGAAAGTTCCCGATTCTTTTAGCTTGGGTGGCAACTACTTTTGTAGTATTGCGCTACATTCCTCTGTTAGCATGACAGTTTCGTATTCTTCAAGCCTTCATTTGTTGGAAAGAATATCTTTCATAAATTTGGCATAGCTTGGCATTTGTGCTAGAGCATCGGCAAAAGGAATGTTGATGTGTACCTTTTTGAAAATTTCCAAGAATTTCCCGAATTGAGCATCGAGCTTGTGATTCTTCAACCGTTGAGGAAATGGGATAGGTGGAACATAAGATTTTGTAGCAACTGGACCTTTTTGAGATGAAGGTCTGTGACGATTCTTTTTCGATTCTTGTTTTTGTTTATTTTTTTGTTTTTCCAGATGATTTTCCATAGAAATTTCGGGCAACTGCACTCCACTTCTTGTTGTGATAGCTTGGACATTTTCCCTTGGATTTACCTCGGTATTTCTAGGTAACATGCCATGAGATCTTTCTGAAAGTATTTTGGCCATTTGGCCAACTTGTGTCTCCAGATTTTTAATTGAAGCATCATTGCGTTGTTGATACTTCAGTTGTTGTTCAGCTAGCTTCGTGATTACTTCTTCCCATCCTGGCTTCTTTTCTTGATGCGTTTGATACAAAACATTGTTGTTGTTTGCATAATAAAAATTTGGATGATTTTTGTAAACTGGATTGTATGTTGGCCTGTAAGGATTGTATGCTTGCCTTTGGAAATTCTGAGCATACGCCACTTGTTCTGGTGGTGGTGGTGACTGCTCCTGTTGTACTAAGGGACAGATAGTGCTGTTGTGAGTTGCTCCACAAATTTCACATGAAAAAGCTGAAACTTGTGGAGTTTGCACCGTCTTCACAGATTGAGGAGTTGAAAAAGACATTTCCTCGACTTTCTTTGATAGAGCTTCAATTTTTGCCAACATAAGTGAATAAGAATCCACTTCAAAAACACCATTTGGTTTCTTTTGGATATTTCTGTCTGGCCATCTTGCACTTTGTTCACTTATAACCTCAAAAAGATTATAAGCCTCTTTCATAGTTTTGTTGCCCAATGAGCCATTTGATGATGAATCGACATTGGCTCGGCATGAAGGTAAAATTCCAAAATAGAAGTAATTGACTTGTCCTCCCAAATTGAAACCATGGTTAGGACAATTTCGTAGCATATCTTTGTATCTCTCCCATGCTTCGTGGAATGATTCTGAATCTTGTTGACGAAATGTAGAGATTTCTTATTTGAGTTTCGCCACTTTTATTGGTGGAAAGTATTTAGTGGTGAATTTTTGGACAAATTCGGGCCAATTTGTTATGCTTCGTGGTGGCAAAGTATCTAGCCACTCTCTTGCTCTGTCCTTCAAAGTGTGCACGAAAAGTATCATTTTGATCGCCTCGTCATTTACATTTGGATATTTGAAATTTCCACATATCTCCACAAAACGGTTAACATGGAGATATGGATTTTCGTTGGTTCTTCCATAGAATGAGTTGTTGTTGGAGAAGAGATTGATGACATCTGGGCGAATTTGAAAATTGTCGCCACCCCGGGTATCGATCAAATACACGTGTAGTCTTGTACCTAATTAGCCTCACGAAACTATGTCTCGTGTGCACGATTCAATGCGGAATAATATCAACACATAACCATAGTGTGCCCAGCTAAAAATCCTACATAGTAACCAATCGGAACGCAGATATGATTCCAGATATGTCACGATGCAACATGACAACGAATTCAATAAATCACATATCCAATAAGGATCAAAAGACTCACCGAAGTGAACAACAACAGACTGGCAATGAAAAGTCGACACGACTAATCAATATCCAAAACAACAATCCTCGGATCATCATCCCCGACAAATGATCAACACGATCAACGATCTCAATACAATCAGCCCTGGGATCATCATCCCTCAACGAAATAATCAATACGAATCAACATAGAACATATACAATAATTCCTCAAAACAATTATTCTCATAACTGAACAATACTGGAATTACCTCAAAGTCGAAGATAATATTATTTCCACGAACAACATTCCTGAATGAATACACAGTTATACGAATAATTTCAAATAAGGTATCATCCATTCAATACCAATAATTCTTTATCTCGATACTTATGTCATCACGATAACTATCCTCGTTATCCGACATTCCATATCATAGATCAAAGATGACTCACAGCTCTGTCCTCAATCAAACTTAATTAAACCATATACATTATGATTTGTCCCAAACCACAGCATGATAAACGAATCGTCATCCCGACAGTTTACATCTATAATATCATTGCTATATGAATTATAAATGAAATGAAAGCGAAACCATTCATCAAATATTATAAACTGAACAACTATAACTTGCCTCAATACTGATACCAAGAAACTGTTACCAGAATCCATTGCCTTCATCCCCGAGCTCCTCAGCCCCGACCAAAAGCAACCTACGAACTCTCCAACCTTGACCGCAACACAACGGCCATAATCAACACTCAATTATCGCGACCTAATGCAATAATCAAATGAAAACACATCCGATAATAATCAATAACCGGTATAACCAACCAATAAAACTCAGCGGTTCAACAATACCTCGATCATTTACAAAACCGAACAATACAACTCAAACAATTACGAACTCATATCAACAACACAAGCCGAAATCTGATAAATCATAATTATCAATCAATAACCGATCAATAAACCCAACAGTTCCACAATATCTCGATTAAACATAGTCTTAAACAATCCAGTTCAAACCATCACGAGTTCATAATCTCAACACGAAAATACTACACTGTCTGCCTACTTAGCGCGCGTTAAACGCATAACGTAGCGTGCGCTAAGTCGCTCCCAATAGCATGCGCTAGCCAGTAAGCTTAGCGTGCACTAATGCTACACAGTTGCATGCATTCCAAGCATCGACTAACACTTTGTGACTACGAATCCGAATGAAAAGGAAATCATACTCCAAGATTAACAATAACTTTCCAGATCAAAACTCATCATCATGATCCATATCTTATCATACGAACTCAATCACTACAATCAACATAATGTTTAGTTTCAATTATCTTATCCATGTTAATAATCAAACCAACATATATCCTTCCTCTTTGATGAGATATATACCAAGAATACCAAGAATACCATTATTCCATAATCATGTTCATGACAACCATCATAATCCGATATGCTAACATGTAATTAATCACCTAAGTCATATATATCTGTATATCATCTTAACATCAAATCCGAAATGAAGGGAGATATAAATCGACATATCTCCTGAACACCATTCAAAACCATACGAAACATATCAATATCCGCATACCAACAATAACATCAACGTTACTCAGTAAGCCATCTCGAATCGTACTTATCAACTCATTAATATGATAATCATCATCTCAAGGACACCAATATTCAATCCCCAAAATGAAATCCAAAGTGAAGATTAATTACCTCTTTGAAGAAAAGGATGGATTATCAAGGTTGAATCCGTTTCCAATCATTTCCAAGCTCCAAATGTTGATAAGGACGCTCAACTCCATCATAATCCAGTATTTGGAACCTCAAGACTCTCTCTATGAATTCCATTCCAAGAATCATTAATAATTTCAAGAAAAAAGCTTTGAATCCATGCTCTCCATCTTAATCTTGTTAAAGATCATCACAGAGTGTTTTAGGAACTCAAGTACCTCCCAAAGCTCTCTCTAACGAGTGAAAGGAAAGAAATGGATGAAATGCTTCATAACACCCGTCTGTCCCCTTATATAGAATACATTACTAGCGCGCGCTACTCTCATAAAATAGCGTGCGTTATTGCCCTAGCGTGCGCTAACTGACTTTGTTAGCGTGCGCTATCGCAGCCCAGAGGCCACTGTCTTGCCTCATACATGAGCTTACGTACGTAATGCCCATGCATTAGCGTACGTAACTTACACTGTCTAGCGTACGCAAGTCCTTGCATTTAGCGTGCGCTAATATCAGTTGACTTGCTACAGTCTACAAAACTCATGTGCCCCCACATGCCGATCTGACGAGGATAAGATTCCCTTTGACCGATCTACAATTAGCGTGCGTTAAGCCTCATGCTTTAGCGTGCGCTAATACTTCAGGACAACAACCATTGACTTATCAGAATGTGCGCCGAAAGCAGCCGGGTCCACATGCAGATTCCTTCCGATCTGACTGCATTTAGCGTGCGCTACATTCTGCCTCTAGCGTGCGCTAACCATGAACGATAGCATGCGCTATACTTGAACATTAGCGCGCGCTAATCAGGCTATACTTAGCCATTTTCCAACTCTCCTCGTCCGTCTCGACATACCAAATACGAACATACGGCATACTGAATACATGTACTGAATCCAATAACATCATCATACGATATACCCAATATCAAAAGTACGATAACCTGATACACGGTATCCTCAAAATAATTATCGAACCACTACGACAGTTATACGAGTACAAATACAGCTGTCTCAGTTCTCAATTTATTTTATCCATACTTTATAGACACCAAGCCATCCATTATATCTTAGATAAAATAACGCGAAAAATTCATACTGAAAATTCGGGTATTACAAATCTAGGCATCTATAATTTCTGACACTAACTAACGTATAGTAATAAAAAAAAGAAAAACACTCAAATAACTCTTTCTTCATTCCCCTCCTATCATTTCCCAGCCCTAGGCTCACGCCTCTTCTTCTCAGACATTCAAAATCGTCGACTCCACACAATCCTCCGTCTCCCCGTTTTTTCTCCTGTTGTGGTCGCGCCTGTCGGTAGTCCTCGTCGTCGCCCCTTTACCCAGGCGCCAAGCCCTGTTGACGAGATCCGCAGGTATCCACTAAATGCCCAATAATCAATATCCATCAAAACCCAACCCTAAAACCCCTCCATTCATTTTTACTCACACTTCGGATAAAAGCCTCCGCTCTCATTTTCTCAACTGCTCCGCCGAGGGTTTCAGCAACTTCATAGCCATGGTAACTTCTTTTATGATCTCTTCTAAACACCCTACGATTTCATCTATGTGATATCCAACTTAGATCTTTTGCTTATCGTCTCGGGTTTGATTAAATTTATTTGCATTTAATTATGATTTTTGTGTTTTTGTTTTGTAAATGTCGTAGGGGAAAGGAACTGGATGCTTTGGCAAGAGGAGGAACAAGACACACACACTGTGTGTGAGGTGCGGCCGCCGGAGTTTCCACCTTCAGAAGAGCCGCTGCTCCGCTTGTGCTTACCCTGCCGCCCGCAAGAGGACATGTATGTCATTTGTGCCTTTTTGTTTTACATTTTTAATCTTTGATTTATGTATATACATAAATATAAGATCACTGTTTCTGAGATTTATTGAATTGTATTTTTCAGCTGATTAGCTTTGTGGATTGTTGCCTTTAGATGAATGAGTAGTTATGCTATATCTGTTCATATGCAGTGCAGTTATATTTATTTAATTTATTTTACATTTCTGATTGATTGAGTGACCTGATTGCGCATTTTGGGCTTCCGATAAGTGGATTCAAAATTGTTGCATTTGTTCATGTTGTCTTGTAATTTAAGAAATAACCAATTACAAGGTGATTATTGTGAAATCATGGACTTGAGTGGGCAGAGTCGATTAGTGGTCTAAGTTAGCTGAGCCAGCTGAGCTATTTGAGTAGGTATCGAGTTTGCACTTTAATTCCCATCTCCATTACTGAAAACTCGTGGTTTCCTCTGTAGGTACTGATTGTTAGGTCTCTGAGGAAGCCTACAAATGGAGTAAGGTAATATTGTATATTTACCCTTTAATTCACGTTATTAAAGTAATTAATTGTCATGATAGTAATTCTTTTATTTTTTTTCCAACTTATTTCCTCTGTTCCATTCGAAATTTAGGGCCGAGCCATTTTTGCTAGCGGGAGCCCATTTGATCCAGTTGAATATAATGGGAAATTCTATGTGTCTGGCCAGGTCGAGACTCTTAAGCATTTATAATTCTTATCGTTCATTTTTTATTGCATTAGTTATTTTGCTTGACTTCATCGTGATCTTTCCGTGGCTTTAGGCAAATAATGCATACATCATTCTCGAACTTGGTCTGGGGTTGATAATTTCTGGTGCAATCCGAGTTCACGACGACATGCTTTTGGCAGCATGTGAGCTCCTGATAATTATACTCGGTTAATCATGTTCTTGTTTTGATATTTTTCTTCATTCTATACATCCTTGGTCATCTCGATTTTTTTTTGGAACACCGGAAGCATTGACTGCACAGGTTAGCCAAGAGAATCTAGATAAGTGGCTCATATATCCACCATTCTCGAACATCCGAAAGATTTCAGCTCAGATAGCGGCTCGAGTAGCAGCTAAAGCTTATGAACTTGGTAATTACGTCACTAACTCTTCATATTATACGGATAGTTGCAAAATTTACCGTGAGATTATGCTTAATTACAAGGATACTTCTTTTAACTACTTAGATTTTGTTATCTGTTATATGTTTAAGCTTTATGTATATTTATTTGCCACACAGGCTTTATGTATATTTTACTCTTCGACTTCTGAATGCAAGTACTTCCTGGACATCAACAATACACTTATAGAATGCACCACATTAGAATTTGGCACTACAATACGTCTGTTACTTTACTAGAAAACAACACATAATGTTGTAGGAGTATGAGAACACAATCATGACCCCCAAAGGGAGGGAATAATATAAAACTATGGGGACAATGGTGGAACAAATTAGTAGTCTTCAATCTCTTAAGATTTAGAGCCAACGAAAGCCCTGACCTTAGAGTTCTCTAAAAGAAGCCCAAGTAATGGCAGTGTGTTTACTAGGTTCTAAAGATGATCTAAAGTTGAGAACTTTTGGATCATTTGGACTACAAATTTTGAGTGAAGGAGTATATTAAGTAGCTTTTAGCTTTTAAATGTGTTCTATAGTGGAGTACTTTGAACTATTAGGACTTCACACCTTGTAAGAGATTCAAATTCTATACTAGTTAGAACATGCAGCTGTTAATCTTTCCTTTTTGTCCTATTTAATCATATGTATGAATGTGTCTTCATTAGTTTCTATTCATCAACCTCTTAGAAAAATGTTTACGTGATAATTTGTTTTGCCAAAATATTTTTGCAGATTGGACAGAGTATAGCTCTAAATGGTGGTGGTGTCACAGCTGAGGAAATTGATCTATATCTTGATCCGGGGACTACTGGGAAGATGGTACAGTAAAGATTCACTTATATAATTGAGATACAAGCTAGTATATTCATATGCCACTTCCCATATAAACTTTCCATATTTCCACTTTTGAGTTGGCTGGTCCTTAATCAAAGCTGGTTAAATGCCACAAGATTTTAAATTACATAGTTTTTGTGCTCAGTCACTAGCAGAATTAATCATCAATTAACATCTCTCTCTCTCTCTCTCTCCTTTTTTTTTTTGCTTTCTAGGAATACCTTTAACAACGTAATTTGATTATCTTATTCTACAAATCCAGATTGCATGGTTAAATGTACGTCTATGTAGTTCGTCACTTTCTATGATTTTGGTTCTGCTTGTGTTTGTATGTGTAGGATCTCCCAAGAGGGCACCTAAATTTGAGGTCTGTCACTTTCTGACTTTTTTTGCTTGATCAAACTTGAAGATGGGCGACTGTTTTGGGTGTTGTCACATTTATTGCAGCATGACAATGCTTTGTGTATGCTACTCTCTCTCTCTCTCTCTACCCTCCTCCCTTCTCTGCCTCTCCCTCTCCGTATCCTACTACGACTTATTTACATTCGGTAATCTAGCACAAATTATTACACTACAAAAAACTTTAGAGGAAACAAAAACTCTAGTCGGTCTTTCTTCAAAAAAATAGGTAGTGCAGTCCTAGTTGATCCACAAATAATTTCTGTGTTTCTTGGAAGTTTCTCTTTTGCTATCTACTTTAGTATAGTCCCAGTATAATTTGTTTTCCTTATGCCTCTAGTGCATTTTATTCTGTTTAATTGCACCATTTCCTATTGCCGAAATTGCAAAACTGGTCCTGTCAAAATTCGAAGTTGCGATTTTAGTCCTATATGTTATACTTTTTTCATAATCATGGTTCCGCAATTTTGATTCTTTAAGTTTTAAGTTGGTGCAAATTTCGTCCAGGAGGGCGCCCTGTCAGTATTTCACTTATTCTCAAAATGCCATTGGTAGCTAGTTACAAGACAAATATTGTTATTTTTGCTGAGCGGCCGAATCATCAAAGGACTAAGATTGAAAATTTAGAAGTTATAGGACTACTATTGCATCACCGTATAGATACATGACCAATTTTGCAATATTTCCATGCTATTCACAGTTAGATTTCCTAGCAGTTTTGTTGCTGTAGAAAACATTGCCTTTTCGATTTTCTTTTTGGGTTAATTCAAGTCAGTACATGAACAGGGAAATGTTTCTGGTTGTCCAAGAGAGCCGTGGCACGACTTACACTGTAAGATTGATGGGCCCACAGCATATGATGTTCTGTCCAATTTTGAGGAGAGGTGGCTGAAGGCCTCGAAGCCTCAGGGGATTAAAAAATTGAAGATTTTGTATGACAACGCTTTGCTTCGGATTGAAAGGATGCCTGAAATATTGGGGTTGTCTGATGCTCCATTTGTGAGTGAAGACGATCCTGAGGGTTGGCATGTGCAGGTAAATTGTTCTTCTTGAAACTTTAGTAGTGTGGAAAAAAGCTAAATGTTTTTAAGTTTGGATTGTTAAACATTTTTCTCTTTGTTCCTCTTTTTGTGAAGCTATAATATTCATTTTTGCTTTCTCGACCTATCTCTGTAGTTTCTATGTTCTATAACTGCACCAAAATTCCTCTATTCATGGAATGAAAGTTGCTACAGCCTTATAAGCCTGATTCTTTGTTAAGACTCTAAATGTTTGGATATTGTGTTTCTTCAATAAGCGATCTCACTGTTTTAAGTATTCTCATATTGATCTGACATTTTGGTAATTTCAGGTTCAATTATTCTTTTTATTTTTATTTTTGTTTCAAGTCTTACATTATTGTGCAGAATGTTGCCTTTGAGTTGTTGAGAGAATACCTTTTCTTGAGCTTGTTTAAGTTTTTGTTTAAATATCTCTTTTTTTATCATGTTCAGTGTTATCCTTGATATAAAATTATATTTCTCTGCATGATGTAATATTTTGATCTTGCATCATTGCTTTAAGTTCAAATCTTATACTCTGTAAGGTTTATATATATGTTTCTGATCTTAACACTCCTGTTTATGCTGCTTCTTGTTGGTTGTTTGAAGGTGTATTGATGACCTTTCTCGATTATGCGACGAGTGGGCTGCATATGTTGGTTAGAAGCATGGAAGATTTTTACTTTTTCGGAAGAATAGTGTGATCTTTTTGTTTGTTATTTTGAAATGTTAACTGGTTTTGCTATGTGATATTTTTTACTTTGTAACTATTAAGGATAATGATGCTAATGGTTAATGAAATATTTTATATTTAGACTTTATCAAATATTGTTGCGGCATCAAAAAATATGTATCATTTTAATATATAACTTGATATGTGATTTTCAGTAAATATTTAATTATAAAATTGCCATTAATTATATTATCAATTTAGTGTCAAGCATTTCTTGATAATCAAGTGTCAGAATTTACTCTCAATAATGTGTCAGAAATACGGAAATTAATGACACTGAAATACAATTACTATTTTCTCACATTATTGTGTCGTCATCTATTCACACTATAGTGTGATGGAGTAGTGACATGTAATATTTATTGGAAGATACTGACATTGTCGTATCGAAATATAGTTATATTTGTGTAACACAGACTACTGACACCAGTTTTAATGACACCGTAAAATGGTGTCACCGCGTTTTGACTGCCGGATTACTGACACATTTTACGTGTGTCACTAAAAGGGTTTAGTGACAGTTTTTTGCTGTCAGTAAAGCCCCTTTTTTTAGTAGTGTAGTTTTGTGGAATAGACTTCATGAACTCTTCTGTTAATCGATTATGTTGGATTGTACCCTCGTAGAGTCCGACGAATTATTCCTACGGGTAGAATTTAGGATGGTTTCCTATTTTTCCGTAGTGTTGCGATCGATTATGTGTCGTTGTGATTTAGGAACGAACTTTTGAGGGGAATTGGGCCAAAACCCTTTCCACTCACCATTTCCTTCACGTCATGTTATTCAAGGCAAGTACATGTATTACATTACGTTATGTGTGTTACAGTTCGATATGAAAGATGCATTGTGATAATGTATGTGGGTGTTGTTGTTCTTCCACCCGGGGACAGTTCGATAGGACCTCTGGGGGCCTATAATAATGGGTATGTCCGTAGAAGTGGTTTGTCACCTGGGGACGGTCCGACGGGGCCTCTGGGGGTTGATACTAACGGGTACGGCCGTGGGTTACCAAGTATGGATCATCGTGGTATTGAGATGTGATGCTATCGTTTTTGTGAAAATTATGTCTGGATACAAATGTGATATTCCCGGATATTATTTACAAAAATATTCTCTAAGTGTGATGATATTGTGGAATCATAATTGTATATGATGTCGTGTAATTGTGTACTTGCACTAGCTATTCGAATGCTAACCCATTAAATGGGGGAAATGCATTTTATGCATTTCAGGTATCGGGCGAGCTGAGGAGCCGGCACGGGATACGCATGCAAAGGATGGCCAAGCATGATGATGAGGCTTGAGTCCGTGTTATTTATCTTATTATGCTTATGTGGTTTGTCGGAGTTAGTCGAGTAAACATATTATTGTTTTAAAGATGTCGTTGAAGTCCCCTGTGCGGGCAATGACTTCATTTTACATTCTATTTTTCTGTATTTGAACCAAAATGTTTTGGCCGAGTCCACGACCTTATTTACATTATTAATGTGTCGTTATGGGATTATTGTAAATTGTGAATGTTCTAGCCTGATAGACCTTGTTGAAGGTTCTACGGCGTGTAATGCCCCTTATGAGATTTGGGGTGTTACATTTATGGTATAAGAGCCTTAGGTTGCGAATACCTAGGCTGTCAGTTAATTTGGGTCAGTCAGTTGTGTTGTAAGAGTCAGTTGTTAAGCCTAACATCATCGTGCTACCATATTTCTGTGCGATATGTGGCTATAAGTCTCCTCAAACTATTACGTTTCTGTATTACTTCTCTTATGTAAATTGGAATTGTAAGTTGGGATACCAACAATGTAAATTGTGAATTTTGCTGATCTTGTTCTTTTCAATTCTTATTCTTCAGCATGTTGAGAGGTCATGGTATAACAGCTGGGGATGCGTCCGAGGCCGTGGTCGTGGTGCTAATAGTGAGGAAGTTCCACTTTCTCAGTCATTTGCAGATTCAGCCTCACATTCAGTGCCGAATACTCTACCCCTGAGTTCTGACAGGCAGCAGGACTTATCAGTTAGTCAGGGCCAACCACCGGGTAATAATGCTGACACAGGAGCTACTGCTATACTTCAGCAGGTGGTAGCTCATCTAGCTCAGATAGCTCAAGGTGGGCGCCAGAATCCGCCCACTACTGCGGAAGATGAAGCCAGCAAATGGCTTCAGAATGTGACAAAGATGCACCCCCTTATTTTAATGGTTCTACTGACTCCCTAGGTTGGGAGAATTTGCTCTTTCAATTGGGAAGGACCTTCGATGCCATAGATTGTCCTGACGACAGGAGGGTCCCTCTTGCCAAATACCTCATGTATAAGGAAGCTGCGGAGTGGTGGAAGGCAGTGACGCCCAGAGATCGTATAGCTACTTGGAAGGAGTTTAAGACCGTTATGGAAGCGGAATACTGTCCACCATTGGTTCGGGAGCACAGGATAGTCGAGTTCTTTACTGCTACACCACAGGATGTACAGATATCACAGGACATCATTACTTATAACCAGGAGTTGGGCTATGTGAATGATCAAGTGAGAACCGAGACTGATAAGATCCGCTACTTCAATATGCGCATGAATCCGCATATCAGACAGAGTATGGAACCACTCATGTTTGCCACATTAAAGGAATATCAGGATCGCGCCCTAGCGATTGAGATGGCAGTCCCGGAGTCAGAGTCGGGTTCCAAGGCTAAGAAACAAAAGACTACTCGCAATTTCTTAGCTAGTAAGGGTGGTCGGTTTTTGAAGTCAAAATCTGCTCCAGCATCTGGAAAGAGGCCTTTTCATCAATCTGTAGGGTCTTATGGTAATCGCTCAGTCCATTCGACTATACCTGACGACAGGGTTTGTTTCAACTGCAGTCAGAGTGAGCATGTGGTGAAGGACTGTCTATTTCCATTGGTTAATTATTTTTCATGCGGATAGAGTGGGCATCGTGCAGCTCATTGTGAGAGGTCTACCAGGGCGACCGGAGCTCTGTCATCTACTACAGTACAGAAGGAGCTTAGTGTTGATCAGAGGACCCCAGTTGATCAGACCCCTCAGAGTTCGGGCCGTGGTAGTGGTTGGGGTCAGGCAATATCGAGTTTGGGATCGGTACACCCACGTCTATACCATATGAGACGCACGGAGGAGACAAACACTCCGATGGAATCAGGTACCACCCATATCCTTTCTAATCCAGTATCAGTGTTAGTTGATTCGGGTGCTAAGCATTCTTTTATTTCTTGGGATAGTGTATGTCGTATTGGTATTGACTGTTTGTTTGACTGTGAGCCATTCGTAGTGGGTATGCCTAGTGGAGATCGTATGGTTGGGAATCGAGAAGTTAGAGAATGCCCAGTGAGGATTGGGGATCGAGATTGGCCCCCAAATCTCATTGTTGTAGACTTAAAGGGTGAGGATTTGATCATCGTGGATGATTGGCTAGATCATCATGGTGCTATCATGGACTATAAGACTCGTATTATCTCGATTGTGACTGAGGATGGCACAGAACACACTCTTGTGGGTTCTAACCCGAGTAGATTAGGGAATATGATCATCGCCTTGAAGGCGATGAAACTTATGAACTAGGGTTGCGTAGGCTATGTTAGGAATACTTATGAACTAGGGTAGATCTTGATGATGTCATCCCTATACTTGCGATTTATTCAAATGTATACTCGAAGTACTTGGCATTGTAAAGAAAAACCAAATGAGTATCTTCTATGGGCCATTGATATAGGCAAAGATTGATCTGAAGTGAATCAGTTAAAAATCGGCTAAGTATAGAACCGACGATATATGAGATAAGTTATCAAGCGACCTTTTTATCAGACGAGTTTTGGTCAACAGAAATATCAGATAGGTTTGACCAAGCCATTGTAGCAGCCGAAGAGCAGACGAGTTATCGTCAGGCAATAAAAGTTCATCCGAGTCTTGGTCAACTCAAACAGATCAGAGAAGGCTGACCACAGACAAGTTATCATCAGACAACCTATTATTAGAGGAGTTCCGGCGCACAGAGTTTATCAAAGAAGTTTGATCGCAGACAACTTATTATCAGAGAAGGTCTGATCAACATAAAACATCAGCTGGGTTTGACCACAGATGAGATATCATCAGATGAGTTTTTCAGGCAACATTTGATCAAAGTAAAACATCAGCTGTAGGTTGACTATAGACAAGTTCTTTATCAAACAAGGTTTTGGGTCAAACAGAACATCAGAGGAGGTTGACCAAACTTATTCTGCAGCCAAGTTTTTGGAAAAAACTCTGTCCACGTCAGCAAAACTTTGAAAAGTCAACAATAACGGAATAACATGCGGACAAAATTCAAGGAGACAAATCGAATGATTCCCGAAAAGTTAGGAATAAAATATTCCTTAAGATCCACGCTAGAAAGACTTATGAATATGCAAATCAAGAAAAGCGGCGTAATGGGAAGATTCTTCAAACGGACAGATTTGAAGAAAGGGAATCAAGTCGTGCAAAGAGATAAAAGAATAAACAAAGAAGTCCACTCTCCAACGGACGAATTTGTTACAAGATGTAACGACTATGAAGAAGCTCAAGATTCGTACTATAAATATCTGAATATCAGAATGAGCAAAGCACGATGCGAACTATACTTACAAGTGAACAAATCAATCAAAGCAAACTATAGCATCATAAAGATCAAGCATTCAAGTTCATATACTGAGAAGCTCTTAGTTGGAGAAGACAACACTTTTGTCTTAAAAGCTGAGTACAGGGTACTTCTGTAAACGAGGTTTCAGAAGTTTTGAGACTGACAAGGCATCTACTGGTTCTTGATTGGAATGTGATAGACAGCTTGCAAGTTGTTGAGGCATCCATGGGATTTCAATCAGGAGGTGCTAGGCAGTCAAGGGAGTTGCAACGGTGATGGGTTTACACTAGTTGGAAGTTGTTGTAACTGGTTTGAATCATTGAAACATTTATCACTGGTTGAGAGTTATAGTGAATTCATCTCCAATTGGTTTGGAGAAAAGTGGACTAGTAGACGATTACCCCACCTATGAAACAACTATAAGTGCTTGCGTGTTTTACTGCATTCATCATACTTATCTGCTACATTCATATTAACATTTCCATATAGTAGTAAACTGTCTTCCGCACATCTTAGTTTTACAGTGGACCTAAGTCACCTGCAGACAGCATTTGTCACCTGCATCATTATCAGCTGTGCTTCCGCATTATCATCTGCAGTTAAGTTTTAGCTGCACATTTTATCAGCTGAGTAAACTCACCTGAGATTCAGGAAAAGAGTTTAATAAGTCCATTCACCCCCCTTTAGACTTATTCCTGACGACTTGTGACCTGCAAGTGATATCGGAGAGGTTGTTTCAAATTTACAGAACCAGATCCATATATCTGAGCATATATTTTTAATCTCTCATTTAAGATGGAACACATGCAATACATGCATTCTAGACTTCCCGCATTTTCAATTGATGACTATCACTTATGGAAGATAAGAATGCATGCACATTTAACATCTATCCACGATGACATGTGGAGTATATTTGAAGAAGGTCCTGTCATCTACATGAAGGACGACACAGATGAGAATATTGCAGCTGGGAAACCAAGATAAATTCCCAAGACCAGATCAGAGATGACCTACAAAGAAATAAAGCTGGCAATACTTGACAATCGAGCTAGAGATATCTTATATTAGACCTTGGATCAAGCCACCATGTTAAAAATCAAACATTGCAAAAATGCCAGAGAAACATGGGACACATTAGCGGCAATGTGTGAAGAAACAGAGCTGATCAAATAGAACATGGAATCAACAAATGGATTCCTATCAGATGATGATGGCGTAATCAACTGTCTTATGGTTAATCTTGCTGATGAAGAGGTAACATCTAAACCTCAAACTACAGAAGGTTTTAGTTCTGATATGTCTGAAGATATTGATCTTCGCAAATCTGCAAACCAATTATTAAAAGATTTTGAAATTCTTAAAAAGGCACACCTGGCTGCAACAACTGAGGATACCCAACTAAGAAGTGATAAAACACAGTTGGAAAAGAATTTTGACAATCTAAGCCAAAATACAGAAAATTTCAAAACCAGTCAGGCTGAAACTGAAAAATAGCTATTGCTGGAATTGATAGATTAACAGCCCTGAACAAAGAAAAATCAGATGCACTCACAAATCTTGAGGCTGAACTTTCAAAACTCATACAATTAAAAGATGCTCAAGCTAAAGAAATTACATCATTGAAGGCATCTGTAACCTTAGATGGATTGTGCATAAACCAAAGGCCATTTTATTTAAAATCAGGCCTTGGATATGACCCCAATACTCCCTCTACTTCTAAAACATCTTTCATCAAGGGAGAAACACTTGTACAGACTATTGAACCTACAGTATCCAAAAATATGCAGCAGCCAAGGATTTTAAAATAGCCACCTAGACAAAAGACTAGGCAATGACCAAAACTACATCATTCTGCTTACTACCAAAGACTTCCCAAAAACAGATTTCAAAATGGGAGAGGTAAATGGAAACCTCAAGGTTATCCAAAGTTTCAAGATAATAAGGTATGGAGACCACAAAACTTTCATAATAGGTCTCAGCCAAGGTTTTACAAAGTCTCATACCACTCACATTATGAGTCATATCCTGTACGCAATCCAAATCAAGGATATAGACCTAGATACTATGCATCTTATAGAGGTAACAAATATAATTTTCAAAATATGTGTAATTATCATAACAGACCACATCCAACTAGTTACCAATCATATTATATGCATGACCCAAACCAAGGATACATAGAGAATAAGAATGCATATAGAAATAAGGTTCACAGGAAAAACCACTCCTCAGTGAAAACCACGAACCCTAGAGGACCCACTCAAATCTGGGTATCTAAATCTCTTCTTATTTGATTGCAGAATAAATGGAAAGACTATTGTGTAGCGATCACAGAGTCATTAGTAAGGGTTGAAGGATCGTTTGCAATCTCAGGGTTGACCAAGAACATGTCTGGGATCTAAAAGAATGTCAGTATAAACTAATCAAGAGAATCAAGAGGCCCAGATAAATCAATAGAGGAGAGCTCATATGGACAAACCAGCAGTTTGGAATAACAGCACAAGGAAAAACCTGACATCCCAAAGAGGGGGAACTTGTTAGGAATATAAGCAAAGCTGGTAGCAAAAACTCATACTAAGTATGAAGAAATAGATTTTGATGAAGCATACACACCAGTAGCAAGAAATCAAGTGCTTTATTGAAATTCTCAAAGTTAGCTGAAGAATGCTCTAATAAGAAAAAGTCATCTGATCAGATCCAAACAAGAGAAGTCACCTGATCAGATGCAATTGAGAAAAGTCACTTGATCAGAATAAGTCAAGAAAAGTTATCTGATCATAAAAGAAGAAGGGACATGTCATCTGATCTGCACGAATCACAGAAAGGACATGTCACCAGATCCATGGAATAGGACAAGAAAAGTCAACTAATCAAAATAAGAAAAACAGACGAGGAAAAGTTACCTGAAGCAGACAAGAGAAGAGGAAAGCCACCTGATCAGAGCAGATAAGGAAGTCACCTGATCAGACCAGACGAGGATATGAAGGACAGACAAGGAAATCTACCTGATATCAACGACAAGCGACATACCTCACCTGATGCAGAAGATGAAGGAAAGCTAGCTGATCACAGCACAGACAAGAAAAGTCCCTGGTCAGAGCAAAGAAGAAATTAAAATAACAGATGCATCAGAAGTCAAATGGTCAACCGGCTAAGTTTCTCATTCCTTAACCGACTTATAATTATTATATTTATTTACATGTGGACAGAACACATGATCACACTACCTCCATGATGTCCAGTCAACTATAACTATCATTCTATATTTACTAAAAAATCGGACCGCCGCTTGATTATTTAATTATTAAAATTCAAATGGTCTTTTCAACTGGGTATATAAGACGACGGAAATCATTTGAGAAGTACCTTATCATCTTCAAGCTCAAGAACCCTAGTTTTTTCAAAAGCAAAGAACCCTAGAATTTTCACTACACTATATCGAAATATCTTCTTTGCAGAAATGAACTCAACCACTTATTTCGAAGGAGTCGACCTAAAGCTGGTAAAGAAACAACTCATCTTCAGCATCGTAGTCTACTTTGAAGGACTACTGGAAACCAACGACACGTCGGAGATGGCACACGTTATCTGAAAGATGAAGAAAAATGGTATCTACCATTTTCTGGACATTTCCCCCAAGCAACTTCTCAAGGAGGCTGTCATCTGCTTCTGCAGGGAAGCACGGGTCACAGAGCACTGCATCCTAAGCTCAATTTTTGGAAAAGAAGTCACGATTACTCCACAGACCATCACCGATGCTTTCAAGATAGAGAACAGGGGCATCGCCGTCGAAGCCCTGAAGCAGAGCCCAACCGAAACCTGGTACGAAATCTAGTCTCCTGAACAACCTATAAAGGTCAAACTCACAGCTAAGAAGGGAGATTTGAAGAAGGAATACAAGTATGTCCTTGACATCACCAACAATATAGTCATGGGCATGGCAGGAAGTTTTGATCGACTTTCCTCCGACAAATACACGGTGATGAGAGCCCTGATCAAAGGGAGAGAATTAACTGGCCTGACTACATTTACAGACAACTAGTCAGGGAAGTTAATAAAGTTAGCTGGTATGAGAGTGAAAAGAAATTCAGACAGAAGTTGGCCTATGGAACTCAGATAAGCTGTATTTTGGAGTTCCGTTGCAAGGCCAAAGGAAAATCTGAAACATTTCAGACCAGCAAAAGACTTGGTCACCTGGACCAAGACACCTTGAAGAAATTGAGACAAAAGCAGCTGAAGGCAGCTAAGATATTGAGGGAAATGACAAGCGGCACATCACCTTACAGAAGACCTTCGGACTCAGACGAGCTCTAATCAGACGCAGCTGCCCAACACCCATATGAAGTGATTGCATAGCAGATGACGTCAGCTCCCCCTGCAGCTGAGATTCTGTCAAAGTCACATGCACCTGAGATCCCACCTGCAGATGACTCTGACTTAGACAACACTTCTCTGTCCAAGATATTCAAGAGGAAATCACCTAAACTGGAGGAAGTCATCTACATCCACTCCTCACCTGATCAGCCCTCCAAGAGACAGAGAGGTGTGGTAGTCTATTCTTCAGAGGAGCAAGAAGAACTGCAGACTGCCATATCACCTGCACCTTCACCGATTGAAGAACAACCTGATCAGATGCAGATGGTCATATCAACAGCACCAGCTGCACTGGAAGATCAACCTGAAGATGAACTGCTCACTCCTCAGGTCCAGTGGCAGAGATAATTCCCCTCTTAACACTCCCAAGTGTTACTGAGGAAGAAGAAGCTGAGGAAACCATTGATATACCAGAAGCTGGATATCATCTCAATCTCAGGGAGAACAATCCCCTGAACCTCACCTCAGAGCAATTGAAAATGGTAAAACAACAATCTCTTAAATTTTCATTCATTAATATTTTTGAAGAGTGGAAGGAATTAAAAACATTCACCTTCAGTCAATTAAGAGAGTTTGTTGAGAGGAGTACCTGGGAACACCCCCAGGCTACTGACCAACTTATAATCTTTTTCTGTCAAGAGACAGATGTAAAGTTTTTACTCCAAGATAACTGGTTCATGTCTCACTTTAAACAAAATATTGACCAGTTCGTCCTACAGGTCATGAAGGGTGTATCACGAGGTGAAACCATTGGAGAGGAGGGCAAAGTAGAAAAGGAAGAGAATGGAGAAGGAGGAGAGAAATAAAAAGAAATCATAATTGTTGAAGTTGAAAAGGTTGAAAGTGTTGAACAAATAGTAGAAAAAGAATAGAAAGATGGAGTTGAAAAGAAGGAAAAGGAAGAACAGAAAGAAGAAGAAAAAGTTGAAAAGAAAGTAGTAGAAGAAGAAGAGATCAGAGGAGAAGAAAAGAAATAAGAAGAAGATGAAAAAGAAGAAGAAGGAGAAAGAAAATAGGAGGAAAGAAGAGATGATGAGGCTGATGACCATGATGCACCTGATCAAGCATCCAGCTCACATCAGCCTACTTTAGATGATAGATCAGGCACTCCTGATAAAACCCCACCTGATCAGAGAGCACCTGATAGGAGCTTACCATCTGAAAAATCTACAGAAAGGAAATCAGCACACAAAAGCTCATGATAGAACAATGCTCATTAGATGGCACCTGAAATTCAACTGCCATCAATCTTCACTGAGATGGTCAGACGCATTGTGGAAGAGATAGTTGCCCAACTCCTGGTAGCAGAGGTCAAGCCTGAGCTGAGAAGCATAAATGACAAATTGGACACCATTATCAACAGGAAGGAACCCTCCCCACCACCATCAAACTCCAGAATGCCTCTTAGCAAGTCTGACGTTATGATTAGGGTGGAGGAACAGATAGCCAAGATTCTTGATGCTGAAAAAGGGGGAAGATGGGAATAGGGGGAAACAAAAGCAAGAAGCAAGAACAAAATATCAACAAGACCTCCCTCTGATTCAGGTAGGTAGTTCTAGCCTGAAAAGGAAAGAGCCAGCTGCACCATCAGACGCACCTGCAGCCAAGAGAAAAAGAACTGGACAAAATCCAGAGGTGAGATACCAATGGGAAGGCAAAGAACTCCAATTTGTTGAAGAATTCATGCCTGGTGAGGCAGAGATGTGGGGAAGTGCAAGAAAGCAATTCATTGAGAAGTACTACCTCTGGGAAGTACTTCAAGATAAGGATTGCTCCCCACAAAAAATGTTCATCAACTTCATGGAGTTGAGAATAGATAAGAATTCATGCCTGCTGGGCTTTCGATTTAGGCACCGAATCCCAACACTCCTAACTCCGGGAATAGATAAGAATGTCGTCGATAAAGACGACTATGAATTTGTCCATATATTAAATAAAAACTTTGTTCATCAACTGCATGAACACTGTGGGGGAATTGGTTAGCCCGAAAGGCATAACCACAAACTCGTAATGGCCATATCGCGTCTGAAAAGCAGCTTTCGGTATATCACTATCCCGAATCCTCAATTGGTAGTATCCCGATCGTAAATCAATCTTCGAGAAGACTGTCGCTCCCTGAAGCTGATAAAATAAGTCGTCGATCCGGGGCAAAGGGTATTTGTTTTTGATGGTCAACTTGTTTAATTCTCGATAGTCGATGCATAAACGAAGCGATCCATCCTTCTTCTTAAAAAAAAGCACAGGCGCACCCCAAGGTGATGCGCTCGGTCGAATATACCCTTTATCTAGCAATTCTCCCAACTGCCTCTTCAACTCTAACATCTCCGACGGTGCCATACGGTATGGTGCTCGAGAAATAGGAGCCGCATTCGGCTCTAGATCAATTGGGAACTCTAATTCCCACTGTGGTGGTAATCCCAGTAAGTCATCCGGAAACACACCAAGATACTCGTTCACAACTGGAATCGACGACATGTCAACTTCACCATTTTCCATCTTCAAAGCGTAACACCAGTAGCCTACACAACCCTAGTTCAGAAGTTTCATCGCCTTCAAGGCGTTAATCACATTTCCCGATCTACCCGGATTACAACCGACGAGAGTATGCTCTGTGCCGTCCTCGGCCACTATCGAGATGGTACGAGTCCGATAGTTCATGATAGCATCGTGACGATCTAACCAATCATCCCCGGGGATCAAATCCTCGCCCTTAAGGTCTACAACAATGAGATTCGAGGGCCAATCCTGGCTCCCGATCCTCACTGGCAATCCCTAACCTCCCGGTTCCCAACCATACGATCCCCACTAGGCATACCCACTACAAACAATTCACACTCGAACAAGCAGTTAATACCAATACGATACACACAATCCGAAGCAATAAAAGAGTGGGTAGCACCCGAATCAAAAAGCACCGAAATTGGATGAGAAAGGATTTGAGTGGTACCCAACGCCACAGGAACATATGCCTCCTCCGTGCGTCTCATTTGATACAACCGAGGGTGGATTGATCCTGAGCTAGATGCAGCTCGGTGGTCTGGATGACTCTGACCCCTACCACGGCCCGAAGTTTAAGAAACCTGAGTGACTGGAGTCTTCTGATCGACGCTAAGCTCCTTATAAATGACAGTGGTATTCGGAGATCTGGCGGCTCTGGTATCCCTCTCGCAATGAGCTGCTCGGTGCGCGGTCTGTCCACAAGTAAAGAAAGTAACTAAAGGAAATGGACAATCCTTCACCGAATGCTCATATTGGTTGCAGTTAAAACAAACTCTGCCGCCTGATGCAACGGACCGGACTGAACGGTTACTCTGATATCCTCCGGCCTGATGAAACATCCTCTTCCTAGATGTAGGAGCAGACTGAGACTTCGAAAATCGCCCACCCTTACCGACTGAAAAACTGCAGCTGTTTTTTGTTTCTTGGCCTCGGAACCCAACTCTGACTCCGGGATAGCCATCTCAATCGCTAGGGTGAGATCCTGGTATTCCTTCAAGGTGGCACACATGAGCGGTGCCATACTCTGCCTGATATGCGGCTTCATGCGCATATTAAAGTAGCGAATTTTATCAGCCTAGGTCCTCGCCTGCTCTTTCACATAGGCCAACTGCTGGTTATAAGTGATGATGGCCTGAGAGATCGGTACATCCTGAGGCGTAGCAGTAAAGAACTCCACAATACTACGCTCTCGAACCGGAGGTGGGCAGTACTCTGCTTCCATAGCGGTCTTAAACTCCTCCCAGGTAGCTAGATGGTCCCTGGGCATCGCAGCTTCCCACCACTCCGCAGATTCCTTATCCAGGAGGTACTGAGAAATAGGTACCCTCCTATCGTCAGGACAAGCCATGGGATCGAACGTCCTACCAATATGAAAAATCCAATTCTCCCAACCCAGGGAGTCAGTAGAACCAGCGAAGCGAGGGGGGTGCATCTTGGTTACTTTCTGAAGCCATCTACTAGCTTCATCTTCTGGAGTTGGGGGGGCGGAATCTGACGTCCACCCTGAGCAATCTGAGAAAGATGGGCTACCAACTGTTGAAGCACAATAGTAGCTCCAATGTCGGCATTATTACCCGACGGCTGATCCTGACTGATTGACAAATTCTGCTGCCCGTCAGAACTCAGAGGTAGAGTATTCGGCACTGAATGAGAGGCCGAATCTGCAGAGGAGTGAGAAAGCGAAACTTCCTCACTGTTAGCACCACAACCACGGCTTCGGCCACGCGCCCTAGTTGGCTATCGCGACCTCTCAACATACTGAGGAAAAGAATTGAAAGGAACAAGATCAGAAAAATTCAAAGTTTACGAGGTTGTACCACAATTCACAATTTCAATCTACACAAGGAAAAAGAATTACAAAAATATAAGAGTTCGAGGAGACTTACAGCCACGGGTCGCACGAAGGGATGGTAGCACGATGATATTAGGCTCAACAACTGACTCTAACGACACAACTGACAGACCCAAAAGTAACCGACAGCCTAGGCATTCGCTCTGATACCATAAATGTAACACCCCAAATCTCGTAAGGGACATTACACGCCGCAGAACCTTCAAAAGGTCTACTAGGCTATTACATGACACATAATCCACCAATGAAAACCCATAGGACACAATCATAATAATAAGATAGGGTCGTGGCCTCAGCCAAAACATTTTAATCAAACAACATAGAGTATAGGTCAACACGAGTTCATTGCCCACGCAGGGAACTTTAACCAACATGTAAAACAACCAGTTTAACTCCAACGACCAAGTAAATACAATACCAAAACATTTAAGAACGACTCGAGCCTCATCATCATGTAGGGCCATCCTTTGCATGCATATTCCGCGCCAACTCCTCGGCTCGACCAATACCTGAAATGCATAAGACGCATTTTCCCCATTTAAGGAGTTAGCATTCGAATAGCTAGTGCAAGTACACAATTGCACTACATTATATACAGATATGATTCAATACAGTCATCTCGTTCATAAAACATTTTGGAAATCATATTCCGGAATATTCAATCTACATCAAATGGTAAATAATTTCATATCAATATCACAACCATCCACACTTGGTAACCCATGGCCGTACCCCTTAGTATCGACCCCCAGACACCCCGTCGAACGCTCCGGGTGGGAAACCACTTCCGCGGCCATACCCCTTAGTATCGGCCCCCAGACGCCCCGTCGAACGCTCCGGGTGGAAGAGCAACAACTCACACACACAATATCATAATTCAACATTCGTATCACAACCGTAACACACATAAAGAAATGTAATACATGTACTTGCCTTGAATAAAATGACATGAAGGGAATGGCGAAAGAAAAGGTTTCGGTCCGAACAATCTTCACAAATCCGTTCCTAACCCAATAAAGATATACAAACAATCTCAATAATGCAGAAACGTAAGAATTCTTCCTAATTCTACCCATTGGGACACTTCATCGGACAATATATGTGCATAACCGGTTCCAATCTATCAACGGGGAAAGCATCGAATTAAATCCGCAAAACCACAAGAGAAATAAAGGATGGCGATTACTCTATCGTAATCTAACAGTCATATGAGGTAAATCGGACTAGAAAGGTGAAAACTACAACAAAACCCCAAAATCCCCAAAAGCTAAGGTTCTAAGGAAATATACCTCGATTCTGACGGAGAAGGATGATTACGATGATGATAAACCTCACTTGGAACACAATAATCGATCTATAGAGGAACTCTACGGACTGCTCCACACGAGTCGCTCCAAATCGCTTGAAGAACTCACATCGCGGGCAAGGGAAAGAAAAAGGAGAGAAATAACGCGTCTGAGGTCAACTCAGGATTTAAATACCTGACAGTGCATTACGTACGTTAAAATGAATAGTTAACGTACGTTATGGTGTTTACGTACGTAACTCCTATGAGTTAACGTACGTAAGATCCCGGCAGATCATTCTACCCGATTTGTTGAGGTCGATAGCACACGGTACACCAATTTGTTAACGTACGCTACGAAGAGCTTTACGTACGTAACACACGTCCGCTAACGCACGTAAGGGCTAGACAGAAACTGGTCAGAACCCACGCTGAAGGCCATAACATATGTTACCACTAAGGCATAATGTACGTTATGCAGGTATCGATAGCGCACGCTAAAAAGCATGCATAACGTGCGTTATACATGCAGCAGTTCAACACTGCTGAACACCGTTTTCTGCACCGGACGATACAAAGACGGAACGCAACACAAGGACAGAACCCAGAAGCGTAAACACGAGGTACCCACGACGACGAAGCTAAGTGCTGAAAGAAAATACACTTCCGACTATCGGGAAATCCGAAATACAACAAAGAAGATAAAATTCCCTAAACTTTTAGGAAATTACAAAACGGCCCAAACGTCCGAAATTCACGATACAACGTCGGATTAACAATCCGAAACACACAACATGAGCAACTCAACCATACGAACTCATGGAAATAGAGAAACAGTGAAATTGAATGAGTTTTACGAGAATCGAACGTACATGCGACAAAATATAACTCAAAAAGAAAATACGTAAAAACTTCTCCAAAACTCATCCAAATGTAAAAACTCCAAGAACAAAATAGATTCAGAATTCCAAAACAGTAACAGGCGAGTCATCCGGAATGAACATACACCAAAAATAGAAATTACCAAAAATAAAAAGTACGAATATTACAAATTCGGCCGATCTGTTGAAGGGGGAAGGGGGAAGAACTCTAATATTATATTTATATTTTCCAGTTGATATAATTAAATAATATAATATATAATATCCTATATTATACATTAGTCATTATTTAATTTCCTTAATAAATCTAATATCCAATGTTATATCTAGTTATTCTTGCTTGACTTTAATTGTCGTATGTGTGACCCAAAAGATTTATATTATGTTGACAATCATTTTAAATGATAAATCATAATTGGTCTCTAGAAAGACATTATGACCACCCAAATAATATAAGTTTATAGTCCATTAAACCATTTAACATGTCAAATCCCTTTGCCGCGCGATATTTGAATTAAGTCATGGAAACTGTCATACTTATTATGTTAAAATGCTTTCTTGATCTTAAGTAGACTGATTGAATCAAATGACTCTTCATTTGAGTATGACCATGCATTTCCTTCAGTCCTACTTATCAAGGGGCCCAGCAGATATCTCTCTCCCTAAAGAAATGGACAAATCCCCATCTTGATTATTCAGTGCCATCTACATGACTCCCACTAATCCCGATCACTTAACTTTATGATCACCATGTTCCAAATGATGTTGTATTACGTCAAGGCATAACAGTTATCATATTGGACTCTATGATAGTCTCAAGTTCAAGAATTTATTGACATACTATTATATTGAGATTCACTTATGATATTTTCATGCAGTGATCTCAATATGGGGTCTGTCCAGTATTGCGTTCACCAACTAATACCTATAAGTTGATCCGTACCATGCGCATAATCATCCAATAATTATCAATCAAACTTATACTAGTATATTAATCACTTGAGTCTCCATCCTACGTGATTGGACCAGAGACATTTGAATATTCTTATTATTCATGAATAACTATTATTCGATTATTATAATATCAAAACATGCACACATTATAATAATCAACGAGAAACAAATTTATTTAAATGTGACAATTACAAATCTAGGCACATCGAATGTCCCAGGGCACTATTCCCAATAATCTCCCACTTGCACTAGGACCATTCAATCATGACTTCTAGGCATATTGATCTAGCATACTCTTCATGTTTACCTTGTGAGCGAGATTTGGTAAGTAGATCAGCAACATTCTCTTTTGTTGCTATTTTGCATATACTGAGTATATGTTTGGATCTCTAATTGGACCTTGACTTTTTAGCTTGCGCAATAGCACCATTATTCCTCGGCTGCATCCGATGTTGCCAGGTACTCAGCTTGAGTTATAGAATCTATGATCGTGCTTTCCTCAGAACATTTCCAACTCACAGCACCTCCATTTTTAAGAAGAAAAAACATAAAACCATCTCTAATCTTAAATCATCTCTATCAGTTTCGAAACTTGCAATGGGTAACCATTTTCAGCCATCTCGTCTCCCATACCTCCATAAATTTAGAACGCATCCTTAGTTTTTCTTAAGTACTTTAGGATGGTTTTCACTACTGTCCATTGACTTTCACCTAGATTTGATTGGTATCGACTTGTCATGCTAAGGGCAAATGATACATCTAGTCGAGTACAAATCATGGGATACATGATATATCCAATGGCCGAAGTATATGGAATCTTTCTCATGCAGGCTCGCTCATCATAAGTCGAAGGAATCTGAGTCGTACTCAGATGAATGCCATGTGACATTGGCAGGAGTCCTCTCTTGGAGTCCTGTATATTGAACCTCTTCAATATTTTGTTAATGTAGGTACCCTGACTCGGACCAATCATTCTCTTTGATCCATATCTATAGATTTTTATTCAAATGATGTAAGCAGCTTCTCCTAAGTCTTTCATGGAGAAACAACTTCCCAACCAAGTCTTGACTGTCTGCAAGGTGGATGTGTCATTTACAATGAGTAATATGTCATCTACATATAAGACTAAGAAAATAATTATGCTCCCACTAACCTTCCTGTACACACAGGGTTCATCTTAATTTTGAATAAACCCAAACTCTATGACAGTTTCATTAAAATGAAAAATCCAGCTTCGAGAAGCCTGCTTCAACCCATAAATGGATCTTTGAAGCTTGCAAACCTTTTTAGAATATTCTGGATAAACAAAACCCTCAGGTTGTGTCATGTACACATTCTCGAGCAAGTTTCCATTAAAAAATTATATTTTGACATCCATTTGCCATATCTTATAATCATAGTATGCAGCAATAGCAAATAAAATTCTAATTGATTTAAGCATGACTACTGGCGAAAAGGTCTCATCATAGTCAACATGATGAGTCTCTCTATAACCTTTTGCAACTAGTCTAGATTTATAGGCTTACAAATTATTGTCCATGTATCTCTTCTTTTTGAAGACCCATTTGCACCTCAATGGTTTTAACACCCTCAGGTGGATGTATCAAGTTCCAAACTTGATTGTCGTACATGGACTGCATCTCTGACTCATGGACTCTAGTCATTCCCCATACTATAGTCCTGAAGCAGCTTCTTTATAGGTACTAGAAGCATCATCTATGAGTGATGCGCAAGATACCCATATCTCTCAGTTCATGTCGCAGCCTATGAGATCTGTGAGGAACTTGTGTACTTTGAACTGGCTCCTCAACTAATTGTTGAGTCTATTCACTTTCCATCCATTAACCAATATATTCTTGTGGTTCTTTAGTGTCCCCGAGAATTACTTTCCTCCCACTCTCTCTTTTAGAAATAAAATCCCTTTCTAAGAAGACAGCATTTCTAGCAACAAACACTTTATTCTCTGCGGGCATATAAAAGTATTATCCTTTAGTTTACTTAGGATATCCCACAAACAAACATCTTTCAGATCTGGAAGTCAGTTTGTCAAACACTTGGCGTCTTACGAACGATTTGCAACCTTAGATCTTTTGAAAAGACAAGTTTGGTCTTTTCCGAGTTCATTTCTCAAATGATGTCTTTTCAAGTGCTTTAGATGGAACACGATTAAGGGTGAATGTTGTTGTTTCAAAGGCATGACCCCAAAATGCTAATGGAAGCTCCGTTCGACTCATCATGGATCGAACCATAACTAATAAAGTTCGATTCCTCCTCTGGGACACGCCATTATGTTGAGGTGTTCTAGGAGGAGTAAGTTGTGAAACAATTTCACAACTCCTAAGATGACCATCGTGATGGAGTTTAGAAATGCATTTCTCGTTTATATGGCTAAGCCAACAGGGTCATAAGCAAGTCGGATTAGAATTATTGAGCTTAGGTTTCTTGGTTGTAATGTCTTAGACTTCTAAAATATTGGACTCATCTAGATCAATATTATAATGGCCAGTATATAACATTGCAGTACCATAAAGCAAGTCAACAAAGGAAATATGAATAATCTTATTCTTAATAAGAAAATTGTAACCTTCACAATCTATTGTAGAAACTGAAATAATATTCATATTCATAGCAAGAACATAATAGCAATTGTTCAAAAGTAACAAAAGCCCATTGGGTAAAACTAGATCATAAGTTCAACGGCTAGTGCAACAACTCTTGCTCCATTGCAGACTTAGATCCACTTCCCTTTTCTTCAGCTCTCTATTGCTTCTCAACCCGTGCATATTTGTACAAATGTGAGATCCACATCCAGTATCTAATACCCAGTAGTTAGAAGTAGATAAGTTAACTTCTATAACAAATATACCTGTGGTAGTCTCAATACCCTTAGTACACTTTAGCTCTTCCAAGTAAACCTTGCATTTTCTTATCCAGTGTCCTGGTTTGTTGCAATGATGGCAAGTTCCATCTTTGGGAACTTTTTCCTTGAAAACCGGCTTAGTTGGGTCTTTAGCTTTGGCAACTTCTGCTTTAACTTTACCCTTGCCTTTGCTCTTGAAAAACTTCACCATAAGCACGTGGCTTGGTTTCTTCTTAATATTTTGCTCAGCCGTTTTAAGCATCCCATTGAGCTCATTCATATTATAGTTCATAATGAACTAACCAAAACTATCAGGCAATGAGTTTAGGATCACATCTGTGGAGTGCTCCTAAGAAAGTTGAAAACCAATCCTATCAATATGATCAATGATCCTTTCAGCTTGAGTACATGAGCGCTGACAGATGTCCCCTCAATCATTTTGCAAGCATACAATGCTTGAAAAGTCTCATACCTCTCTTGCCTAGCGTGCTTTGAGAAAGTCTCCTTGTGGTTAGCATTAAGCTCATGTAGTAATTTAATTAATTTATAAAGAGTTCCTCGAATTATCTTAATCTCAATAACAAATCTGAACCTGGACAAGAAGCGAATGAGAATTGTCTTCCTCTTTCGGTGATCCACACACGAACAATTGGTACAAGTCATATTGGTAGATCCATACAAATAATATTGATAAACAGTACAACAAATAATTCCTTACTCGAAGGATTTGTACTGTTGATCAAAATCAACAAAGGAAAGAAGGCGGAGATGGCCGAATCAGGGTTTCTTCACAAGAAAGGGGCGGCCGATTTTTTGGTGAAGGGCGGTCGATTTTCTTCACTTATTTCTTATGACAACTCCTTGTCCAAGACCCTTTATTTATACTAAGTAAACCCTAGAGTCAAACTCTAGTATTTGCTTAGTTACCGCTCAAGTTATTAAATAATACAATATATATAATATCTGATATTATATATAACTTATTATTTAATCTTCTAATAAATATAATATCCAATATTATATTAACCATTCCCAATTGATATATTTAAATAATATAATATATAATATCATATATTATACATTACTCATTATTTAATTTCTTTAATAAATATAATATTGAATATTATATCTATTAATTATTCTTATTTGTCTTTAATTGTCGTATGTGTGACCCAAAAAGCTTATATTATGTTGGCAATCATTTATACCTTATGAAATGATAAATCATAAGCGGTCCCTATCAGGAAATTATGACTACCCAAATAATATAAGTTTATAGTCCATTAAACCATTTAACGTGTCAAATCCCTTGTCGCGCGATATCATATTTAAACTAAGTCATGGAAACTGTCATACTTATTATGTTCAAATGCTTTCTCGATCTTAAGTAGACTGATTGAATTAAATGACTCTTCATTTGAGCATGGCCATGCATTTCCTTCAGTCCTACTTATCGAGGGGCCCAGCAGATATTGTAATATCCGGATTTTTTTGGAAGTATTTCATCTGTATATTGAACCCTGTATTATTTTGGAATGATGATATTGATAATTGAAGTATGATAATTATCGTATTTGTATCTTTGTACATGAGTGTGGCAACATGTAAATTTTTTCTATGTATATACGTGATAACGTACGTTAAGAATGTAGCTTAACGTACGTTACCTGTTAATGATAACGTACGCTATGAATGAAGCGTAGCGTACGTAATGCAGTCAATTATTGGATAGGCCGGCTAGCACATGGGGTAAATGGTGGTGGGCTCGACCAAGATACCCACCAGATTCGCACGGCGTGAACCTGGACACTTTTTAAGTCAACGGACTTTAATGTACGTTATGGACATTATGTAGCGTACGCAAATATTATGGGTTACGTACGTAACACGATAAGTGTAGCGTACGTAATGAAGTTCAGAAACAAGACAGTGAACTATTTTGGATGATAACGTACGTTATGAAGTAGTCCTAGCGTACGTAACACTCAGAAAGTTATAAAAGGAGCGGCACCCCATTTCATTTCATCTCGTTCTTTTGCCTCTAAGCTTCACCATATTTCGTCCCTAGAAGATTTCCAGCCCCTTTTAACACCCTTAGATCACTTGTTACTGAATCGTTGAGATTGTAAGATACTACTTGATCATTGAAGACTACTTATATTGGACTTCGGAGTGGAAATCATCACGAGTCGGCGTTGAAGCAACCGGAGTTGGATTTTACTTATAGTCTCAGTATTTTCTTCCTCTTAAGGTATGTTATACTACTTCCAACTTTGAAGTTATGTTGTTAAAGATGATATGATCACACTACCAAGAATAGTAGATCACTTTGACGATGTATGCGACCTAGTATCATGTTTAAACTATGATGATCAAATTATTATGATTTAGAACACCGTAGTTGAACCTTGTTGTGACAAAAGATGAGAATAGTGAATTATAAACTGTATCAAATGTTATCGTCATATTGATCGTAAACTTAGTGTCGATTTCCACTTTTACCAAATGGATTTTGGAAAGAATCATCATAGTTGTAATCTTACTTGCAAAGATGGAATAAGTAGTCCACCTTCAGTATAAGCCTGGATTTAATGACGATATTAGATCAAATACATCAACCATAGACCAGCCGAATCTTGCATGAGTATTACGATCAAGATTGAGAATAGTATTACGATGATATTCGTATCCTTGAAATTGAAGATATTAATCCGTAGATCATTCATGAGTATGATATATATTTGAAGGTATATTAAGTTACTCACTAAGGATTTCGTAATACTCCGTCACTAATCGAGACAGTCATCTGCCCAGTGAGAAACTGACATGCATGATTAACGTACGTTAAGATTGGTAACTAACGTACGTTATATTACGTTGTTAACGTACGCTACGTTTGGTACGTAACGTACGTTATACTATCAGGCGAGTCAAGTCGACTAATCAGAGAGGAACTGTCGGTATATGGTTAGCGTACGCTAGACTTCATAGTTTACGTACGCTAATGAGTAAGTTTAACATACGTTACAGAGGACATGTAACGTATGTTATGTAGGTCAGACAGTTTTCATTTTATGGACTCTCAACCGTAATTTGGATTGTTAGATGTTCGTTCGACCTAAGATGAATTCCATGTTATTTCTCTTATTTAAGGTTCGAAATTTTCTACGTGAATGATCGAGAGGGGCAACCTTCGAGTGTTTCGTTTTCGTGGAAGTATTGTTCTGTCTTCAAACCGAGGCAAGTGCTCTAATTAGAATTGTTTATATTATGACAGTTATGATGTGATTGTATTATGTAAATGTGTTGTGATTATATGTCCACCATGCGTTGATCCGATGGGAATCTATAGCTGTGTGCGCTGGATCGTTGGACAGGTAGTTCCACCATGTGTTGGTCCGAAGGGATCATCATGGGAATCTATAGTTGTGTGCGCTAGATCGTTGGAATACCATCAGTATGTTGAAACTGTTATAATATGATATGTGTTGTTGATATTTCTTGTTGGAGAAACTTGTTACGATATAATTTTTGATTATATCACTGTTGTATGATTATTGTACTTGTACTAGCATCGTTGTGCTAACCCCTGCGGGGGTGAACATTTGTTTATGTTCAGGATCCAGGAGAGCGGGGAAACAACCACTGGAGTTGCATGACGAAGAGGGTGCAGAGTGATGTTCCGGCCGGGTTTATTTGTCTGTTGTTTGTTGGTTATTTCAATAAGTACTCGAGTACGAAGTCATTTATGATGAGTTTGAATTTGGTGATGTATTAATAAGTTTCTGTTGAACATTTGTATTTTCAGTATTTGATCAGAACTGTTGTATTTTAATTCCGTTATTTCTATTCGTTAGTACCTGTTAATGTCTGTTCAATTTTTCAGCCTTGTAAATCCTTATGTAAAGGATTTACGGCGCTGTAATTTTCCTGAATATATCGGGGGTGTTACAGAATATGGTATCGGAGATAATATTATGGATATCTTGGCCATTGGGTTAAAATAGGGTTCATTTACGTCTTTTGAGGTAACCGGCCGTGAATGACATCACTGCACTGCCTACGTCTTCATGCGAACGGTGGTTGTAAGTTACTAAACTCTATCTCGTCCTTTGCATGTTATATTTCCTTGTACTTGAGCATTTGAACAATATTGTTTCCTGTATATTGAGTATTTTTTCTTACAGTATGTTGAGAGGCAGACATGGACGTGGTCGTGGTCGCGGACGCGGGCGAAGGAATGCAGAAAGGGAAGCGTCGCCTTCAAATCAAGCCAGTCATAGCTCAGGCGAGCCACAACGATCTATCAATAACGAACCGGAACCTGCTGTACCAGAGATCCTTCGTCAAGTAGTGAACCAGATGACTCAGTTCGCTCAGGTCGTGGACCGAATGCAGGTGGCGGTAGGATTACAGCAGGGAGATAGACAGCAAGGGATCCCAGACATGGGAAATCGAGGTGATCGATGGCTGCAAGAGGTGGCGAAGATGCAACCACCCAAATTCGACGGTATTTCTGAGACTCCCACCTGGGACCATTGGTTGAAGGAACTGGAGAAAATCTTTGCCGGAATTAACTGCCCAGACAACCGGAGAGCCTCTATCGCTCAATACTTTCTGATAGGGGAAGCATCTGAATGGTGGGAAGCCATCCGGACTGTAGACCATGATGCTAATTGGACAGAGTTTAAATTGATGATGGAAGCTCAGTACTGCCCTCATCCTGTGAGGGAAGCCAAAGTTCGGGAGTTTTTCTCCGCTCAGCCATCAGACGAACCCATATCCCAGATAATTAAGACGTTTAATCAAGAAGCAAGATTTGTTCGACATCCGGTCGTAATGTATGCAGAGATGATGATTCACTTTGAAATGAGGATGAAACCAGAAATCTAGAGGTACATGTCCGGTTTTGAATGTACCACTCTCCGCCAATACCAAGATAAGGCGTTGGCGTACGAAATCAAGGAAGCAGCAATGGAAAAATTTATGGAGTCGAAGAAGCAGAAAGTCTCTGGTACTTTCACAGAGCACAAGAGAAGTGGGTCCTGCAAGGCCCAGTCTGCTTTTCATTCTTTCAAGAAACCTCCGCACCCATCTAAGAGCGGAAAGAATTTCAGAATAATGTCAGCCACGACGGATACAGCTAGGAAGTGCTTTAACTGTGGTCGCCCAGGCCACCTTTGGCGTGATTGTTTGCGCACTCCAGTTACATGTTTTGATTGCGGACAGGAAGGGCACCGGGCGATGTTTTGCAAGGATGCCACCAAGTACAATGGAACCCGTACGTCACATCCAGTTCAGAAAGAAGCTAGTATCCAACAGACGCAGCAAAGTGTTCAGATGCCTCAACATTTTGGTCGTGGACGAGGCAGAGGACAATGGGACCGAAAGGGGACATCGAGTGCCGGATATGTTCCCCCACGTCTGTACGAGATGAGGAGGACAGACGATCAGGATGCTGTTGTCGCATCAGGTACTGTCCAGATCCTTTCCCAGCCAGTTAGCATTTTATTCGATACAGGAGCTACGCATTCTTTTATATCCTTGTCTTGTGTAAATCGTTTGAATATTTCTGGTTTTCATACTTGTGAACCTTATATTGTTGGTTTACCGAGTGGAGAGAGGATTGTCGGGAACTTAGAAACTAGAAATTTCCCTGTATCATTTGGAGGCAGAGAATGGCTCTCAAATTTGATTGTGATAGAAATGCAAGGAGACGACCTGATACTCAGAGACGATTGGCTTAATCGATATGGAGAAATTGTAAACTACCGAAGGAGGAATATCTCGCTGATCGCTGACGATGGTTCCGAAATACTGTTTGAGGTATGGAAACCGGGAAGCTCAGGAAAGTTGATCAAGGCGATGAAAGCTGTCAAATTGTTGAAACGGGGCTGTACCGGATATTGGTGCTATGCAATGAAGAAAGAAGACGAAATTGTGGAACTTTCATCCATTCCTGTTGTGAACGAATTTCCAGATGTATTTCCTGACGAGTTACCTAGACCACCTCCACGAAGGGATGTAGAATTTACCATTGAGCTGTAACCCGGAGCTACACCAATTTCTAAGGCGCCGTATCGTATGGCACCGACTGAGATGTACGAACTGAAGAAGCAACTGGAGGAGTTACTGGACAAAGGCTATATTCAGCCAAGCGTTTTGCCCTGGGGAGCGCCAGTTCTTTTTCTCCGAAAGAAGGATGGATCGCTTAGACTGTGTATTGACTATCGGGAACTGAACAAGATGACGATTAAGAACAAGTATCTGTTGCCGAGGATTGATGATCTGTTTGACCAGTTGCAAGGAGCAACAATATTTTCTAAAATCGACCTGAGATCAGGATATCATCAGCTGAGCATTAAGGAATCTGATGTTCCGAAATCAGCGTTCAGAACTCATTACGGACACTATGAGTTTGTAGTGATGCTGTTTGGTCTCACTAATGCACCTGCTGTATTCATGCAATTGATGAACCGAGTGTTCATCAAATATTTGGATAAATTTGTGGTCGTGTTCATTGATGACATTCTAGTGTATTCTAAGAACCCGGAAGAGCATGCGCAGCATTTGCGGATTGTTTTAGAACTTTTAAGAAACGAGCAACTGTACGCCAAAATCTCTAAGTGTGAATTCTGGCTAAAGGAAGTAATGTTCCTCGGTCATGTGGTATCAGCTGAAGGAGTCCGAGTAGATCCTCAGAAGATTGAAGCGGTTTTGGATTGGAAGCCTCCAAACAATGTGAAAGAAGTCCGAAGTTTCTTAGGACTTGCTGGGTATTATCGTCGGTTCGTGGAAGGGTTTTCCAAAATTTCCCGCCCACTTACTCGACTCCTGCAGAAAACTCAAAAGTTTGAGTGGAATGAGTTGTGTCAGGTTAGCTTTGATGAATTGAAGAAGAGATTGACGACGGCACCGATTCTATCACTTCCACAGGGAACGGGAGGATTTATAGTTTACAGTGATGCTTCGAACCAAGGACTCGGATGCGTATTGATGTAGAATGACAAGATGATTGCTTATGCGTCGCGACAGCTGAAACCCAATGAAGTGAATTACCCAACGCACGATTTGGAGCTGGCCGCAGTGATTTTTGCTTTGAAAATCTGGAGGCATTATCTATATGGGACTCACTGCCAGATCTTTACGGATTACAAGAGTCTCAAATACATCTTCAGTCAAAAAGAGTTGAACATGCGGCAAAGAAGATGGTTATAACTGATTAAGGATTATGACTTGGAGATTTTGTACCATCGAGGAAAAGCGAACATAGTGGCCGATGCACTCAGCCGCAAGCCTGTTTCTATTCAGATGCTGGAGACTCTGACCTCCCAACTTAGCCTTCAACGAGAGATGATTCGAGAAGGAATTGAAGTGTGGTTACAAAGAGTCCAAGGACAACTATGCGTGATGGAAATAACTTCATCATTAACCGAAGAAATCAAATATAGACAGGCGGATGATCCTCTGATGATTCGGTTACGTGATGAAGTGATCAAGGGGAAGGCCCCCGGATTCGTAATTCATGATAATGGAGTTTTGAGATTTCAGAACCGACTCTGCATTCCCGATGTCGATGTTCTGAAACAGACGATTATGAAGGAAGCTCACAGTTCGCCCTATTCTATCCACCCGGGCACCAGTAAGATGTATAAGGACTTGAAGCAAAATTTCTGGTGGGGCAACATGAAGAAAGATGTAGCGGACTATGTTTCGAAATGCTTGACTTGTCAGCAGGTTAAGATCGAGCATCAACGGCCTGCCGGAATGTTGAAGCCGCTCCCGATTCCTGAATGGAAGTGGGAGGACATATCGATAGACTTTATCACTAGTATGCCGAGAACCAAGACAGGAATGAACATGATTTGGGTGATCGTTGATCGTTTAACCAAATCAGCTCATTTTCTGGGCATTAAGGACACGTGGGGACTAGAGAGGTTGGCACGAGTATTTATTTCGGAGATAGTTCGATTGTATGGTTCACCGAAAACCATTATTTCTGATCGAGATGGCCATTTTGTGTCTCACTTTTGGAAAGCCGTTCATAAGGCCTTGGGAACCGAATTGAACTTCAGCACAACTTATCACCCACAGACTGATGGACAATCCGAGAGGACTATTCAAACGGTGGAAGATATGCTGAGGGCTTGTGCCTTAGATTGGTCAACTGATTGGGAAATTCATCTACCGTTGATTGAATTTACCTACAACAATAGTTGGCATGCTTCCATTAAGATGGCACCGTTTGAGGCATTATACGGGAGGAGATGTAGATCGCCCCTATGTTGGGACGATTCATTAGACTTAATCGGGACTGAACCAGAGCTGATCGTGCAGACTCGAGAGAAGATAGCCTTGATTCGTGAAAGGTTGTTGACCGCCCAGAGTCGCCAGAAATCTTACGCAGACGTACGCCGTCGCCATTTAGAGTTCAGTATTGGAGACCACGTACTTTTAAAGGTTTCACCTACTCGGGGAATATTCTGTTTTGGAAGGAAAGGAAAACTGAGTCCGAGATATATCGGACCATTCGAGATCCTTGAGAGAGTTGGAGAGTTGGCATACAGATTAGCATTGCCGCCGTCGTTGAGCCATGTTCATAACATATTCCACGTATCCCAGTTACGGAGATATATACCAGACCCTAGTCATGTCATCGATTTCAGGGAAATCGAAGTCGCTCAAGATGGGACGTTTGAAGAAAGACCGGTCAAGATACTCGAGAGTCGAGTTAAGCAGTTGAGGAACAAACCCATCGTTTTGGTCAAAGTTCAGTGGTCACGTCATGGAGTGGAAGAAGCCACATGGGAAACGGAAAATAGTATGAAATCCACATATCCAGAATTATTCTCGTCTTGAGTTTCGGGACGAAACTCCTTTTTAGTAGGAGAATATATAATATCCGGATTTTTATGGAAGTATTTCATCTGTATATTGAACCCTGTATTATTTTGGAATGATGATATTGATAATTGAAGTATGATAATTATCGTATTTGTATCTTTGTACATGAGTGTGGCAACATGTAAATTTTCTCTATGTATATACGTGATAACGTACGTTAAGAATGTAGCTTAACGTACATTACCTGTTAATGATAACGTACGCTACGAATGAAGCATAGCGTATGTAATGCAGTCAATTATTGGATAGGCCGGCTAGCACATGGGGTAAATGGTGGTGGGCTCGACCAAGATACCCACCAGATTCGCACGGCATGAACCTGGACACTTTTTAAGTCAACGGACTTTAACGTACGTTATGGACATTATGTAGCGTACGCAAATATTATGTGTTACGTATGTAACACGATAAGTGTAGCGTACGTAATGAAGTTCAGAAACAAGACAGTGAACTATTTTGGACGATAGCGTACGTTATGAAGTAGTCCTAGCGTACGTAACACTCAGAAAGTTATAAAAGGAGCAGCACCCCATTTCATTTCATCTCGTTCTTTTGCCTCTAAGCTTCACCATATTTCGTCCCCAGAAGATTTCCAGCCCCTTTTAACACCCTTAGATCACTTGTTACTGAATCGTTGAGATTATAAGATACTACTTGATCATTGAAGACTACTTATATTGGACTTCGGAGTGGAAATCATCACGAGTCGACGTTGAAGCAACCGGAGTTGGATTTTACTTATAGTCTCAGTATTTTCTTCCTCTTAAGGTATGTTATACTACTTCCAACTTTGAAGTTATGTTGTTAAAGATGATATGATCACACTACCAAGAATAGTAGATCACTTTGACGATGTATGCGACCTAGTATCATGTTTAAACTATGATGATCGAATTATTATGGTTTATAACACCGTAGTTGAACCTTGTTGTGACAAAAGATGAGAATAGTGAATTATAAACCGTATCAAATGTTATCGTCATATTGATCGTAAACTTAGTGTCGATTTCCACTTTTACCAAATGGATTTTGGAAAGAATCATCATAGTTGTAATCTTACTTGAAAAGATGGAATAAGTAGTTCACCTTCACTATAAGCCTGGATTTAATGACGATATTAGATCAAATACATCAACCATAGAACATCCGAATCTTGCATGAGTATTATGATCAAGATTGAGAATAGTATTACGATGATATTCGTATCCTTGAAATTGAAGATATTAATCCGTAGATCATTCATGAGTATGATATATATTTGAAGGTATATTAAGTTACTCACTAAGGATTTCGTAATACTCCGTCACTAATCGAGACAGTCATCTGCCCAGTGAGAAACTGACATGCATGATTAACGTACGTTAAGATTGGTAACTAACGTACGTTATATTACGTTGTTAACATACGCTACGTTTGGTACGTAACGTACGTTATACTATCAGGCGAGTCAAGTCGACTGATCAGAGAGGAACTGTCAGTATATGGTTAGCGTACGCTAGACTTCATAGTTTACGTACGCTAATGAGTAAGTTTAACGTACGTTACAGAGGACATGTAACGTACGTTATGTAGGTCAGACAGTTTTCGTTTTATGGACTCTCAACCGTAATTTGTATTGTTAGATGTTCGTTCGACCTAAGATGAATTCCATGTTATTTCTCTTATTTAAGGTTCGAAATTTGCTACGTGATTGATCGAGAGGGTCAACCTTCGAGTGTTTCGTTTTCGTGGAAGTATTGTTCTGTCTTCAAACAGAGGCAAGTACTCTAATTAGAATTGTTTATATTATGACAGTTATGATGTGATTGTATTGTGTAAATATGTTGTGATTATATGTCCACCATGCGTTGATCCGACGGGAATCATCATGGGAATCTATAGCTGTGTGCGCTGGATCGTTGGACAGGTAGTTCCACCATGTGTTGGTCCGACGAGATCATCATGGCAATCTATAGCTGTGTGCGCTGGATTGTTGGAATACCATCAGTATGTTGAAACTGTTATAATATGATATGTGTTGTTGATATTTCTCGTTGGAGAAACTTGTTACGATATAATTGTTGATTATATCAGTGTTGTATGATTATTGTTCTTGTACTAGCATCGTTGTGCTAACCCCTGTGGAGGTGAACATTTGTTTATGTTTGTAACACCCCAAACTAGGCGGATATTACAGTGCCGTAAATCCCCAACTGGGACCCACCAGGCAAATGAAAATGAATGAATTACACAAGATAAATGTAGTACCGAACTACATTACAACAATAATTACTCCGATGAGGAGTTTAGTTACAACACACCAGGACAATACCGAATACTAGTGTATTTTATATGAAGATAAAATACACAACACTGAATGAAACGGAGTATTCAAATGAAAGCCTGCAGCGGAAAATAAAGGACAATAACATGAATAACTGAAAGATCGGGGGCCCCTACTAGTATCACTGGGACTCCTCGACATCAACATGCTATTCCCGTGCGTTTGCCTTGCCATGACCTGAAAAACAAAATCCCGGCCGGGTCGATTAAATGAACAACAATCCTCAAGGGTTGTAAAATACACAATCAAGATTTAACTGAAGTTATGAAATATCCTTAGTTATGAATTACGCTGAAGAGGGGTATCATAGTACGCCCGTAGTGTTCTGTGCAAGTGTACAAGACGCATGACCGGACACACCCGTCCTTGTACCTAATTAGTCTCACGGAGGTAATCTGTTACCGTGTGCACAGTCCAATGTATCACTCCCTATACATGGCCATAACGTGCCCGACTAAAAATTCCACACAGCCACACCCGGCCACGCAATATGAACCCAGAAGGTCATATGAACGAGAATAACCGTAATGAATATCAATGAATAAATAATAATCTGACAAAGTCAAGAATGACTCACCGAGATGAGAGTAATAATGTAATGAATGATAACTCAACGAAAAGATTGGAACCGTCGTTCCTTAAGACTGAAGTGATTAATTGACAATAACAAGTTTTAATACGGTTAATACAATAATGAATGAGTTATGATTATGAATGAACAACAATAAAAGGAATGAATATCCTTTTAACCGAGTAAGAATTAACTTACACAATACCGGTGACAATTATCCTTCCACGAACGACGTCCTAATTGAGATATCGGTCGCTCGAACAACCTTGAATTATACAATATCCAACAACCCGTTCAATATACGAATCAAACACGAATATAACGAACTCAAAACATCGATACGACTAAACCAAGTTCATTGAGACATTAAATCAAACACGTTGCGGCCAAACTCCGATTGTTTACAATCAAACTTCAATATACCAATATCAAATCCCCCAAGAAGTGTTTCAAACCAACAAAACATCTTCAATATGATTAATAATCCAAGACGAATATCCGAAAACGTGATTATAACGACAATTAAACGAAAACCCCCAATTTCAACTCGATATTCAAAGTGTTCTTGAATAATCCCTCAATAATCCAATGAATCCTTATATAAACTCATAATCATATACATATCCCTTCATGTAACATGATTATAACGTCCAAAACATCGTATCTCAACATAGAATCGAAATCCAAGGTGTTGAAGAATATTACCTTTGAAGATCCAAGTACTTTAATCCGAAGAACACGCGTTAGATCGATTATCCGGGCTTCACGATCGAAAGGAGATGAAGAAAATCAAACACTCAAATGATTTGTGAAGGAAAAACCCTCCCTCAAGCTCTCTCTCTCGGTTGTAGGTGAAGAAAAGGGAAAGAAATGAGCCGAAATGCTCAAAAAAACGAATTTAAAGGGGTTACCAAAAATTAATGGTGCTCTAACAAAGTTGAACTCATATGCAGAAAATTGAACAATGGACAATAACGATACACAACTCGAAGTTTCTCCGAACGGTGAACACGGGTGAATGAACATGATTGATGAATGATTATAAATGAGTGAAAATCCACTGAGTGACAATCACCGAATGAAATTACTGAATGATAATGACTGAATTACAACCGGGTATTACATACACCCCCCCTTAAAAGAGTTTCGTCCCCGAAACTAAGGGTCAAACAACTCGGGATAACTCTCCCGCATACTATCCTCGGTTTCCCAAGTAGCCTCTTCGACTCCGTGTCTAGACCACTGAATCTTGACCAAAGGAATCGACTTATTTCTCAACTGTTTGATTCGCCGCTCTAAGACTCGTATAGGACGCTCCTCATATGAATGGTCGTCGGCGATATCGATTTCGTCGAATTGAAGTATATGACCTGGGTCGGCAACATACTTCCGCAACTGAGAGACGTGAAACACATTATGAATTTGGCTCAACGCCAGAGGTAAAGCCAAACGGTAAGCTAACTCGCCTATTCGATCCAAAATTTCAAACGATCCAATGAATCTCGGACTCAATTTCCCCCGTTTTCCGAAACGGAAGATACCTCGACTCGGGGATACCTTGACCAAAACGTGGTCACCCATCTCGAACTCTAGTGGTCGACGACGATTATCTGCATATGATTTCTGTCGACTCTGAGCAGTCAACAGATGACTCCTGATCAAAGCTATCTTCTCCCGGGCGGCTATAAGTATATCGGGCTCGGTGCCGATTGACTCTGATGGGTCGTCCCAACACAAGGGAGATCGACAACGACGACCGTACCAGGCCTCGTAAGGTGCTATCTTCATCGCAGCATGCCAACTAAACTGTACGTGGACTCAAACAACAGTAATTGGGCTTCCCAATCGTCTACTAATCGAGGACGCATGCCCTCAATATGTCCTATAATGTCTGAATAGTTCTCTCTGATTGTCCGTCGGACTGAGGATGAAAGGCAATACTGAGATTAAGCTGAGTTCCCATAGCACGATGAACTGATTTCCAAAAATGGGAAACAAATCGTCCGTCACGATCGGAAACGATACTCTTAGGAGTACCGTGCAGTCTCACTATCTCCTTGATGAACAACTGATCCAGTCTCTCGGGACCCCACGTATCCTTGATCTCAAGGAAATGAGCTGATTTAGTTAAGCGGTCCACAATCACCCAGATCGCATTCATGCCACGACGACTCGTCGGCAAACTCGTGATGAAAACCATAGAAATGTCTTCCCACTTCCACTCCGGAATAGGGAGAGGTTTTCAGCATACCCGCCGGTCGTTGATGTTCAATCTTAACTTGTTGACAGGTTAAGCATCTCGAAACAAATTCTGCGACTTCTCGCTTCATATTACTCCACCAGTAATTTTGTTTCAAGTCCTTGTACATCTTGATGGACCCCGGATGAACAGAATAAGGGGTAGCATGAGCTTCTCTCAAAATAGAGTTTTTCAACTCGTCATTCGCCGGTACGCACAACCGGTTCTTAAACCTCAAAAGTCCATCCTCGTGGACCACGAATCCAGGGGCTTTCCCCTGAGCCACATCTTCACGGATGCGCAACAATGAAGGGTCTGAACTCTGATTCTCTCTGATTACCTCCTCAAGTGGCGATGAAATCTCTAACACACAAAGTTGTCCCTGAACTCGCTGAAGCCAGACTTCGATCTAGGGTCTAAGGAATTCCTGTTGAAGCTCCTTCTGAACTGTTAAACGAGCAAGCATCTGCTCCTGAACGGACTTACGACTCAAGGCGTCGGCGACAACGTTCGCCTTGCCCGGGTGGTAAAGGATCTCGATATCAAAATCTTTGATTAGTTCCAACCACCGCCTCTGTCGCATATTTAACTCCTTGTGAGTAAATATATACTTCAACTCTTGTGATTGGTGAAGATCTGACAGGTGATGCCATAAAGGTAACGACGCCAAATTTCCAACGCGAAAACCACGGTTGCTAGCTCCGGCCGTGGGTTGGATAATTAACCAGCTAATCCGAGGAAACATCGGATTTACTTAATATCTTTCGGAGGTTGCCAAACTCGGATAGTCTCCGTCTTCTGAGGGTCGACACGAACTCTGTCAGATGAAATTATATGCCCGAGAAAGTCACTTCGGACCTTCAGAACTCACATTTGGAAAACTTCCCATAAAGTTGCTCTCATCTCAACACGTCGAGAACCTGATGAAGATGAACCTCGTGTTCCTCTCGGCTACGAGAATAAATCAAAATGTCGTTGATGAATACAACAACAAACTGATCCAAAAAGTCGATGAAAACCCGATTCATTAACTCCATGAATACCGCAGGTGCAATAGTTAGCCCGAACGGCATAACTACGAACTCATAATGACCATAGCGTGTACGAAACGTTGTCCTCGCGATATCCGACTCTCGAATCCGCAACTGGTGATATCCAGATCTTAAGTCGATCCTGGAAAATACTGAGGCTCCCTGAAGTTGATCTAAAAGATCATCAATACGGGGTAAGGGATACTACTCTTGATCGTCACCCTGTTCAACTCCTGGTAATTAATACACACACGAGACAAGCCATCCTTCTCCTTGACAGATCACACTGGTGCTCCTCACGGGGATGCAATCGGTCGGAGATAACCTTTCTCGAACTACTCCTCAAGTTGAATCTTCAACTCCTGCATTCTGGTCGGGGGCATCCGATACGGTGCCTTCGATAAAGGGGACGTACCGGCTCCAACTCACTCCTGAATTCCCCTACTCTATGTGAAGGCAACCAGATAACTCATCTGGAAATACATCGTCAATCGATGACAATGATACCACGAATGATTGAACATTTCGATTGCCCTAGAATGGTCAGTCGATAAAAAGAGATACCAATAATGATTGAACAACTCGATTGCCTTAGAAAGGCCAATCGATGAAGATGATACAATGAATGTTTGAATAACTCGATTGCCTTTGAAAGGCCAATCGATGAAAATGATACAATGAATGATTGGATACTCGATTGCCTTAGAAAGGCCAATCGATGAAAATGATGCAATGAATGATTGAATGACTCGATTGTCTTAAAAAAAAGCCAATCGATGGAAATGATACAAAGAATGATTGAATAACTCGATTGCCTTAGAAAGGCCAATCGAGGAAAATGATACAATGAATGATTGAATAGTTCGATTGCGGAATTTCTCTGCTTTCGTCATAATAATACTTCTTCTGGAACAACGGGGATTATTTCCCTGAAGCACACATTCGACAACCAACGACGGAAAGATAGCGACCAAACGCTAACAAATACTGAGGATAGTATCAAGACGATCAAACCAACTAATACCGAAAATTACCTCGTCCCAAGATAAATTCACCACGATTAGATCCATCAACCAATCGTGGTCATAAGCTTAATTCGGTATGATTCCGAAAATTCTTCCATCGTCAGGTAGACCGATGGTATGAGGTCCACAAGCAATAGGACTATCCCGAAATAAGTCTATTCAAGCATGATTCGAAAATGAATGAATGCGGTGTACCAGCATCAAAAGGTACACACAAGTTGAGATAAAATTACGAGTATACCTGAGATAATTCGGTCCACCGGATCGTCGATCCTCTTCATCACATGAATCCGGGACTTGCCGGCCCCCGAACTGGACGCTCCCGTCTGGTAAATACGAGCTCCAACTCTATTTGCTTCCATTGTCTTAAACGACGTTGACAAAGCAGTCTGATTCTGAAACGCTGGTTGCTTCGGTGCCTGAGATGCCGCCGAAGCCGACTTGGAGTCCTTTCGGCAAAAACGGGCCTTATGCCCAACAATTCCGCATTTAAGGCACGTGATAGACTGCCTCAGGCACTTGGTGCTTACATGACCTGGTTCTCCACAATTAAAACAGATGATGGCTGAACTGGCTGCTCGGGATTGAGATCTCGCACGATTATGCACCGTAGGAGGTCGCTCAGAAACGATAGGGCTCACACGAGGCTTCTTGAAGGTTGACTGACCGTCTTTGGATTGATTATGCTTCGTTGATTTCTTGCTGACAGATGAAGGTTGTTGTTCAGCAATTTCCTTAGCAGCTGGCTCATACGGGAGAGTTCTCTCGATTAATCCGGTCAGAGTGGCGCAATGGTGATTGAGCAATTGCACATGGGTCATCATGGCCTGCATAAAAGTGAGTGGATCAACCCGAACATCTTCTGATCGAGCCGAGTCCTGGGTACGATTTCCCGACAGCGAGTGATCATTTCCCGGGTTTCGGCCCGCACCGCGGCCTCTCCCTGTGCATCTCCTGACAGCTCTCCCCATACTGAAGTAGGAAGGTCGCATAATGATTATATTTCCCGTATGATTAGCACGTTATGATTATGTCATGAGATGATGAAAATGAGTATACATGCTCTAACTTAGTGATTATATGAATGGTTTACCGAAGTGACATGATTATCTAATGAAATTCTTGAAATGATTATTTTTAATAACTTAACAAGATTAATAATATGATCATCCAGATCGACAACTGAGTAATGAAATGAATTAAGTGATTAATGAGTTAACATGATCGTCCTAATCACAATGAATGATGATGTTTGAGGATTGTTAAATGATGAATGATGAATGAATGACTATTGCCAGAAATTATACCATGGCGTTAGAAATCTTACAGTTCTTCCGGTCTGATTGGCTCGGCATTTGCACAGGTCACACGTGACGCGAAAGTCCAATGATACTAGTCTGATGACGATGATTTCAAATGAGACATGACTCGGAAGGTAGTATTCAAAACCACGCTCCGATACCAACTCTGTAACACCCCAAACTAGGCGGATATTACAGTGCCGTAAATCCCCAACTGGGACCCACCAGGCAAATGAAAATGAATGAATTACACAAGATAAATGTAGTATCGAACTACATTACAACAATAATTACTCTGATGAGGAGTTTAGTTACAACACACCAGGACAATACCGAATACTAGTGTATTTTATATGAAGATAAAATACACAACACTGAATGAAACGGAGTATTCAAATGAAAGTCTCGGAAAATAAAGGACAATAACATGAATAATCGAAAGATCGGGGCCCCTACTAGTATCACTGGACTCTCGACATCAACATGCTATTCCCGTGCGTTTGCCTTGCCATGACACGAAAAACAAAATCCCAAATGGGTCTTAAATGAACAACAATCCTCAAGGGTTGTAAAATACACAATCAAGATTTAACTGAAGTTATGAAATATCCTTAGTTATGAATTACGCTGAAGAGGGGTATCATAGTACGCCCGTAGTGTTCTGTGCAAGTGTACAAGACGAATGACCGGACACACCCGTCCTTGTACCTAATTAGTCTCACGGAGGTAATCTGTTACCGTGTGCACAGTCCAATGTATCACTCCCTATACATGGCCATAACGTGCCCGACTAAAAATTCCACACAGCCACACCCGGCCACGCAATATGAACCCAGAAGGTCATATGAACGATAATGACGTAATGAATATCAATGAATAAATAATAATCTGACAAAGTCAAGAATGACTCACCGAGATGAGAGTTATAATGTAATGAATGATAACTCAACGAAAAGATTGGAACCGTCGTTCCTTAAGACTGAAGTGATTAATTGACAATAACAAGTTTTAATACGGTTAATACAATAATGAATGAGTTATGATTATGAATGAACAACAACAAAAGGGATGAATATCCTTTTAACCGAGTAAGAATTAACTTACACAATACCGGTGACAATTATCCTTCCACGAACGACGTCCTAATTGAGATATCGGTCGCTCGAACAACCTTGAATTATACAATATCCAACAACCCGTTCAATATACGAATCAAACACGAATATAACGAACTCAAAACGTCGATACGACTAAACCAAGTTCATAGAGACATTAAATCAAACACGTTGCGGCCAAACTCCGATTGTTTACAATCAAACTTCAATATACCAATATCAAATCCCCCAAGAAGTGTTTCAAACCAACAAAACATCTTCAATATGATTAATAATCCAAGACGAATATCCGAAAACGTGATTATAACGACAATTAAACGAAAACCCCCAATTTCAACTCGATATTCAAAGTGTTCTTGAATAATCCCTCAATAATCCAATGAATCCTTATATAAACTCATAATCATATACATATCCCTTCATATAACATGATTATAACGTCCAAAACATCATATCTCAACATAGAATCGAAATCCAAGGTGTTGAAGAATATTACCTTTGAAGATCCAAGTACTTTAATCCGAAGAACACACGTTAGATCGATTATCCGGGCTTCACGATCGAAAGGAGATGAAGAAAATCAAACACTCAAATGATTTGTGAAGGAAAAACCCTCCCTCAAGCTCTCTCTCTCGGTTGTAGGTGAAGAAAAGGGAAAGAAATGAGCTGAAATGCTCAAAAAAACGAATTTAAAGGGGTTGACTGCCCTGCCGGACACGGCCCGTGCCGATCGGCACGGTCGCGGCGCGCAACTGGACGGCAGGGACTCGACCGTGTCCGCTTGACACGGTCGCGGCACGGAGGGACCTTCCGAAAGTGACCCGTCCGACAGCGACTCGGCATGACTCGACCGTGTCCTGGAACACGGTCGGGCCCGGCGATCGGTTCGCTTATCCGGAAGAGTTCGACTCGGCCGTGCCAGACGACACGGTCGAGTCCTGCGGGCAGAGACTTCGGCATTTCCGGACGAGTACAGCACGGGCCGTGTCGGACGACACGGCCGAGTTCGGTCGGCAGTGATCGGCCAATAACTGAAAAATGAGCGGGTGAGCTAAAACGACCATAACTCTCTCGTCCGGACTCCGATTGACTCACCGTTCGAACCATTGGAAAGCTAACTCGATGCTCTATAATATTGAAAAGATTCAGAATTTTTGGAGTTACCAAAAATTAATGGTGCTCTAACAAAGTCGAACTCATATGCGGAAAATTGAACAATGGACAATAACGATACACAACTCGAAGTTTCTCCGAACGGTGAACACGGGTGAATGAACATGATTGATGAATGATTATAAATGAGTGGAAATCCACTGAGTGACAATCACCGAATGAAATTACTGAATGATAATGACTGAATTACAACCGGGTATTACAATGTTCAGGATCCAGGAGAGCGGGGAAACAACCACTGGAGTTGCATGACGACGAGGGTGCAGAGTGATGTTCCGGCCAGGTTTATTTGTCTGTTGTTTGTTGGTTATTTCAATAAGTACTCGATTACGAAGTCATTTATGATGAATTTGAATTTGGTGATGTATTAATAAGTTTCTGTTGAACATTTGTATTTTCAGTATTTGATTAGAACTGTTGTATTTTAATTCCGTTATTTCTATTCGTTAGTACCTGTTAATGTCTGTTCAATTTTTCAGCCTTGTAAATCCTTATGTAAATGATTTACGACGCTGTAATATTCCTGAATATATCGGGGGTGTTACAGATATCTCTCTCCCTAAATAGAGGGACAAATCCCCATCTTGATTATATATTGCCGTCTACATGACTCCAATTAATCCCGATCGCTAACCTTTATGATCACCATGTTTCAAATGACGTTGGATTACACCAAGGGATATCAGTTTTCATGTTGGACTCTATGATAATCTTAGGTTCAAGGATTTATTGGCATACTGTTACAATGAGATTTTCTTATAACATTTCCATGGAGTGATCTCAATGCAGGTCTGTCCAGTATTGTGTTCTCCAACCAATACCCATAAGTTTGATCAGTACCATAAGCATAATCATCTAATGATTATCAATCAAACTTATACTAGCATTTTAATCACTTGAGTCTCCACTCTACGTGATTGGACCAGGGACATATGAATAATCTTATTACTCATAAATAACTATTATTTGATTATTATAATATTAAATCATGCACACATTATAATAATCAATGAGAAATAAATAACTTTATTTAAATATGACAATTACAAATCTGAACACATCGAATGTCCTAGGGCACTATTCCCAACACGGACACCGCGGGATCGAATCCCTCCAATAAAAAACACATTGTTTTGCGAATTTTCCGTGACCTGCGAGTTCTGGTTTGTGACCCGGACCCGACCGATCCGCCGACCCGCCAGAAACAGATCTGTTCTATAACAGTTCTGGACCAAAAAATCGTAAAAATAATCCAGACAAAAATGACTTTTAATGATCCGATTTAATCAAATTAAATCAGAAAAATATTTATAAAATCTCTATTTTATAAATATAATCAAGAACACAATTTATATATTCAAAGCATATAAACATGTTTTACATAAACAATTAAATTACTTGCAAGTTGGCTTCGATAGCACTATTGGGTTTTAAGTGTATCTAATACAAGAAATTTGAGCAAAACGCAGTGGAATAATTATCCAAAAATCCAGATGAGGATCTACATGAAATAATTTAATTGATTTAATAAAGGGTTCGTCGAATTACCTTAATCCGAAGAACGAATCTAAATCCGGATCAGAAGCTGATGAAAATCACCTTCCTCTTTCGGTGATCCACACACGAAAAATTTGCAAAAGCTGGATTGCTAGATCCTTACGAATATTGTTGATAAATAGTACAACAGATGGTTCCTTGCTAGAAGGATTGTACTGTTGATCAAAATCAACTAAGGAAGAAGACATGATGGCTGAACTGGACTCCTTGGACAAGAATAATGCGGCCAATCTGTTGAAGGGGAAAGGGGGAAGGACCCCAATATTATATTTATATTTTTCAGTTGATATAAAATAATATAATATATAATATCCTATATTATACATGGATCATTATTTAATTTCTTTAATAAATATAATATCCAATATTATATCTAGTTATTCTTGCTTGACTTTAATTGTCGTATGTGTGACCCAAAAGACTTATATTATGTTGGCATTCATTTTAAATGATAAATCATAATTGGTCTCTAGAAAGACATTATAACTACCCAAATAATATAAGTTTATAGTCCATTAAACCATTTAATGTGTCAAATCCCTTTGTCGCGCGATATCATATTTGAACTAAGTCATAGAAATTGTCATACTTATTATATTCAAATGCTTTCTCTGTAACACCCCCAAAACCATCCGGGATATTACAGCGCCGTGGGTCCCGCACCGGAACCCACCAGGCTAAAAACCATTTCAAAAATGTTTAAAGATGCCAAAAGGCCAATGACAGTAATATTTTAAATACCCAAAACATTTACCAAAACATAGTTCTCAAATACCATCATCAAATGCTGTTTGAAAATACAAGGCGAAATGCCAAATCTCGACAGTTCAAAATGTACGTTAAGCCACCACTTATACGTACTGATAAGATTGTTAGGGGAAAAGGGTTTAACGAGATAACCCAAGTTCGCAAAATGCCAAAAGGCCATTTGGGATACACACGAGTTGGTAAAAATATCGGAAAGCCATTTGAAAATATTCACACGCAGCGGAAAAAGACACAGTTCAAAACACACATTTGCAGTGGAAATAAAACAACCAGAAAAGAATACTCAATACTCAAATACATGCCATGTAATACCCGGTTGTAAGTCAGTAATTATCATTCAGTATTTATCATTCAGTAATTGATACTCAGTAATTTTCACTCATTATTAATCAATTGTCACTCAGATTCAGTCATGGTATTCATCATTCAGAGTAATTGTATCGTATATCAATCGTCATTCATCACTAATCGGATTGGAGTTTCGTGCCGCGTTTATCATCATTGTCTTTTCGCTATAGTAAGGCGTGAGGAGTAGCGCACGCTACATAATCCTTTAGCGACGCTAATGGGTATAGGTAGCGCACGCTACCACTCGGCTTTAGCGCACGCTAAGGTTGTTCGGCCGATCCAGAAGGTACCGACTGCAGTGAGATTATTTGTAGCGCACGCCACGGGTGGTAAGTAGCGCGCGCTAACGGGTTGTAGTAGCGCACGCTATATGTGTGGAGTAGCGCGCTAGGACAGATCGAGTTGAGTCCGGTGGCTACCGGATCGCATCGATTATTTCATAGCGCACGCTATGTGTTGTTGTTAGCGTACGCAATCGATATATTAGCGCACGCTAAACTATGGTTGTAGCGCACGCTATCGAGGTCGATCGAGGGCGACATTTTACGGACTCCGATCGGGCATCAATATTTCGTTAGCGCACGCTAATAATGGATCTTAGCGCACGCTAGTAGTATGGTCGTAGCGCACGCTACAAATAGGTACGTAGCGCGCTACCGTGTTCTGGACAAGGTACCGGACTACCCAAATTACACGTTAGCGCACGCTATGCACAAGGCTAGCGACGCTAACCTCGGACCGAGTATAAATTGGACATGCTTTAGTCAGAGTTCGTCATTTTTCATCTCATTTCATTCCTTCGGTAGTTTTGGGCGATTTCGAGCGATTCGGAGAGGATTCTTCGAGGTGTAATCATCAATCATCATCTTCAAGCTCATCTTTAGGATTGATCATCATTTCATCATCTTCATCACATCGAATCTAAGGTATTAATCTCTTGGATCTAAAATTTCGGATTTTTGGGGTTTTCCTTCCGATTTCTTCGTGTAAGCTTGGATTATCATTGGAATATGTTAGTTATGGATTATCTAACTTGTATAAACATATTCCTACGGGTTTAATGGTTATTTTCGGAATTATTTCAAGAACCCTTGGAGTTGACTTCGGTTAATTGGGGATTTTCCGATTGATGTTGTTGTAATCATGAGTTATGGATTCCTAATGGATTATTGATATCCTTGAAAGTGTTTTGATGGTTTGAAATACTCATCTTGGAGTTGGTTTCGATTCATTCGAGCTCGGATATCGTTGTGTCGACGTTTGAGTCGATTATGATCGTTTTTGATTTGCGTAATGATCGGATTATTGGTAATTGTGTTATTCAAGGTTGTTCGAGCGACCGATATTTCATTTAGGACGTTGTTCGTGGACGGACATTCATCATCGGTATTGTGTAAGTTAATTCTTACTCGGTTAAAAGGATATTCATACCTTTTGTTGTTGATCATTCATAATCATAACTCATTCATCATTGTATTAATCATATTAAAACTTGTTAATGTCAATTAATCACTTCAGTCATAAGGAACGATGGTTCCAATCTTTTCGTTGAGCTATCATTCATTTCATTATTACCCTCATCTCGGTGAGTCATTCTTGACCTTGTCAGATTATTATTTATTCATTGATATTCATTATGGTCATTCTCGTTCATATGACCTTCTGGGTTCATATTGCGTGGCCGGGTGTGGCTGTGTGGAATTTTTAGTCGGGCACACGATGGTTATTGTATTGGGTTCACTGATACATTAGACCGTGCACACGGGAAAGTGTTACACCGTGAGACTAATTAGGTACACGGACGGGTGTTGTACACTTACACAGAACATTACGGGCGTACTATGATACTCCTCTTCAGCGTAATTCATAATTAAAATAATTCATAACTTCAGTTAATTCATGATTGTGTAATTTCAACTCTTGAGGATTGTTGTTACGTAATCGACCCCGTTGGGGATATTGTTTTTCGTGTCATGGCAAGGCTAAAGCACGGGAGAGCACGGTGACGGCGAGGAGTCCTGATGATACTAGTAGGGGGCCCCAAATTGCATACCATTTATTCAGTCATTCATGTTTCCTTTATTTATTCCGCTGCAGACATTCCGTTTGAATGCTCATTTCATTCAGTGATGTGTATTTTATCTTCATATAAAATACACTAGTATTCAGTGTTGTCCTGGTGTGTTGTAACTAAACTCCTCATCGGAGTAATTATTGTTGTAATGTAGTTCGGTACTAGATTTATCTTGTGTAATTCATTCATTTTCATTTGCCTGGTGGGTCCCAGTTGGGGATCTACGGCACTGTAATATCCGCCTAGTTTGGGGTGTTACATGCCACAGCCAGTATCACCCGGAAAGCTCACCCATTCACGACCGCTACTAGCTCGATCTCCGAGTACCTAAAAATAAAGCCCACGATGGGGTCAGCCACTATACTCAATAATGATATCGATCACATCATCAGAAATAATTACATACCAATGTGATCACAAAGTAAGAATACTACCAATGTAATCTTACCGTCATATCCTTACCAATCCACAACAATCCATAACAAATCAATCCTTACCATAATCCACATTTCGCCTTCCCGAATGACGAAATATACTCAACAACAATAATCTGTACTATATTCAAACAATACCAAGTATGCTCAAAACATCATCATAACTCATAAGTGTGGAATGAATCATCTGTGCCAAATCCTATCCGTCGGATTGCACAATCAAATCTCAACCTGGATAAACCAATAGCATACAACATATCTGTAGATCAACTACCACAAAACAATGAATACAAAACCCGAAACATCGACGTACAGTCTGAATGCTCATACGATCAATAGCAACGATCAACCAATACATCAACCGAAAATATCACCGACATGATGAACTCCAATACGACAACAGAGGATTAACAACGATGACCGAGAATACTATCAACATGATAAACTCCGACACGATCAATAGAGGATCAACAATAACTGAGAATACTCTCAACATGGTAAACTCCAAATGATCAACAAAGGATCAACAAAAACCGAGAACACCATCAACAAGGTAAACTCCAAATGATCAACAATAATGGATCTCAAAGAAATAACTCCGAGTGTCGAATATACCCCTCGGGCGTTTGAACAACCAGTCGTAAACTGTCGAACATATGCAATCATACATAGACTATGAACGACCAAACAATATGGCTCAAAGGTATCACAGTACGCCCGATCTGGAAATGTGTCCGTGCACATGTACACCTCGTATACGGAATCCAGAATATACGTGGGACAATGTACCCAATTAGCCTCACGAACTACGTCTTGTGTGCACGGTTCAATGTGGAAATATCAACACAAAACCATAGTGTGCCCAGCTAAAAATTCTATACAATAACCAATCGGAACGCAGATATGATTCCAGATATATCACAATGCAACATGACAACGAAACTCAAAGAATCACATATCCAATAAGGATAAAAAAGACTCACGAAAGTGAACAATGACAAATGGATAATGAAAGATCGACACGACTGGAAATATCCGAAACAACCCTCCTGGGATCACAATCCCCAAAGGATAATCCATACGATCAACAATCTCAGACAACAGTTCTAGGATCAACATCCCTCAATGAAACAATCAACATAACCATTAATACCAATAACAGTCCTGGGATCAACATTCCTCAACGTACAACCAATACGAATCTCATTACACGGATCCTCAACATACAACATATACAACAATTCAACAGAATAATTATCCTCATAACTGAACAATACTTAAATTACCTCAAAGTCGAAGACAATATCCTTTCCACGAACCAACATCCCTGAACGAATACACAGTTATACGAATAATCCCGAAATAAGTATAGTCCATTTATACCAACAAATCACCGTCCCGACATCAATGTCGACACGATAAACCATCCTCGATATCCGATATTCCATATCACTGACCAAAGATATCATCATCCCGACAGTTTATATTTATAATATCATTGCTATACGAATTATAAATGAAATGAAAGCGAAATAATTCAATAAATATTATAAACTAAACAAGTATAAACTTGCCACGATACTGATACCACGAAGCCATTACCAAAATCCATTGCTTTCGTCTACGAGCTCCTCAGCCCCGACCAAAAGTAATTTATGAACTATTCAGCCTCAACCGCAACACAACGGTCGTAAGCAACGATCAATCATCTCAACCTATTTAAGTAATCAATCAACAACAATCCGATAACAATCAATAACCGACATAGCCAACCAATCAAACTCAACGGCTCAACAATACCTCGATCATATACACAAAACCAAATAATCCAACTCAACGAATACGACCTCATATACACAATACAAGCCCCAACTCGATAATCAATATAACCGATCAATAAACCCAACGGTTCCACAATATCTCGATTAAATACAAATCCAAATAACCCAAACCAATCAATCATGAATTCAAAACCACAACACGATTCATAATCCGATAATCATATCAATAATCTGTTGGGTACGGATTCGGATATTTGTGCCGTTTGCGGAAGCGTAAATAAAATTGCGGAAAATAAATGACGCAAGGATTTATAGAGGTTCGGCTATAAACGAGCCTACGTCCTCTCTTTATCTTTTTCAATAGGTTAAAGATAGCAACCTCTACGCCTCTCTTCTATCGGTCGAGGTATAACCGTTTACAATCACGTCTTCTATCGGTCCGTGATAAACCTCTCGTACTTGTCTTTCTGTCGGTCCAAGTTAAACCATTTTCCTTTTCTATCGGACAAGGAATCAACCGCTCTAGCTTTCTATAGGTACTAGATAAACCTCACGAAGATAGCGATTGCGATTCTAACAATGCCGGATCCTTGATCCTAATAACACCGAATCCAATCGTATCTTTTCTTTTACCACTCGTGTATGATTTTGTGTATAACACTCAATCACTCGATGTAAGCTCAATATTACAACAACAATATAATGAATATCAATCTCTGATCAAGGTATAGAATGCTTGAAGTTGTTGTGCTTGACCAATACCATAGACATGGTATTTATAGGCTTCATCCTCAAACTAGCCGTTAGCTGCCAGACTGCTCATTACGTACGCTATCGTCTCCTTATTACGTACGCAAGCCTCATTACGTATGTTAACCATCCCAGGTTACATACGTTAGCCTAGTCCAGTTTCATTCTGGGGAGTTTCGTCATATTGGTTACGTACGTTAGCATATACTCCATTACGTACGTTAAGCCATACGTCGGTGCTGACGTCATGTGTCCGTTGCATGCTTTTCTAATTTTGACTCCTCCAACGTTCACTTGGTTTGAACTACATTACGTACGTTATATTACTCTCATTACGTACGTAAGGCTGCTTCATTTACGTACGTTAATCATGCTGAGTTACGTACGTTAGGCTTGTGCGGAACACTATTTTCCAGCTTCGTTTTCTTCGATTCTTGGCTTCGCCTCTTCGTTGTTTTGTTTTTTTTATCGCCTTTAATCATCAAAACACTTTTAATTTATGTATGGAACAAAATGTTCCAACAATCTCCCCCTTTTTGATGATTACAAAACAAAACTTTGTCGATGGGATTTCCTGCAAAAATACAAATATATATATATGTGTACAGACCAAAGTTTTCGACTTTGTCCATTTCGTTAGTTTCTTCTCCCATTTCTTTTTCGACTCCTTCTTTTCTTTCCTCCTTTTCTTTTCTCATTTTCAAATTTTCATCGTCTTTTCGACGTCTCCGCATTTTTCTTTTCCTGTCATTTTCGACTTTCTCCCCCTTTTAGGGTTAATCCCATTTTCAACTTCTTTTTCTCCTTCTCCATTCTCTCCCCCTTTTTGTTTTCATCAAAAAGTGGATAAAATATCAATAAAAAATTCAATAAATATTGAAATATGCAAAAATAAATACAAGGGTATTAACTCCCCCTGAAAATATTATCCGTTTAAAAAAAAATTACTCCCCTTGAGTAAAATACCAAAAATCAATGTTTGGGGATCCAACATATAGTTGGTTTTTGTTTAGAAATGTAGACGATATTTGAAATGATTGTTCCTTTAGGAACCCAAATTTTCTTAATTTTTATCGTCTGTCTCGGGCTTTTGCAACTTGAAATATGATGCCCGATTTTTAAACACTTTTCGCAATGGGGTATCTTAAAATTAACGGATTCGTTTTTCGAGCGAGTTTTGAATCCTAACCCCTCTTTATTCAGAGTAAACTTTTGAACACCAAGCATTTGTTCAAATTTCTCGTTTCCGCACGAGAATTTCTTTGTTAAAGATTTAAGCTCGGTTTGGATTTTAGCGAGATCATTCTTCAAAATATTTTCATTTTCAATGCACTTTGAATGATCGATTTTAACAAATTTTCCCATTTCGATAATTTTGGAATTTTCAATTTCCAAAGATTTAATTTTAGACTTAAGGGATTTTATTTCGGATATGCAATAATTCAAATGCATCAAAAAGTTCATCACGGGAGGATGTACTTACTTGGCTTTCGATGTCGCTGTCGTCGAACGAACTTTGGGCCATGAGAGCGAGATTATTTTGATCGATAAATTCGTCGTCTTCGTCTTCATCGCTCCAAGTTGCCACGAGAACCTCTTTGGGTTTAGCTCGGCAACGCTTAGCGAAGTGGCCTGGTTTTCCACATTGTCGACAAGAGTTGTCGAATTTCTTCATTTCGCTCGAGATATCCTTCTTCCTCCGGTTTAATAAAGTTTGGAATTTATTAATATTCTTGGCATAGTATGCCGCTTCTTCGTCGCTTTCCTCCACCGGGATTTCTTCTATCTTCTTCGATATCTTACCCTTCATGGCTAACGATCGTTCCTTCGGCTTCAGCTTGACACTTCGTGATTTTAACACGATCTCATAATTGATTAGTGAACCAACAAGGGCACTAAAATCGAGCGTGTTGAGATCTTTAGATTCCATAATCGCGGTCACGGTGCCGTCCCATTCGCTAGGTAGTGATCTTAAGATGTTCTTGACTTTTTCACTACTAGATAATGGTTTGCCAAACGAGGCTAGTCCATTGGTGATGACCGAAAATCGGTCGAGCATATCGGTGATGGACTCGTCACCCTTCATCATGAATAACTCGTAGTCATGGAGAAGCATATTTATCTTCGTCTCCTTGACTTGAGTCGTCCCTTCGTGTGTGATTTCTAGAATTTTCCATAGTTCTTTCGCACTCTCACACGATGAGATTCGATTGATCTCTTCCGGATTTAAGGCACAAAATAAGAGTTGAGTAGCCTTACAATTTAGATGGTCATTTTTCCAATCGGCATCGTCGTATTCTTCAAAGGATTTGAGCGTACCGTCGGATTTGATAGGATCTTTTGGGCCGAGACAAATAATCTTCCAAATGTCTATATCGTAGGCACGAATAAAGATTGACATCTTTTTCTTCCATGTCAAATAATTTGTGCCATCGAAGAATGGTGGTCGGTTGAGAGCAAGGCCTTCGACTGGAGAGAATTGAAATGCCATTGGATCTTTTTCTCCTCGGATGTTAAGCCGCGTATTGGAGTACCGCTCCGATACCAATTGTTGGGTATGGATTCGGATATTTGCGCCGTTTGCGGAAGCGTAAATAAAATTGCAGAAAATAAATGACGCAAGGATTTATAGAGGTTCGGCTATAAACGAGCCTACGTCCTCTCTTTATCTTTTTCAATAGGTTAAAGATAGAAACCTCTACGCCTCTCTTCTATCGGTCGAGGTATAACCATTTACAATCACGTCTTCTATCGGTCTGTGATAAACCTCTCGTACTTGTCTTTGTGTCGGTCCAAGTTAAACCGTTTTCCTTTTCTATCGGACAAGGAATCAACCGCTCTAGCTTTCTATAAGTACTAGATAAACCTCACGAAGATAGCGATTGCGATTCTAACAATGCCGGATCCTTGATCCTAATAACACCGAATCCAATCGTATCTTTTCTTTTACCACTCGTGTATGATTTTGTGTATAACACTCAATCACTCAATGTAAGCTCAATATTACAACAACAATATAATGAATATCAAACTCTGATCAAGGTATAGAATGCTTGAAGTTGTTGTGCTTGATCAATACCATAGACATGGTATTTATAGGCTTCATCCTCAAACTAGCCGTTAGCTGCCAGACTGCTCATTACGTACGCTATTATCTCCTTATTACGTACGCAAGCCTCATTACGTACGTTAACCATCCCAGGTTACATACGTTAGCCTAGTCCAGTTTCAGTCCAGGGAGTTTCGTCATATTGGTTACGTACGTTAGCATATACTCCATTACGTACGTTAAGCCATACGTCAGTGCTGACGTCATGTGTCCGTTTCATGCTTTGCTGACTTTGACTCCTCCAACGTTCACTTGGTTTGAACTACATTACGTACGTTATATTACTCTCATTACGTATGTAAGGCTACTTCATTTACGTACGTTAATCATGCTGAGTTACGTACGTTAGGCTTGTGCAGAACACTATTTTCCAGCTTCGTTTTCTTCGATTCTTGGGTTCGCCTCTTCGTTGTTTTGTTTTGTTTATCGCCTTTAATCATCAAAACACTTTTAATTTATGTATGGAACAAAATGTTCCAACATAATCAAATTAAACCAATAACAAGGGTCTAAACATTACCGATTCCAAATTCAATCTTAAATACGAATACGAGTTTCCTCCTTGTAAAATCAAAACCAATTACCTATTATCATCATCAATCCGGACAAATCCGATTAATTCAACATTATAGATAATCATATTCCAAGGGTCTAAAATAACTCAATCATTCGATTTGAACACTTGTTCAATACGTATGAACTTCCCAACTTAAAGATGAATAATCATCTCATCAACCTCGGAATCATATTCGTATTCCTATACGAATATTGTACCAAAACACATAACTTAGTTCTAGATATGAATATTCCATTCATATCTAAAACACCAACACCTCTTAAATACATTCATCATATCAATGATCAATTCATATCGATATTAAGGAATTCATAACATACTCGATTCCAAGTTCAATTCCCAATATGAATCAACAAGACTCCTTCTTGTTCATATTCGTAAATTCATAGAAACAAATACCGGTTATTATCATGAATAATCATATTTCAAAATTAACCGTAAACTTTATAATTATCCGTCCACCTCATACGACTCGATAGTATTCCAATTATGTACGGATCAAATGTTCTTATGCCATGAAAATTTGAATTCATACCTTCAATTCAATCTCATAATCCGGTGATCTAAATAACAATTGATTCGAGTACGAAGCACGTTTAATCAACATATTCAATTCCGAATTCAATCTTAAATTCAACATGATATGATTATCCCTTGTTCATATATATCAATATCATTCCAAACTACACTTAGGATCCTTCGACTCATATGAACACATATCCTCAAAGAAAGATAATATTCTTGTCAAATTCATAATCACGATTCGTATATCATCAAGACCATACGAAATATCAAATCACCATTCACATAACTTGTCCCTTAACATCCATAATCATCATCACTTATCCTAAATATCAACATTCCATGTTCATATCTAAAATATAAACACTTGAGACATATACTCATCATAATCATCATCTTCTTCAATATACACCTCATATATCATCAAGAAGTACAACAATAATACCATAACCATCATAGTCAAGACATAAACCATCGTATTCCTCAACATATAGTTCATATAGCCTCAAGAACCGTAACAACAAGATCATAATCATATTCATACGAATCATTCATCAACAATAACATCAAAATATGAATTCAAGGAGAGGATTATCTAACATACCTCTTAGAAGATGAATAATACAATCAAACACTTCATGAATCATTAATATCTTCATATCCAAGACTCAAATCCATGCTCCCAATATCATAACCAAGTTAAAAGTGTCTAGAACACACTTAGAAGTGAAGAAGAGCAGATTTGGAGAGGAACATCTCTTTTTGGTTCGTGAGGAAATGAAAGACCATACTTCATTTTATAGACTACACTCTTCATTACGTACGCTAAGGCCCTTACTTAACGTACATAACATATCTTAATGTACGGTATACATCATCCCTAGCGTACGTAATACTTAGTCAGAACTCACTGTCTCATTTCATTCAATGCCTTACGTACGTAACCCTTGCTCCATAGCGTACGTAATACGTAAGTTGACTCGCTACAGTAAAAACTCATATTACGTACGTAATACACCCTGCATAGCGTACGTAATACGTAGTTGACTTGCCCATGCACGTTCTTTGCCGAAATTTGCCGACCACGGGTCCCACCTGTCGGCCACATGTCTGATTCCTCTTGTTATGTACGTAATGCCTTAGCCATAACGTACGTAACACTAGCAACTTAGCGTACGTAAGTCCTTAAGCTTAGCCTACGTTAAGGGCTCTATACTTAGCCAAATCCAACTGTTCCGGTCCGTCTCGACATACTGGATACGTATACACACATACTGAATACATATACTGGATCCAATAACATTCTCATATGATATACCCGATATCAAAATGAAAGCAACCTGATACACGATATCCTCAATGTAATTGTCGACCAAGTACGACAATTATAAAAATACAACTGTCTCCGTCTTTAAATTATTTTATCCACACTGTATAGACACCAAGCTAATGCAGTTTATCTCAGATAAAATAACGCGAAAAATTTATACTGAAAATCCGGGTATTATATACTACCTCCCTTAAAATAAGTTTCGTCCTCGAAACTTGCAACCCTGTCACAACAATAGATCAACCAAAAAAAATTCCAAATTCATCACAAAAGCAATTAATCGTCGCCACAAGCGAATAACCAAACCAACATACTTACAGGTGCGTGAAGCCGATGATCTCCCGTGATACTACCACACGACTCCCATATGAAGTCTCAACATAATACCAACACCCACTAATATCACAATTAGCAATTTGAAAAGATCTCAAAAATTTTGGAATCCCCAAAAATCGGCTTGACTCAAAGGTCAGAAAATCATTTTCAAAAGCCGCGCTACTACCGTACTGGTAGAGGCACATAACACATATGCCCGGGTTTCAGAAAACCCAAAGCTCCGATACCATCTTCTGTAACACCCCCAAAACCATCCGGGATATTACAGTAACGTGGGTCCCGCACCGGAACCCACCAGGCTAAAAACCATTTCAAAAACGTTTAAAGATGCCAAAAGCCTAATGACGGTAATATTTTAAATACCCAAAACATTTACCAAAATATAGTTCTCAAATACCATCATCAAATGCTGTTTGAAAATACAAGGTGAAATGCCAAATCTCGACAGTTCAAAATGTACGTTAAGCCACCACTTATACGTACCGATAAGATTGTTAGGGAAAAGGGGTTTAAAGAGATAACCCAAGTTCGCAAAAGGCCATTTAAGATACACACGAGTTGGTAAAAATACCGGAAAGCCATTTGGAAATATACACACGCAGTGGAAAAAGACACAGTTGAAAATACACAGTTGCAACGGAAATAAAACAACCAGAAAAGAATACTCAATACTCAAATACATGCCACATCCAGTATCACCCGGGAAGCTCACCCCTTCACAACCGATACTAGCTCGATCTCCGAGTACCTAAAAATAAATCCCATGACGGGGTCAGCCACAATACTCAATAATGATATCGATCACATCATCATAAATAATTACATACCAATGTAATCACAAAGTAAGAATACTACCAATATAATCTTACCGTCATAACCTTACCAACCCACAGCAATCCATAAAAAATCAATCCTTACCATAATCCACATTTCGCCTTCTCGAATGGCGAAATGAACTCAACAATAATCATTTGTACTATATTCAAACAATACCAAGTATCCTCAAAACATCATCATAACTCATAAGTGTGGAATGAATCATCTGTGCCAAATCCTATCCGTCGGATTGTACAATCAAATCTCAACCTGGATAAACCATAGCATACAACATATCTGTGGATCATACCCGGCGGCAGGGTTTGCTTCAACTGCAGTCAGAGTGAGCATGTGGTGAAGGACTGTCTATTTCCATTGGTTAATTATTTTTCATGCGGATAGAGTGGGCATCGTGCAGCTCATTGTGAGAGGTCTACCAGGGCGACCGGAGCTCCGACATCTACTACAGTACAGAAGGAGCTTAGTGTTGATCAGAGGACCCCAGTTGCTCAGACCCCTCAGAGTTCGGGCCGTGGTAGTGGTCGGGGTCAGGCAGTACCGAGTTTGGGATCGGTACACCCACGTCTATACCATATGAGATGCACGGAGGAGACAAACACTCCGGTGGAATCAGGTACCACCCATATCCTTTCTCATCCAGTATCAGTGTTAGTTGATTCGTGTGCTAAGCATTCTTTTATTTCTTGGGATTGTGTATGTCGTATTGGTATTGACTGTTTGTTTGAGTGTGAGCCATTCGTAGTGGGTATGCCTAGTGGAGATCGTATGGTTGGGAATCGAGAAGTTAGAGAATGCCCAGTGAGGATTGGGGATCGAGATTGGCCCTTAAATCTCATTGTTGTAGACTTAAAGGGTGAGGATTTGATCATCGTGGATGATTGGCTAGATCGTCATGGTGCTATCATGGACTATCGGACTCGTACTATCTCGATAGTAACTGAGGATGGCACAGAACACACTCTTGTGGGTTCTAAACCGAGTAGATCAGGGAATATGATCATCGCCTTGAAGGCGATGAAACTTATGAACTAGGGTTGCGTAGGCTATGTTAGGAATACTTATGAACTAGGGTAGATCTTGATGATGCCATCCCTATACTTGTGATTTATTCAAATGTATACTTTAAGTACTTGGCATTGTAAAGAAAAACCAAATGAGTATCTTCTATGGGCCATTGATATAGGCTAAGACTGATCTGAAGTGAATCAGTTAAAAATCGGCTAAGTATAGAACCGACGATATATCAGATAAGTTATCAAGCGACCTTTTTATCAGACGAGTTTTGGTCAACAGAAATATCAGAGAGGTTTGACCAAGACATTGTAGTAGCCGAAGAGCAGACGAGTTATCATCAGGCAATAAAAGTTCATCCGAGTCTTGGTCAACTCAAACAGATCAGAGAAGGCTGACCACAGACAAGTTATCATCAGACAACCTATTATTAGAGGAGTTCCGGTGCACAGAGTTTATCAAAGAAGTTTGACCGCAGACAACTTATTATCAGAGAAGGTCTGATCAACATAAAACCTCAGCTGGGTTTGACCACAGATGAGATATCATCAGATGAGTTTCTCAGGCAACATTTGATCAAAGTAAAACATCAGCTGTAGGTTGACTATAGACAAGTTCTTTATCAAACAAGGTTTTCGGTCAAACAGAACATCAGAGGAGGTTGACCAAACTTATTCTGCAGCCAAGTTTTTGGAAAAAACTCTGTCCACGTTAGCAAAACTTTGAAAAGTCAACAATAACAGAATAACATGCGGACAAAATTTCAAGGAGACAAATCGAATGATTCCCGAAAAGTTAGGAATAAAATATTCCTTAAGATCCACGCTAGAAAGACTTATGAATATGCAAATCAAGAAAAGCGGCGTAATGGGAAGATTCTTCAAACGGACATATTTGAAGAAAGGGAATCAAGCCGTGCAAAGAGATAAAAGAATAAACAAATAAGTCCACTCTCCAACGGATGGATTTGTTACAAGTTGTAACGACTATGAAGAAGCTCAAGATTCGTACTATAAATATCTGAATATCATAATGATCAAAGCACGATGCGAACTATACTTACAAGTGAACAAATCAATCAAAGAAAACTATAGCATCATAAAGATCAAGCATTCAAGTTCATACACTGAGAAGCTCTTAGTTGGAGAAGACAACACTTTTGTCTTAAAAGCTGAGTACAGGGTACTTCTGTAAACGAGGTTTCAGAAGTTTTGCGACTGACAAGGCATCCACTGGTTCTTGATTGGAAGGTGATAGACAGCTTGCGGGTTGTTGAGGCATCCATGGGATTTCAATCAGGAGGTGCTAGGCAGTCAAGGGAGTTGCAACGGCGATGGGTTTACACTAGTTGGAAGCTGTTGTAACTGGTTTGAACCATTGTAACATTTATCACTGGTTGAGAGTTATAGTGATTTCATCTCCAATTGGTTTGGAGAAAAGTGGACTAGTAGACGATTACCCCACCTATGAAACCACTATAAGTGCTTGCGTGTTTTACTGCATTCATCATACTTATCTGCTGCATTCATATTAACATTTCCATATAGTAGTAAACTGTCTTCCGCACATCTTAGTTTTACAGTGGACCTAAGTCACCTGCAGACAGCATTTGTCACCTGCATCATTATCAGCTGTGCTTCCGCATTATCATCTGCAGTTAAGTTTTAGCTGCACATTTTATCAGCTGAGTAAACTCACCTGAGATTCAGGAAAAGAGTTTAATATGTCCATTCACCCCCCTTTAGACTTATTCCTGACGACTTGTGACCTGCAAGTGATATCGGAGAGGTTGTTTCAAATTTACAGAACCAAATCCATATATCTGAGCATATATTTTTAATCTCTCATTTAAGATGGAACACATGCAACACATGCATTCTAGACTTCCCGCATTTTCAATTGATGACTATCACTAATGGAAGATAAGAATGCAGGCACATTTATCATCTATCCACGATGACATGTGCAGTATATTTGAAGAAGGTCCTGTCATCTACATGAAGGATGACACAGATGAGAATATTGCAGCTGGGAAACCAAGATAAATTCCCAAGACCAGATCAGAGATGACCTACGAAGAAAGAAAGCTGGCAATACTTGACAATCGAGCCAGAGATATCTTATATCAGACCTTTGATCAATCCACCATGTTAAAAATCAAACATTGCAAAAATGCCAGAGATACATGGGACACATTAGCAGCAATGTATGAAGAAACAGAGCTGATCAAAGAGAACATGGAATCAACAAATGGATTCCTATCAGATGATGATGGCGTAATCAACTGTCTTATGGTTAATCTTGCTGATGAAGAGGTAACATCTAAACCTCAAACTACAGAAGGTTTTAGTTCTGATATGTCTGAAGATATTGATCTTCGCAAATCTGCAAACCAATTATTAAAAGATTTTGAAATTATTAAAAAGGCACACCTGGCTGCAAAAACTGAGGATAGCCAACTAAGAAGTGATAAAACACAGTTGGAAAAGAATTTTGACAATCTAAGCCAAAATACAGAAAATGTCAAAACCAGTAAATGGCGAAAAATAGCTATTCTTTGGAATTGATAGATTAAAAACTGTTTCAACAAAGAAAAATCAGATGCACTCACAAATCTTGAGGCTGAACTTTCAAAACTCATACAATTAAAAGATGCTCAAGCTAAAGAAATTACATCATTGAAGGCATCTGTAACCTTATATGGATTGTGCATAAACCAAAGGCCATTTTATTTAAAATCAGGCCTTGGATATGACCCCAATACTCCCTCTACTTCTAAAACTTCATTCATCAAGGGAGAAACACTTTTACAGACTATTGAACCTACAGTATCCAAAAATATGCAGCAGCCAAGGATTTTAAAATAGCCACCTAGACAAAAGACTAGACAATGACCAAAACTACATCATTCTGCTTACTACCAAAGACTCCCCAAAAACAGATTTCAAAATGGGAGAGGTAAATGGAAACCTCAAGGTTATCCAAAATTTCAAGATAATAAGGTATGGAGACCACAAAACTTTCATAATAGGTCTCAGCCAAGGTTTTACAAAGTCTCATACCACTCAAATTTTGAGTCATATCCTGTACGCAATCCAAATCAAGGATATAGACCTAGATACTATGCATCTTATAGAGGTAACAAATATAATTTTCAAAATATGTGTAATTATCATAACAGACCACATCCAACTAGTTACCAATCATATTATATGCATGACCCAAACCAAGGATACATAGAGAATAAGAATGCATATAGAAATAAGGTGAGAAACCACTCCTCAGTGAAAACCACGAACCCTAGAGGACCCACTCAAATCTGGGTATCTAAATCTCTTCTTATTTGATTGCAGAATAAATGGAAAGACTATTGTGTAGCGATCACAGAGTCATTAGTAAGGGTTGAAGGATCGTTTGCAATCTCAGGGTGGACCAAGAACATGTCTGGGATCTAAAAGAATGTCAGTATAAACTAATCAAGAGAATCAAGAGGCCCAGATGAATCAATAGAGGAGAGCTCATATGGACAAACCAGCAGTTTGGAATAACAGCACAAGGAAAAACCTGACATCCCAAAGAGGAGGAACTTGTTAGGAATATAAGCAAAGCTGGTAGCAAAAACTCATACTAAGTATGAAGAAATAGATTTTGATGAAGCATACGCACCAGTAGCAAGAAATCAAGTGCTTTATTGAAATTCTCAAAGTTAGCTGAAGAATGCTCTAATAAGAAAAAGTCATCTGATCAGATCCAAACAAGAGAAGTCACCTGATCAGATGCAATTGAGAAAAGTCACTTGATTAGAATAAGTCAAGAAAAGTTATCTGATCATAAAAGAAGAAGGGACATGTCACCTGATCTGCACGAATCACAGAAAGGACATGTCAGCTGATCCATGTAATAGGACAAGAAAAGTCAACTGATCAAAATAAGAAAAACAGACGAGGAAAAGTTACCTGAAGCAGACAAGAGAAGAGGAAAGCCACCTGATCAGAGCATATAAGGAAGTCACCTGATCAGACCAGACGAGGATACGAAGGTCAGACAAGGAAATCTACCTGATATCAATGACAAGCGACATACCTCACCTGATGCAGAAGACGAAGGAAAGCTAGCTGATCACAGCACAGACAAGAAAAGTCCCTGGTCAGAGCAAAGAAGAAATTAAAATCACAGATGCATCAGAAGTCAAATGGTCAACCAGCTAAGTTTCTCATTCCTTAACCGACTTATAATTATTATATTTATTTACATGTGGACAGAACACATGATCACACTACCTCCATGATGTCCAGTCAACTATAACCATCATTCTATATTTACTAAAAAATCGGACCGCCGCTTGATTATTTAATTATTAAAATTCAAAAGGTCTTTTCAACTGCGTATATAAGACGGCGGAAATCATTTGAGAAATACCTTATCATCTTCAAGCTCAAGAACCCTAGTTTTTTCAAAATCAAAGAACCCTAGAATTTTCACTACACTAAATCAAAATATCTTCTTTGCAGAAATGGACTCAACCACTTATTTCGAAGGAGTCGACCTAAAGCTGGTAAAGGAACAACTCATCTTTAGCATCGTAGTCTACTTTGAAGGACTACTAGAAACCAACGACACGTCGGAGATGGCACACGTTATCCGAAGGATGAAGAAAAATGGTATCTACCATTTTATGGACATTTCCCCCAAGCAACTTCTCAAGGAGACTGTCATCTGCTTCTGCAGGGAAGCACGGGTCACAGAGCACTGCATCCTAAGCTCAATTTTTGGAAAAGAAGTCACGATAACTCCACAGACCATCACCGATGCTTTCAAGATAGAGAACAGGGGCATCGCCGTCGAAGCCCTGAAGCAGAGCCCAACCGAAACCTGGTATGAAATCAAGTCTCCTGAACAACCTATAAAGGTCAAACTCACATCTAAGAAGGGAGATTTGAAGAAGGAATACAAGTATGTCCTTGACATCACCAACAAGATAGTCATGGGCATGGCAAGAAGTTTTGATCGACTTTCCTCCGACAAATACACGGTGATGAGAGCCCTGATCAAAGGGAGAGAATTAACTGGCCTGACTACATTTACAGACAACTAGTCAGGGAAGTTAATAAAGTTAGATGGTATGAGAGTGAAAAGAAATTCAGACAGAAGTTGTCCTATGGAACTCAGATAAGCTGTATTTTGGAGTTCCTTTGCAAGGCCAAAGGAAAATCTTAAACATTTCAGACCAGCAAAAGACTTGGTCACCTGGACCAAGACACCTTGAAGAAATTGGGACAAAAGCAGCTGAAGGCAGCTAAGATGTTGAGGGAAATGACAAGCGGCACCTCACCTTACAGAAGACCTTCGGACTCACACGAGATCTAATCAGATGCAGCTGCCCAACACCCATATGAAGTGATTGCATAGGAGATGACGTCAGCTCCCCCTGCAGCTGAGATTCTGTCAAAGTCACATGCACATGAGATCCCACCTGCAGATGACTCTGACTTAGACAACACTTCTCTGTCCAAGATATTCAAGATGAAATCGCCTAAACTGGAGGAAGTCGTCTACATCAACTCCTCACCTGATCATCCCTCCAAGAGACAGAGAGGTCTGGTAGTCTATTCTTCAGAGGAGCAAGAAGAACTGCAGACTGCCATATCACCTACACCTTCACCGATTGAAGAACAACCTGATCAGATGCAGATGGTCATATCAACAACACCAGCTGCACTGGAAGATCAACCTGAAGATGAACTGCTCACTCCTCAGGTCCAGTGGCAGAGATAATTCCCCTCTTAACACTCCCAAGTGTTACTGAGGAAGAAGAAGCTGAGGAAACCATTGATATACCAGAAGCTGGATATCATCTCAATCTCAGGGAGAACAATCCCCTAAACCTCACCTCAGAGCAATTGAAAATGGTAAAACAACAATCTCTTAAATTTTTATTCATTAATATTTTTGAAGAGTGGAAGGAATTAAAAACACTCACCTTCACTCAATTAAGAGAGTTTGTTGAGAGGAGTACCTGGGAACACCCCCAGGCTACTGACCAACTTATAATCTTTTTCTATCAAGAGACAGATGTAAAGTTGTTACTCCAAGATAACTGGTTCATGTCTCACTTTAAACAAAATATGGACCAGTTCGTCCTACAGGTCATGAAGGGTGTATCACGAGGTGAAACCATTGGAAAGGAGGGCAAAGTAGAAAAGGAAGAGAATGGAGAAGCAGGAGAGAAATAAAAAGAAATCATAATTGTTGAAGTTGAAAAAGTTGAAAGTGTTGAACAAATAGTAGAAAAAGAAAAGAAAGATGGAGTTGAAAAGAAGGAAAAGGAAGAACAGAAAGAAGAAGAAAAAGTTGAAAAAGAAGTTGAAAAGAAAGTAGAAGAAGAAGAGATCAGAGGAGAAGAAAAGAAATAAGAAGAATATGAAAAAGAAGAAGAAGGAGAGAAAATAGGAGGAAAGAAGAGATGATGAGGCTGATGACCATGATGCACCTGATCAAGCATCCAGCTCACATCAGCCTACTTTAGATGATATATCAGGCACTCCTGATAAAACCCCACCTGATCAGAGAGCACCTGATAGGAGCTTACCATCTGAAAAATCTACAGCAAGGAAATCAGCACACAAAAGCTCATGAGAGAACAATGCTCATTGGCACCTGAAATTCAACTGCCATCAATCTTCACTGAGATGGTCAGACGCATTGTGGAAGAGATAGTTGCCCAACTCCTGACAGCAGAGGTCAAGCCTGAGCTGAGAAGCATAAATGACAAATTGGACACCATTATCAACAAGAAGGAACCCTCCCCACCACCCTCAAACTCCAGAATGCCTCTTAGCAAGTCTGACGTTATGATTAGGGTGGAGGAACAGATAGCCAAGATTCTTGATGCTGAAAAAGGGGGAAGATGGGAATAGGGGGAAATAAAAGCAAGAAGCAAGAACAAAATATCAACAAGACCTCCCTCTGATTCAGGTAGGTAGTTCTGGCCTGAAAAGGAAAGAGCCAGCTGCACCATCAGACGCACTTGCAGCCAAGAGAAAAAGAACTGGACAAAATCCAGAGGGGAGATACCAATGGGAAGGCAAAGAACTCCAATTTGTTGAAGAATTCATGCCTGCTGAGGCAGAGATGTGGGGAAGTGCAAGAAAGCAATTCATTGAGAAGTACTACCTTTGGGAAGTACTTCAAGATAAGGATTGCTCCCCACAAAAAATGTTCATCAACTTCATGGAGCTGAGAATAGATAAGAATTCATGCCTGCTGGGCCTTCGATTTAGGTACCGAATCCCAACACTCCTAACTCCGGGAATAGATAAGAATGTCGTCAATAAAGACGACTATGAATTTGTCCATATATTAAATAAAAACTTTGTTCATCAACTGCATGAACACTGTGGGGGAATTGGTTAGCCCGAAAGGCATAACCACAAACTCGTAATGGCCATAACTCGTCTGAAAAGCAGCTTTCAGTATATCACTATCCCGAATCCTCAATTGGTAGTAGCCCGATCGTAAATCAATCTTCGAGAAGACTGTCGCTCCCTGAAGCGGATCAAATAAGTCGTCGATCCGGGGCAAAGGGTATTTGTTTTTGATGGTCAACTTATTTAATTCTCGATAGTCGATGCATAAACGAAGCGACCCATCCTTCTTCTTAACAAAAAGCACAGGCGCACCCCAAAGTGATGCACTCGGTCGAATATACCCTTTATCTAGCAATTCTCCCAACTGCTTCTTCAACTCTAACATCTCCGACGGTGCCATACGGTATGGTGCTCGAGAAACAGGATCCGCGTTCGGCTCTAGATCAATAGGGAACTCTACTTCCCGCTGTGGTGGTAATCCTAGTAAGTCATCCGAAAACACACCAGGATACTCGTTCACAACTGGAATCGGCGACATGTCAACTTCACCATTTTCTATATTCAAAGCGTAACACCAGTAGCCTACACAACCCTGGTTCAGAAGTTTCATCGCCTTCAAGGCGCTAATCACATTTCCCGATCTACCCGGCTTACAACCGACGAGAGTATGCTCTGTGCCATCCTCGGCCACTATCGAGATGGTACGAGTCTGATAGTTCATGATAGCATCGTGACGATCTAACCAATCATCCCCGGGGATCAAATCCTCGCCCTTAAGGTCTACAACAATGAGATTCGAGGGCCAATCCTGGCTCCCGATCCTCACTGGCAATCCCAAACCTCCCGGTTTCCAACCATACGATCCCTACTAGGCATACCCACTACAAAAGATTCACACTCGAACAAGCAGTTAATACCAATACGACATACACAATCCGAAGCAATAAAAGAGTGGGTAGCACCCAAATCAAAACGCACCGAAATTGGATGAGAAAGGATTTGAGTGGTACCTAACGCCACCGGAACATATGCCTCCTCCGTGCATCTCATTTGATACAACCGAGGGTGGATTGAGCCCGAGCTAGATGCATCTCGGCGGTCTGGCTGACCCCGACCCCTACCACGGCCCGAAATTTAAGGAACCTGAGTGACTGGAGTCTTCTGATCGACGCTAAGCTCCTTATAAATGACAGTGGTATTCGGAGCTCTAGCGGCTCTGGTATCCCTCTCGCAATGAGCTGCTCGGTGCCCGGTCTGTCCGCAAGCAAAGAAAGTAACTAAAGGAAATGGACAATCCTTCACCGAATGCTCATATTGGTTGCAGTTAAAACAAACTCTGCCGCCAGATGCAACGGACTGGACTGAACGGTTACTCTGAGATCCTCCGGCCTGATGAAACATCCTCTTCCCAGATGTAGGAGCAGACTGAGATTTCGAAAATCGACCACCCTTACCGGCTGAAAAACTGCCAGCTGTTTTTTGTTTCTTGGCCTCGGAACCCAACTCTGACTCCGGGATAGCCATCTCAATCGCTAGGGCGCGATCCTAGTATTCCTTAAAGGTGGCACACATGAGTGGTGCCATACTCTACCTGATATGCGGCTTCATGCGCATATTAAAGTAGCGAATTTTATCAGCCTCGGTCCTCGCCTGCTCTTTCACATAGGCCAACTACTGGTTATAAGTGATGATGGCCTGAGAGATCGGTACATCCTGAGGCGTAGCAGTAAATAACTCCACAATCCTACGCTCTCGAACTGGAGGTGGGCAGTACTCCGCTTCCATAGCGGTCTTAAACTCCTCCCAGGTAGCTAAATGGTCCCTGGGCATCGCAGCTTCCCACCACTCCGCAGATTCCTTATCCAGGAGGTACTGAGAAATAGGTACCCTCCTATCGCCAGGACAAGCCATGGCGTCGAACGTCCTACCAATGTGAAAAAGCCAATTCTCCCAACCCAGGGAGTTAGTAGAACCAGCGAAGCGAGGGGGGTGCATCTTGGTTACTTTCTGAAGCTATATACTAGCTTCATCTTCTGGAATTGGGGGGCGGAATCTGACGTCCACCCTGAGCTATCTAGGAAAGCTGGGCTACCAACTGTTGAAGCACAACAGTAGCTCCAATGTCAGCATTATTACCCGACGGTTGATCCTGACTGATTGACAAATTCTGCTGCCCGTCAGAACTCAGAGGTAGAGTATTCGGCACTGAATGAGAGGCCGAATCTGCAGAGGAGTGAGAAAGCGAAACTTCCTCACTATTAGCACCACAACCACGGATTCGGCCGCGCACCCTAGTTGGCTATCACGACCTCTCAACATACTGAGGAAAAGAATTGAAAGGAACAAGATCAGAAAAATTCATAGTTTACGAGGTTGTACCATAATTCACAATTTCAATCTACACAAGGAAAAAGAATTACAGAAATATAAGAGTTCGAGGAGACTTACAGCCACGGGTCGCATGAAGGGATGGTAGCACGATGATATTAGGCTCAACGACTGACTCTAATGACACAACTGACAGACCCAAAAGTAACCGACAGCCTAGGCATTCGCTCTGATACCAACACCCCAAATCTCGTAAGGGACATTACACGCCGCAGAACCTTCAAAAGGTCTACCAGGCTATTACATGACACATAATCCACCAATGAAAACCCATAGGACACAATCATAATAATAAGATAGGACCGTGGCCTCAGCCAAAACATTTTAATCAAACAACATAGAGTATAGGTCAACACGAGTTCATTGCCCACACAGGGGACTTTAACCAACATGTAAAACAACCAGTTTAACTCCAACAACCAAGTAAATATAATACCAAAACATTTAACAACGACTCGAGCCTCATCATCATGTCGGGCCATCCTTTGCATGCATATTCCGCGCCAGCTCCTTGGCTCGACCAATACCTGAAATGCATAAGACGCATTTTCCCCATTTAAGGAGTTAGCATTCGAATAGCTAGTGCAAGTACACAATTGCACTACATTATATACATATATGATTCAATACAGTAATCTCGTTCAGAAAACATTTTGGAAATCATATTCCGGAATATTCAATCTACATCAAATGGTAAATAATTTCATATCAATATCACAACTATCCACACTTGGTAACCCATGGCCGTACCCCTTAGTATCGACCCCCAGACGCTCCGTCGAACGCTCCGGGTGGGAAACTACTTCCGCGGCCATACCCCTTAGTATCGGCCCCCAGACGCCCCGTCGAACGCTCCGGGTGGAAGAGCAACAACTCACACACACAATATCACAATTCAACGTTCGTATCACAACCGTAAGACACATAACGAAATGTAATACATGTACTTGCCTTGAATAAAATGACGTGAAGGGGAATGGCGAAAGAAAAGGTTTCAGTCCGAACAATCTTCACAAATCCGTTCCTAACACAATAAAGATATACAAACAATCTCAATAATGCAGAAACATAAGAATTCTTCCTAATTCTACCCATTGGGACACTTCAACGGACAATACATGTCCATAACCGGTTCCAATCTATCAACGGGGAAAGCATCGAATTAAATCCGCAAAACCACAAGAGAAATAAAGGATGGTGATTACGCTATCGTAATCTAACAGTCATATGAGGTAAATCGGACTAGAAAGGTGAAAACTACAACAAAACCCCAAAATCCCCAAAAGCTAGGGTTCTAAGGAAATATACCTCGATTCTAACGGAGAAGGATGATTACGATGATGATAAACCACACTTGGAACACAATAATCGATCTATGGAGGAACTCTACGGACTGCTCTGCACGAGTCGCTCCAAATCGCTTGAAGAACTCACATCGCGGGCAAGGGAAAGTAAAAGGAGAGAAATAACGCGTTTGAGGTCAACTCAGGATTTAAATACCTGACAGTGCATTACGTACGTTAAAATGAATAGTTAACGTACGTTATGGTGTTTATATACATAAATCCTACGAGTTAACGTACGTAAGAGCCCGGCAGATCATTCTGCCCGATTTGTTGAGGTCGATAGCACACGCTACACCAATTTGTTAACGTACGCTACGAAGAGCTTTACGTACGTAACACACGTCCGCTAACGCACGTAAGGGCTAGACGGAAACTGGTCAGAGCCCACGCTGAAGGCCATAACATACGTTACCACTACATAATGTACGTTATGCAGGTATCGATAGCGCACGCTAAAAAGCATGCATAACGTGCGTTATACATGCAGCAGTTCAACACTGCTGAACACCGTTTTCTGCACCGGACGATACAAAGACGGAACGCAACACAAGGACAGAACCCATAAGCGTAAACACGAGGTAACCACAACGACGAAGCTAAGTGCTGAAAGAAAATACACTTCCGACTATCGGGAAATCCGAAATACAACCAAGAAGATAAAATTCCCTAAACTTTTAGGAAATTACAAAACGGCCCAAACGTCTGAAATTCACGATACAACATCGGATTAACAATCCGAAATACACAACATGAGCAACTCAACCATACGAACTCATGGAAATAGAGAAACAGTGAAATCGAATGAGTTTTACGAGAATCGAACGTACATGCGACAAAATATAACTCAAAACGAAAATACGTAAAAACATCCCCAAAACTCATCCAAATGGAACAACTCCAAGAACAAAATAGATTCATAATTCCAAAAGAATAACAAACGAGTCATCCAAAATGAACATACACCAAAAATAGAAATTACCAAAAATAGAAAGTACGGATATTACAAATTTGGCCGATCTGTTGAAGGGGGAAGGGGGAAGAACTCTAATATTATATTTATATTTTCCAGTTGATATAATTAAATAATATAATATATAATATCCTATATTATACATTACTCATTATTTAATTTTCTTAATAAATCTAATATCCAATATTATATCTAGTTATTCTTGCTTGACTTTAATTGTCGTATGTGTGACCCAAAAGATTTATATTATGTTGACAATCATTTTAAATGATAAATCATAATTGGTCTCTAGCAAGACATTATGACTACCCAAATAATATAAGTTTATAGTCCATTAAACCATTTAACATGTCAAATCCCTTTGCCGCGTGATATTTGAATTAAGTCATGAAAACGGTCATACTTATTATGTTCAAATGCTTTCTCGATCTTAAGTAGACTTATTGAATCAAATGACTCTTCATTTGAGCATGACCATGCATTTCTTTCAGTCCTACTTATCAAGGGGCCCAGCAGATATCTCTCTCCCTAAAGAAATAGAGAAATCCCCATCTTGATTATTCAGTGCCCTCTACATGACTCCCACTAATCCCGATCACTAACCTTTATGATCACCATGTTCCAGATGACGTTGGATTACTTCAAGGCATAACAGTTATCATATTGGACTCTATGATAATCTCAAGTTCAAGAATTTATTGACATACTATTATATTGAGATTCACTTATGATATTTTCATGCAGTGATCTCAATGTGAGTCTGTCCAGTATTGCGTTCACCAACTAATACCTATAAGTTGATCCGTACCATGCGCATAATCATCCAATGATTATCAATCAAACTTATACTAGTATATTAATCACTTGAGTCTCCATCCTACGTGATTGGACCAGAGACATTTGAATATTCTTATTATTCATGAATAACTATTATTCGATTATTATAATATCAAAACATGCACACATTATAATAATCAACGAGAAACAACTTTATTTAAATGTGACAATCACAAATCTAGGCACATCGAATGTCCTAGGGCACTATTCCCAATAATCTCCCACTTGCACTAGGACCATTCAATCATGACTTCTAGGCATATTGATCTAGCATACTCTTCATGTTTACCTTGTGAGCGAGGTTTGGTAAGTAGATCAGCAACATTCTCTTTTGTTGCTATTTTGCATATACTGAGTATATGTTGGGATCTCTAATTGGACCTTGACTTTTTAGCTTGCGCAATAGCACCATTATTCCTCGGCTGCATCCGATGTTGCCAGGTACTCAGCTTGAGTTATAGAATCTATGATCGTGCTTTCCTCAGAACATTTCCAACTCACAGCACCTCTATTTTTAAGAAGAAAAAACATAAAACCATCTCCGATCTTAAATCATCTCTATCAGTTTCGAAACTTGCAACGAGTAACCATTTTTAGCTAGCTCGTCCCCCATACCTCCATAAACCATACCTCCATAAATTTGGAACGCATCCTTAGTTCTTTTTAAGTACTTTAGGATGGTTTTCACTACTGTCAATTGACTTTCACCTAGATTTGATTGGTATTGACTTGTCATGCTAAGGGCAAATGATACATCTGGTCGAGTACAAATCATGGGATACATGATAGATCCAATGTCCGGAGCATATGGAATCTTTCTCATCGAGGCTCGCTCATCATAAGTCGAAGGAATCTGAGTCGTACTCAGATGAATGCCATGTGACATTGGCAGGAGTCCTCTCTTGGAGTCCTGCATATTGAACCTCTTCAATATTTTGTTAATGTAGGTACCCTGACTCGGACCAATCCTTCTCTTTGATCCATATCTATAGATTTTATTCAAATAATGTAAGCAGCTTCTCCTAAGTCTTTCATGGAGAAACAACTTCCCAACCAAGTCTTGACTGTCTGCAAGGTGGATATGTCATTTACAATGAGTAATATGTCATCTACATATAAGACTAAGAAAATAATTATGCTCCCACAAACCTTCTTGTACACACAGGGTTCATCTTAATTTTGAATAAACCCAAACTCTATGACAGTTTCATCAAAATGAAAAATCCAGCTTCGAGAAGCCTGCTTCAACCCATAAATGGATCTTTGAAGCTTGCAAACCTTTTTAGAATATTCTGGATAAACAGAACCCTCAGGTTGTGTCATGTACACATTCTCAAGCAAGTTTCCATTAAAAAATTATATTTTGACATCCATTTGCCATATCTTATAATCATAGTATGCAGCAATAGCAAATAAAATTCTAATTGATTTAAGCATGACTACTGGCGAAAAGGTCTCATCATAGTCAACATGATGAGTCTCTCTATAACCTTTTGCAACTAGTCTAGATTTATAGGCTTACAAATTATTGTCCATGTATCTCTTCTTTTTGAAGACCCATTTGCACCCCAATGGTTTTAACACCCTCGGGTGGATCTATCAATTTCCAAACTTGATTGTCGTACATGGAATGCATCTCTGACTCATGGACTCTAGTCATTCCCCATACTATAGTCCTGAAGAAGCTTATGTATAGGTACTAGAAGCATCATCTATTAGTGATGCGCAAGATACCGATATCTCTCAGTTCATGTCGCAGCCTATGAGATCTGTGAGGAACTTGTATACTTTGAACTGGCTCCTCAACTAATTGTTGAGTCTATTCAGTTTCCATCCGTTAACTAATATCTTCTTGTGGTTCTTGAGTGTCCTCGAGAATTAATTTCCTCCCACTCTCTCTTTTAGAAATAAAATCCCTTTCTAAGAAGACAACATTTCAAGCAACAAACACTTTATTCTCTGCGGGCATATAAAAGTATTATCCTTTAGTTTACTTAGGATATCCCACAACAATGATCCTTTTAGCTTGAGTACATGAGCGCTGACAGATGTGCCCTCAATCATTTTGCAAGCATACAACGCTTGAAAAGTCTCATACCTCTCTTGCCTAGCGTGCTTTGAGAAAGTCTCCTTGTGGTTAGCATTAAGCTCATGTAGTAATTTAATTAATTTAGAAAGAGTTCCTCGAATTATCTTAATCTGAATAACAAATCTGAACTTGGACAAGAAGCGAATGAGAATCGTCTTCCTCTTTCGGTGATCCACACACGAACAATTGGTACAAGTCATATTGGTAGATCCATACAAATAATATTGATAAATAGTACAACAAATAATTCCTTACTCGAAGGATTTGTACTGTTGATCAAAATCAACAAAGGAAAAAAGGCGGAGATGGCCGAATCGGGGTTTCTTCACAAGAAAGGGGCGGCCGATTTTTTGGTGAAGGGCGGTCGATTTTCTTCACTTATTTCTTATGACAACTCCTTGTCCAAGACCCTTTATTTATACTAAGTAAACCCTAGAGTCAAACTCTAGTATTTGATTAGTTACCCCTCAAGTTATTAAATAACACTACCAAAAATCACACTTTAGCCGACAACTTAAAGTGGTCGGCTAAACCCTAAAGTCGTCGGCTAATCACGCCAGCCGTCGGCTAAAAAACCATCGGCCGATATTCGTCGGCCAAGGTTTAGCCGACGACTTTTTTGGTAGTCGTCGGCTAAAGTTCAAAGTTTAGCCGACCTCTACAACAAGGTCGTCGGCTAAACCTGTGGGAAAAAAAATTTAGCCGACGACCTTATCGAGTCGGTCGGCTAAAACCTGATTATTAAAAAAAATAAAAAAAATTTAGCCGACGACCTTATCGAGTCGGTCGGATAAAACCTATTTATTAAAAAAATAAAAAAAAAAAAAAAACTTTAGCCGACGACTTTTAGATATGTCGTCGGCTAAAACCTATTTTTTAAAAAAAATAGACTTTAGCCGACGACCGTCTTACGTGTCGTCGGCTAAAACCCTTTTTAAAAAAAAAAATTACTTTAGCCGACGACCTTTGTAAAGTCGTCTGCTCAAACCTAATATAAAAAAAAAATTTAATTCAGATTTTGGGATCCCAAAACCTGTATTTTTTGCACCTGCAATTTTTATACACCAGCTCTCATTATCAACAACAATCAACGCGCAACACATTCAACTAATACCATCAATAATATGCCCAACATTATATGCAACACAACGCACAACACATTCAAGAACATTAATTTCATCAACATACTAGTAGCGTCAATAAAATCACTTACACAATTGTAACACAAATATAAATATACAAGAGTACTACAACAACACAACTACAATCCACTGCCAAAATCATCTAAATGTCGAAATGTAGTAGTAGAAGGATTACCACCATCCCCTAGATCCTCGTCACGAGGGTGTGAAGATGGGGTCTGTCCGAAGAGAGAAGGCGGTGGAGCAGGTGCCTGCAGTCCAGCCTGAGTAATGGTCTGAGTCAGCGTCATCATATAGTCCATCATGGCCTGCTGCTGTCTCTGGAAACTCTCTAACCGCGACTCAGTCCTCTGCTCGCTCTCATGTAACCGCGTCTGAGTCCTCCTTTCATTCTCAGCTCGGAGCTCCCTCTCCGCCCTCAACTGCTCCTCGAGATAGGCAGTCCGTGTATCCCGTCCGCAAGGGCGCTGGAAGCCGGGGGTATCTTTCAATACATGGTGACCCTCGGCTCCCATCATCTTAGTGCGGTACCGACTACCTCTAGGAGGGTAGACGGTACCCCACACCCTAGCGCGAACATAAGGATCGGCCTGATCGATCTGTCTAATGGCAGAATCGAGGTCGGTCTCCGCTAAGTCCGGATACTGCTCCCGAGCAATCTCAGCAAGCATCCTCTGAGACTCCTCCCGCACATGCTCCTAAGTTAATATGAAAATAAATATTTCAATATCAATAAAAGTATGATACAAAGGCATTTATTTTATTACCAAAATAAAATAAAAAAAGACTTACATGCTCCTCTGGACGGTTCGGAAATGCTTTCTGAGTCACGTAGGCAAATGCGTCCAACGAATCAGAAGAAATGGCCTCGTGCGCAACTCTGGCTAACGACCGGGAACCCAGACTGTGATGGTCAGTCAGACCAGCACGATTGGTCGTGTTGGTCAAGCTAATCGCCTTCAAAAAATATTATTTAGAATCGAGTTTATATTTAGAATTCAAAAAAAAATAATATTCTAGTTTTTATTTTTATTAAAACAATTTATTTCCACTTTTGATTAAAAAAATCCAATTTTTTAATATTAATAATATTCCATAATTTAAAAAAAATACCTGAAGTTCCGATTTTTTCTAATTTAAAAAAATCGGAACTTCAAGTATTTTTTAAATTCTGAAACATTAATTTAAAAAAATCGAGTTTATATTTAGAATTCAAAAAAATAAAAACTGAAAGAGAAAGAATGAAATGAGGGTATTTTAGTCATACCATGAACTCTGGGTCGCGAAAATGGGCGCGTAGCCACTTCCACTCGTCCTCCCGAAACTTGAATTCTTCCGGGTGTCACCCCAGGCTGTCCAAAACATGTGAATCTCATTTTTCCAAGATTTGTACCTACAACACACGTTGCACAACATATATCATTCGTAAGAGAAAAAATTACGCAAACAATGTAGATACAAAATAAATTAAAATGACTTACTTGGTAGACTGCACCTCGTCACACCAAGTACGTAGTAGAGAGTCGGGAATGACAAACCACACCTATGAACAGCATAAATACGCAATAATTTAAAAATATCACATATTGTATTTTCAAGAACTACGTGTTGATTGAAAAACACTTATTAAATATTTATTAACTTACCGACATAGCATTGTTCAAAGCATCCTTCACGCACTGCGGCACGTCCCCCCAATCGGGCCACAAAACGGGGACTCTGTCCCGAATGACAAAGCCAACATTACGGCTATATGACGCCGCAGCGTCAGAAGACATCACCGGCCGGCCGTGTCTGCTAGAGGAATCTCATAACGGCCATGCTTACTTACGTGCAGTCGAGCGCTGCACCCTTTCCGGGCCACGAGTCTTCTTCTTTTTCTTCTCCTCCTAGACTACATTTTTCCCCTTCTCCTTCTCCCTCTCTATCTCCTCGTACAGTTTCGTCTTCAAAACCCGACAACCCCGCCAAAACATGTTGTCTGGCCAAGACTCATAAACGTACGCCTCGTCAGGGCTAATCAATCGAACGGGAACTCGGACTCCCATCTCATCGACCTCTGGAATAGTCGGAACCATCGGAGGCATGAATAGAGTCGGCGGCGGACCGTGGGGCACCGTGGACGAGGAACTCCGTACATCTCCTGATGTGTGAGGGCTAGACGTGGGTCGGTGGATGGGAGGCATACGAGTCTCCGGCTGCGAGGGGGTCGGCCGGGTTGTCTGAAAGGATAAACGCCGCGCTAGTGCAGCGGGCTCATCTGTCGCCCTAAAAAAATCGCCAGCGTTCATGCCGGTAGATTCTAGTATCTGTCAGGCACGAACGCTGCTCTGAGATATGTATAGTGTACCGGGATCCACCTTACTAGAGGCTGCCGAACTCCCCCCCGAATCGGGGGTGGTCGACTTTGTCGACTTCTTCCCCTACGCTTTCTTTATTCTATCCATAATCTAAACAAATAAATCAAATTCACAACTCAACACAACAGTAATTATCAATGCCATACCACGTTAATCTTTCGATTAACGCCGGCTATAAAATTCCTTCCTCCTCAAACAAATTCATCAAATATTTCATCAAAACTCATTACACAATTTACCTACTTCATCAAATAATCTAAACAAATTCATCAAATTCACAATTCAACACAACAGTAATTATCAATGCCATACCAAGTTAATCTTTCGATTAACGCCGGCTATACAATCCCTTCCTCCTCAAACAAATTCATCAAATTCACAAATCATTAAACACAAAATATTGAAAATACTAAATTCATCAAATATTGTATCACAACTCATTAAACAATTTATCTAATTCATCACATAATCTAAACAAACTCATCAAACTAATACAATATATTCAACAAACAAAATAAAAAAAAATAAGGAAAAGGGTTACCGCGGCCGGGCTGGCGGGCGGGCGACGGGACCGGGGCACGTCGGGCGGCGGGGCTGGGGCTCGTACAGGCGGCGGGATGACGGCCGAGCGGGCGACGGTTGGGTGACGGGGGTTGGGGGCTGGGTGACGATCGGCGGGCGACGGGGGTTGGGGACTGGGTGACGACCGACGGGACGTGCCTGGGGTGACGATCGGCGGGCGACGGGAAGTGGGCTGGGTGACGATCGGCGGGCGACGGGGGCTAGGTGAAGGGCTACGGCTAGGTGAAGGAGAAAATAATAAAAGTTAGGAAGGAGAAAACGTATAAAAGGTGGGGGTTTAGCCGACGACAAGATCTACGTCGTCGGCTAAAGTTTTTTTAAAAAAAATTATACTTTAGCCGAAGACATTCCAATAGTCGTTGGCTAAACCCCAACAATGACCCGACCGTGTTAGACAACACGGTCGGGTCAGGCATACAGTGTGTTTTCCCTTTCTGGGCAGGTGCGACACGGGCCGTGTCATTGGACACGGTCGGGGGTTTAGCCGACGACTCTATTAATGTCGTCGGCTAAAGTTTAACCCTTTTTTTTTTTAAAAAACTTTAGTCGATCGTGTCAGGAGACACGGGCCGTGTCGCACCTGCCCAGAAAGGGAAAACACACTGTATGCCTGACCCGACCGTGTTGTCTAACATGGTCGGGTCATTGTTGGGTTTAGCCGACGACTATTGGAATGTCGTCGGCTAAAGTATAATTTTTTTTTTGTTAAAAAACTTTAGCCGACGACGTAGATCTTGTCGTCGGCTAACCCCCCGGTTTTTTTTAATAATATTATTGATATTATATTAATGTTATGATTATGATTATTATTATTACTATTTTTCTTAATTATATTTAACAAATGAAAATATACATCTACTAAATTTATGGCTCATAGTTTGAGTCATCACTACAGTCAGTCTCATTATCTAAGTTGATATCCGGCAACATATGCCTCAAGTCGTCCACATTATCATCATCAGAATTTTCAAGTAATTCGTTTGTATCAACGTCAACGTACCCGCGAGTATCACCACGGAGTCGGACGACTCGTCCTTCAGGAAGATTATTCATTGTAATTGTCGTTGATGGTGGAATATTTGCTGTATTTGGCTCTTGATAAGCATCATCGTCATCAGTACCTGTTGTTTCGCCCAATGTAGCAGCACTAAAAATATTCCTCGTTGTCACAACGTTCACTATCTTCCATGTGCCTTTGTTCACCAAGTCGTCCAAATAATACACCGACTTTGCTGATGTAGCAAATACAAAAGGATCACTTTCATACCATGAAGTGGAAGTGTCAACAGATAACAGCCCATAGTCGTCTTGCATATCGGTTCCAAGACTGGTGTCGTACCATCGACACTTAAACAAGTAAATTGTCATGCCTTCCCCGTAAATTAGTTCTACCACTTCCAAAAGAACACCGTAATATCCACCATCTATCATAACCCCAGAATTTTGACATCTTCTTTTTTGGTCTCTCTCAAGGCATACGAATGTGACACCGTTGACTTTGGCCATCGAATAAATTCTTGACATAACCGGCTTCATAGAAAGAAGCATAAGTTCACGCGACTAGTTAGGGTGTCCGTCATCTTGTATGTGTGTCATCTGTTGTAAATAAACTTTTTATGTAAAAAATATCTCAAGTCCAAAATGCAATAGCAACTGAATGTATACGTACCCATTCTCCAAAATAGTCGGCAAAAGTGTCATCGTGGAATCTAGTGTCACCTTGCACCATATCGCATGACAAGTGGATGTATTTCCAGTACTGAACTTCTGGACAATTGAGCAATATCCTCCAGTGTGCAATTCGTGACTCGTACGGGTCTAATTGTCTTCCTGGCAACCTCCCATAGACGTCAACCTCAGTGGATATGATAGAAAGATTGAATTGTATTTTATCTGCTGGAATAGAGCGGGAAGGGGACTCGAAGGTGCCCAAATACAACTTGATATGCGTAATACACTCCGACGCAAGGTAAAATTCCGCAATGCATCCTTCCGGTGCAGACTTATTGGCCACGGAGTCTTTGTAATCACCGAGTTGCCTGTAATATTGTCATTGTGTTAGAAATCATACTTAATTTGACAATATATATATATATATCATACAAAATTATGTTACCTTTCAACCGGGTACATCCATGTGTAGTGCACTGGACCAGTGACCAATAACTGCTGGGGAAGGTGGATCATGAGGTGAGGCATGAGGTCAAAAAAGTTTGGAGGAAATATTCGCTCAAACTTGCACAAGATATAGATGATCTCATCTTGCATTTTACGCAAATCAGGTCTCTTCACTTCTCTCGTACATAATTTCTGGAAAAATATTGACAATGCAACACACGGCTTGACCACTTGTTTTGGTAAGTACGGTCGAATAAATACCGGAAATAGGCGTTGGAGTAGGATATGACAATAATGACTCTTCAAACCAGTTAAATTGTTCTCCCTGAAATTAATACATCTTCCTATATTTCTGTAACACCCCCGATATATTCAGGAATATTACAGCGCCGTAAATCCTTTACATAAGGATTTACAAGGCTGAAGAATTGAACAGACATTAACAGGTACAAATAAATGGAAGTAACTGAATTAAGATACAACAGTTCTGACCAAATACTGAAAATACAAATGTTCAACAGAAACTTATTAATACATCACCAAATTCAAATTCATCATAAACGACTACGTACTCGAGTACTTATTGAAATAACCAACAAACAACAGTCAAATACATCCGGTCGGAACATCACTCTGCACCCTCGTCGTCATGCAGCTCTAGTGGTTGTTTTCCCGCTCTCCTGGATCCTGAACATAAACAAAATGTTCACCCCCGAAGGGGTTAGCACAACGATACTAGTACAAGTACCACAACATATTATTCATATCTCACGAAGAATAATAACGTAAACGACAAAAATACCAACGAGTCTTCTCCTATGAGAAACTCATAAATAACATACACAACTGATAATCACAACATGATATCATAACATACACATGGTAATTCCGACGATCCAGCGTTCACTGCCTAGAACCCACGATGATCCCGTCAGACCATCCCCTGGTGGAAAAACCCGTCCGATGATCCAGCGCACGCTAGCATAGATCCCCCGATGATCCCGTCGGACCAACACGAGGTGTACATACAACAACGACATACATGCACGACAATATGTATAACATCAATACATAAAACAAATAAGGTACTTGCCTCGATTCGAAGACAAGAACAATACTTCCACAAAAACGAACACTCGAAGGTCGCCCCCCTCAATCAATCACGTAACAAGATCGAACCTTAACAAAAGAAATAATATAGAATTTATCTCACGTCGTACGAATGTCTAACAATTCAATTTACGGCCAAAAGCTCCTAAAATGTAATCTGCCTGAACTTCTTAGCGCACGCTAAGTACTTTGTGTAGCGTGCGTTAAGTCTGCTCGATAGCGCATGCAAACAACAAAGCCTAGCGTACGCTAACTATGCAAGGTCAGTACTTCACTGATCAGCCGACTGACTCGTCTGATGGCCTAACGTACGTTACGTACCAAACGTAGCGTACGTTAACTCATGCTCGATAGCGCACGTTAATCTACATTGCTTAGCGTGCGCTAACTATGCATGGCAGTTTACTACTGGGCAGTGGACTAATCTCAACATGATCAAACCAGATGAAATCTTCAGTGTTAATTCATGTTACCTCCATGAATATCATGTTCATACGATTATGAATGATCTTACGGATAACAACTTTGAATTAAAGAATATGTATACTATTATAAAACCATATTCCATTTCAAATACAATTCTTCATGCGATAATTCGGAAGGCTTAACGGTCGATATCAACACCTTTATCTCAATCAAAAACTATCATTCTGTAGTTTGATTAACATTCCATCTTTACAAGATAAATCCTTCCATGATCAATCCTTTATATCCGTCTAACAAAAGTGATGTTAAAGTCAAGTCCAAGATTGCTTATGAATACACCTACTAGATTCGGATTACCAAAGATAAAAGCTTCCTCTACTTGTTCATTGTAATAAGATTCGAATCATGATGTTCTTAATCAAGTTACTTAAGGAATAATCATCTCATTATTCCAAACATGAAGTGGTTTGGATAATTCACCCAAGAAACTCAATATTTTGCTAGCATGATCATCTTATTCCCCGTAACTCGAATCTAGAGTTGGAGATAGAATCAACATACCTTAATATGGCGAAATCACTGAATTCCAAAGGTAGAATCTGACGCCGGTTGGTTATATGCCACTCCAAGGTGCTACTTCTCTTCAATGATAAATAACAAGAAGTATCCAATGTCTAATGATCAAGTGGATGTGTTATAAGTGTGTCTAAGGAAGATGATATGCTCTCTGGTCTCTCAAGAACGAAGGATGAACGAAGGAAATGAGAATAAAATAGAGTGCTGGACCATATATAAACTTTCTGTACAAAAGCAGATTACCGTACGCTACCTATACATCCTTAGCGCGCGCTAATAAGAGTTGACTCTAAAATTGTCCAGGTTCGTCCGCGGGAATCTTATCCGGTCCTACGTCCGGCTGGCGCATGTGTTAGCCACCTAGCTCAATAATTGATTACCTAGCGCACGCAAGTCCTACATTCGTAGCGTGCGCTAGTAATAACCGATAGCGTGCGTTAAGTTACATTCTTAGCGTGCGCTATCACGAGTTTGTATGAGACAATTTGCATGAAGATATGCTTATGTACAAAGATACCAATGTGAGAAATAACATACTCCAATTATCGAGATCATAAATCCGAATGATACAGGGTTCTAATACAGATGAAATACACAGTAATAAATCCGAATATTACATACTCTCCTACTAAAAAGGAGTTTCGTCCCTAAACTCAAGACGAAAATAACTCTGGATATCTGGATTTCATACTATTTTCCATTTCCCATGTGGCTTCTTCCACTCCATGAAGTGACCACTGAACTTTGACCAAAACGATGGATTTGTTCCTCAACTGCTTAACTCGACTTTCGAGTATCTTGACCGGTCTTTCTTCAAACGTCCCATCCTGAGCGACTTCGATCTCCCCGAAATCAATGAAATGACTAGGGTCCGTTATATATCTCCGTAACTGGGATATGTGGAATACATTATGAACATGGCTCAACGACGGCGGCAATGCTAATCTGTATGCCAACTCCCCAACTCTCTCAAGGATCTCAAATGGTCCGATATATCTCGGACTCAGCTTTCCTTTCCTTCCGAAACGAAAGATTCCCCGAGTAGGAGAAACCTTTAAAAGTACGTGGTCTCCCGTACTGAACTCCAAAGGGAAATGGCGTACGTCTGCATAAGATTTCTGGCGACTCTGGGCGGTCAATAGTCTATCACGAATTAAAGCTATCTTCTCTCGAGTCTGCACGATCAACTCTGGTTCTGTTCCGATCATGTATGATGAATCGTCCCAGCATAGGGGCGATCTGCATTTCTCCCGTATAAGGCCTCAAATGGTGCTATCCTAATGGAAGCATGCCAACTATTGTTGTAGGTAAATTCAATCAACTGTAGATGAACTTCCCAATCAGTTGACCAATCTAAGGCACAATCCCTCAGCATATCTTCCACCGTTTGAATAGTCCTCTCGGATTGTCCATCAGTCTGTGGGTGATAAGCTGTGCTGAAGTTCAATTCGGTTCCCAAGGCCTTATGAACTGGTCTCGATCAGAAATAATGGTCTTCGGCGTACCATGCAATCAAACTATCTCCGAAATAAATACTCGTGCCAACCTCTCTGGTCCCCACGTGTCCTTAATGCCTAGAAAATGAGCTGATTTGGTTAAACGATCAACTATCACCCAAATCATGTTCATTCCAGTCTTAGTTCTCAGCATACTAGTGATAAAGTCCATCGATATGTCCTCCCACTTCCACTCAGGAATCGGGAGCGGCTTCAACATTCCGGCAGGCCGTTGATGCTCGATCTTAACCTGCTGACAAGTCAAGCATTTCGAAACATAGTCCGCTACATCTTTCTTCATGTTGCCCCACCAGAAATTCCGCTTCAAGTCCTTATACATTTTATTGGTGCCCGGGTGGATAGAATAGGGCGAACTGTGAGCTTCCTTCATAATCGTCTATTTCAGAACATCGACATCGGGAACGCAGAGTCGGTTCTGAAATATCAAAACTCCATCATCATGAATTATGAATCCGGGGGCCTTCCCCTTGATCACTTCATCACATAACCGAATCATCAGAAGATCATCTGCCTGTCTAGATTTGATTTTTTCGGTTAGTGATGAAGTTATTTCCATCACGCACAGTTGTCCTTGGACTCTTTGTAACCACACTTCAATTCCTTCTCGAATCATCTCTCGTTGAAGGCTAAGTTGGGAGGTCAGCGTCTCCAGCATCTGAATAGAAATAGGCTTGCGGCTGAGTGCATCGGCCACTACATTTGCTTTGCTTGGATGATACAAAATCTCCAAGTCATAGTCCTTAATCAGTTCTAACCATCTTCTTTGCCGCATGTTTAACTCTTTCTGACTGAAAATGTATTTGAGACTCTTGTGATCCGTAAAGATCTGACAGTGAGTCCCGTACAGATAATGCCTCCAGATCTTTAAAGCAAAAACTACTGCTGCTAGCTCCAAATCATGTGTTGAGTAATTCACTTCATAAGGTTTCAGCTGTCGCGACACATAAGCGATCACTTTGTCATTCTGCATTAATACACATCCGAGTCCTTGGTTCGAAGCATCACTGTAAACTATGAATCCTCCAGTCCCCTGTGGGAGTGTTAAAATCAGTGCCGTCGTCAATCTCTTCTTCAATTCATCAAAGCTAGTCTGACATAATTCGTTCCACTCAAACTTTTGAGTTTTCTGCAGGAGTCGAGTAAGTGGGCGGGAAATTTTGGAAAACCCTTCCACGAACCGACGATAATACCCAGCAAGTCCTAAGAAACTTCGGACTTCTTTCACATTCTTTGGAGGCTTCCAATCCAAAACCGCTTCAATCTTCTGAGGATCTACTCAGACTCCTTTAGCTGATACCACATGACCGAGGAACATTACTTTCTTTAGCGAGAATTCACACTTAGAGAGTTTGGCGTATAGTTGCTCGCTTCTCAAAAGTTCTAATACAATCCACAAATGTCATCAATGAACACGACCACAAATTTATCCAAATATTCGATGAACACTCGGTTCATCAACTACATGAATACAGCAGGTGCATTAGTGAGACCAAACGGCATCACTACAAACTCATAGTGTCTGTAGCGAGTTCTGAATGCTGATTTCGGAACATCAGATTCCTTAATCCTCAGCTGATGATACCCTGATCTCAGATTGATTTTAGAAAATACTGTTGCCCCTCGAAACTGGTCAAACAGATCATCAATCCGTGGCAACGGATACTTGTTCTTAATCATCATCTTGTTCAGCTCTCGATAGTCAATACACAGTCGAAGCGATCCATCCTTCTTTCGGACAAAAAGAACTGGCGCTCCCCAGGGTGAAACGCTTGGCTGAATATAGCCTCTGTCCAGTAACTCCTCCAGCTGCTTTTTCAGTTCATACATCTCCACTCGATATAGCCTAGGTGCCATACGATACGGCGCCTTAGAAATTGGTGTAGCTCCGGGTTCCATCTCAATGGTAAATTCTACATCCCTTCGTGGAGGTAGTCCAGGTAACTCATCAGGAAATACATCTGGAAATTCGTTCACAACAGGAATGGATGAAAGTTCCACAATTTCGTCTTCTTTCTTCATTGCATAGCACCAGTATCCGGTACAGCCCTATTTCAACAATTTGACAGCTTTCATCGCCTTGATCAATTTTCCTGAGCTTCCCGGTTTCCATCCCTCAAACATTATTTCGGAACCATCGTCAGCGATCAGCGAGATATTCCTCCTTCGGTAGTTTACAATTGCTCCATATCGATTAAGCCAATCGTCTCCGAGTATTAGGTCGTCTCCTTGAATTTCTATTACAATCAAATTTTAGAGCCACTCTCTGCCTCCAAATGATACAGGGAAATTTCTGGTTTCTAAGTTCCCGACAATCCTCTCTCCAGTCGGTAAACCAACAACATAAGGTTCACAAGTCTGAAAACCAGAAATATTCAAACGATTTACACAAGACAAAGATATAAAAGAATGCGTAGCTCCTGTATCGAATAAAACGCTAACTGGCTGGGAAAGGATATGGGCCGATGCACGATGCGGCAATGACATCATGATCGTCTGTTTTCCTCATCTCGTACAGACGTGGGGGAACAGATCTGGCACTCGATGTACCCTTTCGGTCCCACTGTCCTCTGCCTCGCCCGCGGCCAAAATTCTTAGACATCTGAACACTCTGCTGTGTCTGTTGGATACTGGATTCCTTCTGGACCGGCTGTGGTGTACGGGCTCTAAAAGACTTTGCAGCCTCTTCACATAACACTGCACGATGTCCCTCTCATCCACAATCAAAACAAGTCACTGCAGGTAGGGGGCAATTCCGTCGATAGTGCCCCGTCTGGGCACAATTAAAGCATTTTCTGATAACATCAGTCATAGTTCATGTCGCTCCGAAGTTCTTTTCGCTCCTAACTGGGTGCGGAGGTTTCTTGAAAGAGTTAAAGGATGACTGGGCCTTGCGGGGCCTGCTGTTCTTGTGCTCTGTAAAAGTACCAGAGACTTTCTGCTTCTTGGATTCCGAAAATTTCTCCATAGTTGCTTCCTTGATCTTATACGCCAACGCCTTATCCTGGTATTGATGGAGTGTGGTACATTCAAAACCGGACATGTACCTCTGGATTTCTGGTTTCATCCTCATATCGAAATGGATCATCATTTCTGCATATGTCCTGACCAGATGCCGAACAAATGCCAGCTGTTAGTTAAACGTCTTAATTGCCTGAGATACTGGAACATCTGAAGGCTGAGCGGAGAAAAACTCCCGAACCTTGGCTTCCCTCACCAGACGAGGGCAGTACTGAGCTTCCATCATCAATTTAAACTATGTCCAATCAGCATCATGGTCTACATGCCGGATGGCTTCCCACCATTCGGACGCTTCCCCTATCATAAAATATTGAGCGATAGAGGCTCTCCGATCGTCTGGGCAGTTAATTCCGGCAAAGATTTTCTCCAGTTCCTTCAACCAATGGTCCCGGGTGGGAGTCTCAGAAATGCCGTCGAATTTGGGTGGTTGCATCTTCGCCACCTCTTGCAGCCACCGGTCACCTCGATTTCCCATGTCCGGGATCCCTTGCCCACCGCCACTTGCATTCGGTCCACGACCTGGGCGAACTGAGTCATCTGGTTCACCACCTGACGAAGGATTTCTGGTACAGCAGGTTCCGGTTCGTTATTGATAGATCTATGTGGCTTTCCTGAGCTATGACTGGCCTGATTAGAAGGCGACGCTTCCCTTTCAGCATTCCTTCGTCCGCGTCCGCAACCGCGACCACGTCCACGTCTGCCTCTCAACATACTGTAAGCATAAATACTCAATATACAGGAAACAATATCGTTCGAAAGCTCAAGTACAAGGAAATATAACATGTAAAGGACGAGATAGAGTTTAGGAACTTACAATCACCGCCCGCACGAAGACGTAGGCAGAACAGTGATGTTATTCGCGGCCGGTTACTTCAAAAGACATAAATGACCCCTATTTTAACCCAACGGCCAAGATATCCCTAATATTAGCTCCGATACCATATTCTGTAACACCCCCGATATATTCAGGAATATTACAGCACCGTAAATCCTTTACATAAGGATTTACAAGGCTGAAGAATTGAACAGACATTAACAGGTACAAATAAATGGAAGTAACTGAATTAAGATACAACGATTCGACCAAATCCGAAAATACAAATGTTCAACAGAAACTTATTAATACATCACCAAATTCAAAGTCATCATAAATGACTACGTACTCGAGTACTTATTGAAATAACCAACAAACAACAGTCAAATACACCCGGCCGGAATATCACTCTGCACCCTCGTCGTCATGCAGCTCCAGTGGTTGTTTTCCCGCTCTCCTGGATCCTGAACATAAACAAAATGTTCACCCCCGAAGGGGTTAGCACAACGATGCTAGTACAAGTACCACAACATATTATTCATATCTCACGAAGAATAATAACATAAACGACAAAAATACCAACGAGTCTTCTCCTACGAGAAACTCATAAATGACATACACAACTGATAATCACAACATGATATCATAACATACACATGGTAATTCCGACGATCCAGCGTTCACTGCCTAGAACCCATGATGATCCCGTCAGACCAACCTGTGGTGGAAAAACCCGTCCGATGATCCAGCGCACGCTAGCATAGATCCCCCGATGATCCCATCAGACCAACACGAAGTGGACATACAACAACAACATACATGCACGACAATATGTATAACATCAATACATAAAACAAATAAGGTACTTGCCTCGATTCGAAGACAAGAACAATACTTCCACAAAAATAAACACTCGAAGGTCGCCCCCCTCAATCAATCACGTAACAAGCTCGAACCTTAACAAAAGAAGTAATATAGAATTTATCTCACGTCGTACGAATGTATAACAATTCAATTTACGGCCAAAAGCTCATAAAATGTAATCTGCCTGAACTTCTTAGCGCATGCTAAGTACTCTGTGTAGCGTGCGTTAAGTCTGCTCGATAGCGCATGCAAACAACAAAGCCTAGCGTACGCTAACTATGCATGGTCAGTACTTCACTGATCAGCTGACTGACTCGTCTGATGGCCTAACGTACGTTACGTACCAAACATAGCGTACGTTAACTCATGCTCGATAGCGCACGTTAATCTACATTGCTTAGCGTGCGCTAACTGTGCATGGCAGTTTACTACTTGGCAGTAGACTGATCTCAACATGATCAAACCAGATGAAATCTTCAGTGTTAATTCATGTTACCTCCATGAATATCATGTTCATATGGTTATGAATGATCTTGCGGATAACAACAACTTCGGATTCAAGAATATGTATACTATTATAAAACCATATTCCATTTCAAATATAATTCTTCATGCGATAATTCGGAAGGCTTAACGGTCGATATCAACACCTTTATCTCAATCAAAAACTATCATTCTGTAGTTTGATTAACATTCCATCTTTACAAGATAAATCCTTCCATGATCAATCCTTTATATTTGTCTAACAATAGTGATGTTAAAGTCAAGTCCAAGATTGCTTATGAATACACCTACTAGATTCGGATTACCAAAGATAAAAGCTTCCTCTACTTGTTCATTGTAATAAGATTCGAATCATGATGTTCTTAATCAAGGTACTTAAGGCATAATCATCTCAATATTCCAAACATGAAGTGGTTTGGATAATTCACCCAAGAAACTCAATATTTTGCTAGCATGATCATCTTATTCCCCGTAACTCGAATCTAGAGTTGGAGATAGAATCAACATACCTTAATATGACGAAATCACTGAACTCCAAAGGTAGAATCTGACTCCGGTTGGTTATATGCCACTCCAAGGTGCTACTTCTCTTCAATGATCAATAACAAGAAGTATCCAATGTCCAATGATCAAGTGGATGTGTTGTAAGTGTGTCTAAGGAAGATGATATGCTCTCTGGTCTCTCAAGAATGAAGGATGAACGAAGGAAATGAGAATAAAATGGAGTGTTGGCCCATATATAAACTTTCTGTACAAAAGCAGATTAGCGCACGCTACCTATACATCCTTAACGCGCGCTAATAAGAGTTGACTCTAAAATTGTCCAGGTTCGTCCGCGGGAATCTTATCCGGTCCTACGTCTGGCTGGCGCATGTGTTAGCCACATAGCTCAATAATTGATTACCTAGCGCACGCAAGTCCTACATTCGTAGCGTGCGCTAGTAGTAACTGATAGCGTGCGTTAAGTTACATTCTTAGCGTGCGCTATCACGAGTTTGTATGAGACAGTTTGCATGAAGATATGCTTATGTACAAAGATACCAATGTGAGAAATAACATACTCCAATTATCGAGATCATAAATCCGAATGATACAGGGTTCTAATACAGATGAAATACACAGTAATAAATCCGGATATTACAATTTTCAGCATACCCGATAGGATACCTAGCAATATTTATCCAGCAAAATATCTCAGTTCTCTGCTCGGCAGTGATGGTGTAAGATGCCTTAGGCATTTTTTGTTTTCCCTTGACAGTTTTCAACCACAAATGTTTTCTTATGCTCATTTCTTTCAAACCTTTGCGTGCTTTTGGCCCATCTTTGGTGTTTCCATCCCAACCTAAGGTTGTCCCAACCACACTCTCGCAAACATTCTTTTCAATGTGCATGACATCCAAGAAGTTCCTTATCAGTAACTTGGACCAGTAAGGCAATTCCCAGAATATACTTTTGTGCGACCAATACTTATACATGTCGGGCCTTTCAGGGGTTGCTGCAATCACATCAGGATGGTTGCTAAGCTGATCAAAATCGTACTCATTATGAATCGATAGTATTTCATCACCTGTCCACTGTCGTGGTGGCTCGCCCATTTCTATAGTGCCATCAAATGATGCAGCATCCATACGCCACTCATGTTCCCTCTCAAGACATATCCGATGACGCATTCGGATAACTTTAATACAGTGGTACCTAGCATAATATGCATTCAAACACACTGGACAACCTCTATATCCGCTAATAATAGATCCAGACAGCATTCCATATGCAGGAAAATCACTAATAGTGCCGATACACATGGCGTGCAAGTAGAACGTCTCGGACGAATAACTGTCGTACGTGGGATGACCTTGCTCCCACAACAATTTCAGCTCCTCTATCAAAGGTCTCATATACACATCGATACACTTTCTCGGATATCCCGGCCCTGGGACTAACAAGGTCAACATATTATACTCCTTCCGCATACACATCCACGGAGGAAGATTGTAAGGAATCACTACAACAGGCCATATGGTATATGAAAGACTCATGTTACCAAAGGAGTTGAAACCATCAGATGCAATCCCGAGCCTCACATTTCGGATATCTGAAGAAAATTTCGGATACTCCCTATCTATATGCTTCCACGCCTCTCCATCCGAAGGGTGTATCATAGTATCCATGTCATTAATGCACGGCTCGGTATGCCATCTCATTGCTTTTGCCGTGTGAGGAGACATAAAAAGCCGTTCCAACCTGTCCTTCAGTGGAAAATCCCAAAGTACCTTCACCGGTTTCTCTTTTCCAGAAGGAGTGATCCTATATCTCTCTGTCTCACATACAGGACATCTCGTGAGGTCTTCATTAGGATGCCCCCAGAATAGAACACAATCATACATGTAGACGTGGATCTTAATGTAGGAAAGACCAAGATCTTTCAAAATTCGTCTCATTTTGGTATATATATTAGGAAGATGATGACCCTGTGGAAGCATATTACTCATAAGATCCAAGTAATCATCCACATACTTTATGGATGATCTGTTTTCCACCTTTAATCTCATCGTTTCCATGACACAATAAGGAACAGTCATGTTACACCCTGGGTATAGAGGGGTCTGTTGGAGTTGAATTAGCTTGTTGTACCTGTCAAGCCCAGCAGTATTGCAAGGCATCGGTCTACGGGGTCGTGGGATTGGCTCAGTTGGTACAAACGTCTCAGAAAAACCAAACACATCATCAATCAACCTCTTGTTCGGATCGGTGAACACGTCGTTACCACTAAATTGTCCGTGATCATACGGAATAACAGAATTCAGTGCTTCACCGTGGTATATCCAACACATATATTTACTCCTAAAACCATTCTTCTTTAGGTGTTCCCAAACCTCATCAAATGGAAAACGAAACATATCACTGCGACATCTACATTTATTACACCGACAGTAGTGCAACGTATTACCACTGTCGTGCTCTTTTACAAATCTCATAAACTGCTTCATCCCATCCATTACACTTGGATCCCATTTTCGTAACCCAATCCAACTCTTGTCCATCCTGAAAATGTATACATTTTCCAATATTAATCCAACTAACTAATATTGTTCAAATTATAAATGAAATCACAACAAACAATTAATCATAATGATTATCATCATAAAACTTAATCGTTATACATAAAAGCTTTCGAATGTACAACATGAATAATACAAAGTTTCGAAATCACAATAAAAAATACAATAAAATACGTACCTTAGCGGGGACAACTCAAAGTAGCAACTCACAAGCTTTTTTCGGGAATAACTGATAGGATCGGGAATAGAAATGTGCTCTTTAGCAGGGAGAGGGGCAAGATTGGGTTGGTGTTCCCTGAACTATATATAATTTTCACTTGGAGGTTTAGCCGATGACCTAGATCAAGTCGTCGGCTAAAGTATATTATTTTTTTTTCGGAAGGGGTTTAGCCGACGACCTAGATCAAGTCGTCGGCTAAAGTATATTATTTTTTTTGAAAAAGTGTTTAGCCGACGACTTGATCTAGGTCGTCGGCTAAACCGTTGCAATATTATTTTTTTTCGAAAGGGTTTAGCCGACGACCGAGATCAAGTCGTCGACTAAAATGTTTTTTTTTTCGGTCGGCTAAATGTTATCTCGGTCGTCGGCTAAACCTCTTTACTATAGCCGACGACTATTTTGCACTTTAGCCGACGACCTCGATCAAGTCGCCGGCTAAAACCCTTTAGCCGACGACCCGAAAAAAAATGGCCGACGACTATAAAGTGTCGTTGGTTAAACTGTCCACTTTAGCCGACGACTCGGGTTTCCTAGTATTTGCTTAGTTACCGCTCAAGTTATTAAATAATACAATATATATAATATCTGATATTATATATTACTTATTATTTAATCTTCTAATAAATATAATATCCAATATTATATTAACCATTCCCAGTTGATATAATTAAATAATATAATATATAATATCATATATTATACATTACTCATTATTTAATTTCTTTAATAAATATAATATTGAATATTATATCTATTAATTATTCTTACTTGTCTTTAATTGTCGTATGTGTGACCCAAAAAGCTTATATTATGTTGGCAATCATTTACACCTTATGAAATGATAGATCATAAGCGATCCCTAGCAAGAAATTATGACTACCCAAATAATATAAGTTTATAGTCTATTAAACCATTTAACGTGTCAAATCCCTTGTCGCGTGATATCATATTTAAACTAAGTCATGGAAACTGTCATACTTATTATGTTCAAATGCTTTCTCGATCTTAAGTAGACTGATTGAATTAAATGACTCTTCATTTGAGCATGGCCATGCATTTCCTTCAGTCCTACTTATCGAGGGGCCCAGCAGATATCTCTCTCGCTAAATAGAGGGACAAATCCCCATCTTGATTATATATTGCCGTCTACATGACTCCAATTAATCCCGATCGCTAACCTTTATGATCACCATGTTTCAAATGACGTTGGATTACACCAAGGGATATCAGTTTTCATGTTGGACTCTATGATAATCTCAGGTTCAAGGATTTATTGGCATACTGTTACAATGAGATTTTCTTATAAGATTTCCATGGAGTGATCTCAATGCAGGTCTGTCCAGTATTGTGTTCTCCAACCAATACCCATAAGTTTGATCAGTACCATAAGCATAATCATCTGATGATTATCAATCAAACTTATACTAGCATTTTAATCACTTGAGTCTCCACTCTACGTGATTGGACCAGGGACATATGAATAATTTTATTACTCATAAATAACTATTATTTGATTATTATAATATTAAATCATGCACACATTATAATAATAAATCAGAAATAAATAACTTTATTTAAATATGATAATTACAAATCTGAACACATCGAATGTCCTAGGGCACTATTCCCAACACGGACACCGCGGGATCGAATCCCTCCAATAAAAAACACATTATTTTGCGAATTTTCCGTGACCCGCTAGTTCTGGTTCGCGACCCGGACCCGACCCGCCAGAAACAGATCTGTTCTATAACAGTTCTGGACCAAAAAATCGTAAAAATAATCCAGACAAAAATGACTTTTAATGATCCGATTTAATCAAATTAAATCAGAAAAATATTTATAAAATCTCTATTTTATAAATATAATCAAGAACACAATTTATATATTCAAAGCATATAAACATGTTTTACATAAACAATTAAATTACTTGCAAGTTGGCTTCGATAGCACTATTGGGTTTTAAGTGTATCTAATACAAGAAATTTGAGCAAAACGCGGTGGAATAATTATCGAAAAATCCAGATGAGGATCTTCATGAAATAATTTAATTGATTTAATAAAGGGTTCGTCGAATTACCTTAATCCGAAGAACGAATCTAAATCCGAATCGGAAGCTGATGAAAATCACCTTCCTCTTTCGGTGATCCACACACGAAAAATTTGCAAAAGCTGGATTGCTAGATCCTTACGAATAATGTTGATAAATAGTACAACAGATGGTTCCATGCTAGAAGGATTGTACTTTTGATCAAAATCAACTAAGGAAGAAGACATGATGGCTGAACTGGACTCCTTGGACAAGAATAATTCGGTCAATCTGTTGAAGGGGAAAGGAGGAAGGACCCCAATATTATATTTATATTTTCCAGTTGATATAAAATAATATAATATATAATATCCTATATTATACATGACTCATTATTTAATTTCTTTAATAAATCTAATATCCAATATTATATCTAGTTATTCTTGCTTGACTTTAACTGTCGTATGTGTGACCCAAAAGACTTATATTATGTTGGCATTCATTTTAAATGATAAATCATAATTGGTCTCTAGAAAGACATTATGACTACCCAAATAATATAAGTTTATAGTCCATTAAACCATTTAATGTGTCAAATCCCTTTGTCGCGCGATATCATATTTGAACTAAGTCATAGAAATTGTCATACTTATTATATTCAAATGCTTTCTCTGTAACACCCACAAAACCATTCGGGATATTACAGCGCCGTGGGTCCCGCACCGCAACCCACCAGGCTAAAAACCATTTCAAAAATGTTTAATAACGTCAAAAGGCCGATGACGGTAATATTTTAAATACCCAAAACATTTACCAAAACATAGTTCTCAAATATCATCATCAAATGCTGTTTGAAAATACAAGGCGAAATGCCAAATCTCGACAGTTCAAAATGTACGTTAAGCCACCACTTATATGTACCGATAAGATTGTTAGGGGAAAAGGGTTTAACGAGATAACCCAAGTTCGCAAAATGCCAAAAGGCCATTTGGGATACACACGAGTTGGTAAAAATATCGGAAAGCCATTTGAAAATATTCACACGCAGCGGAAAAAGACACAGTTCAAAATACACATTTACAGTGGAAATAAAACAACCAGAAAAGAATACTCAATACTCAAATACATGCCACAGCCAGTATCACCTGGGAAGCTCACCCATTCACGACCGCTACTAGCTCGATCTCCGAGTACCTAAAAATAAAGCCCACGACGGGGTCAGCGACAATACTCAATAATGATATCGATCACATCATCAGAAATAATTACATACCAATGTAATCACAAAGTAAGAATACTACCAATATAATCTTACCGTCATATCCTTACCAATCCACAGCAATCCATAACAAATCAATCCTTACCATAATCCACATTTCGCCTTCCTGAATGACGAAATATACTCAACAACAATCATCTGTACTATATTCAAACAATACCAAGTATGCTCAAAACATCATCATAACTCATAAGTGTGGAATGAATCATATGTGCCAAATCCTATCCGTCGGATTGCACAATCAAATCTCAACCTAGATAAACCAATACCATACAACATATCTGTAGATCAACTACCACAAAACAATGAATACAAGACCCAAAACATCGACGTACAGTCTGAATGCTCATACGATCAATAGCAACGATCAACCAATACATCAACCGAAAATATCACCGACATGATGAACTCCAATACGACAACAGAGGATTAACGATGACCGAGAATACTATCAACATGATAAACTCCGACACGATCAACAGAGGATCAACAATAATCGAGAATACTCTCAACATGGTAAACTCCAAATGATCAACAAAGGATCAACAAAAACCGAGAATACCATCAACAAGGTAAACTCCAAATGATCAGCAATAATGGATCTCAAAGAAATAACACCGACTGTCGAATATACCCCTCGAGCGTATGAACAACCAGTCGCAAACCGTCGAACATATGCAATCATACATAGACTATGAATGACAAAACAATATGGCTCAAAGGTGGACATCACAGTACGCCCGATCCGAAAATGTGTCCATACACATGTACACCCCGTATACGGAATCCAGAATATACGTGGGACAATGTACCTAATTAGCCTCACGAACTACGTCTTGTGTGCACGGTTCAATGTGGAAATATCAACACATAACCATAGTGTGCCCAGCTAAAAATCCTATACAATAACCAATCGGAACGCTGATATGATTCCAGATATATCACAATGCAATATGACAACGAAACTCAAAGAATCACATATCCAATAAGGATCAAAAAGGCTCACCAAAGTGAACAATGACAAACGGATAATGAAAGATCGACACGACTGGCAATATCCGAACCAACCCTCCTGGGATCACAATCCCCAAAGGATAATCCATACGACCAACAATCTCAGACAACAGTTCTGGGATCAACATCCCTCGATGAAATAATCAACACAACCATTAATACCAACAATAGTCCTGGGATCAACATCCCTCAACGGACAACCAATACGAATCTCATTACACGGATCCTCAACATACAACATATACAACAATTCAACAGAATAATTATCCTCATAACTGAACAATACTTAAATTACCTCAAAGTCGAAGACAATATCCTTTCCACGAACCAACATCCCTGAACGAATACACAGTTATACGAATAATCCCGAAATAAGTATAGTCCATTTATAGCAACAAATCACCGTCCCGACATAAATGTCGACACGATAAACCATCCTCGATATCCGACATTCCATATCACTGACCAAAGATATCATCATCCCGACAGTTTATATTTATAATATCATTGCTATACGAATTATAAATGAAATGAAAGCGAAATCATTCATTAAATATTATAAACTAAACAAGTATAAACTTGCCACGATTGTAACACCCCCAATCCACTCAGGGATATTACACGCCGTAGACCCTCTCCTCGAAGATCTACCAGGATGGTAACAACATTTAACATCTCGACAATGCCTTCAAGGCTAAATGACTCAGTAGACCGATTTGGTCTTTCAATAAAAATATACAACTCAATTACAACATATACCCACGCAGGGGTCAAAATACAATAAACTCCCGTATAACGGGGAAGAGATACTGCAGCGGAAAAGAAAATACAACTAGACCAATACGACATCAACGGATCCTCGTGTGATTAGTATCGTTCATCTTTCATCATCCTTCGTGCCGACCCTGTGTTATGCTCCAAAACCTGAATGCAAAAACAGACATCCACCCCCCGAGTACTCGGGGGTTAGCAAAACTCCACTGTTTTGCTAGTGCAAGAACAAAGTGCAAATACGAGCCATACAATTCACATTCCACGAACGATAATAATTCGGAATCCTCAAAGGTTCAAATACAACAAGATGAACACTTCCCGAGGCGAGAGTTTGAGTAAAGACTTCCCAAAATTTCAAGATCAAAATATCAAGGGAAACAATCTATAAAATGATTTGAAATACCATCGGGAGTTTTAATAGAAAATGATTTAGGATTATCAAATCCTACTTTTCAAAAACCCAAAATACGAAAGGGGTCACCGCCCCAAAGGTTTACTTTCCGAAAAACGACCTTTACCAAACCGTTGGGATTTTAGCCCCAAATCCGTAAAATGACTTTTACAAGACCATTGGGATTTTAGCCCCAAATCTCATCAACTCACAGTACACAAGAACGACCACAAGGTTCGTCTCCCAACATCAAAATCCACAAATAAAGGATTTAACACAAACAACAAAATACTCTAGTGCCATCCTAGCCAAGTAAGCCAAACGAACAACTTACCTCTTACACACTTAGTCGATGCATGCAATCATGAAAACCGTTCAAAAAGCACTCATTTCCGGAAATGCCAATATCGAATCACATTTGTAAAATGCACCACAATTAACCGCGGACCCACAGCTTCGTGGATCCCTGCCGAGACCCCGTCGGATCTAACCCACAGTGGTTAAAAGCAAGCTCGCGGTTCCACAGCTTCGTGGAGCCCTACCGAGACCCCGTCGGATCTAACCCGCAGTGACCATACACACACACACACGTTACTCATGCAATACTAACATGCTAAGAATGTAAGTTCATTAAGAATACTCACTAGAGATGGCCATTAACTCGACACCATTATCAAACTCTTCAAAACACAATAACAAGATTAAATACGGAATACACGATTCCATAACTTTAAACAATAGGAGTATCATCATCAAATCCTTCAACGTTCAAAATAATCAAATCATAATCAATTCCCAAAACACGCCGTTCACAAAACACACACGCATTTGAAAGAAAGCCTTTAACGAGGCCAAACCGAAATCTTTTGAAACTTTGTTTCAAACAACCAAACAAACACACTAATACGATCACCGATCATCATATCCACAAAATAAGAAAAGTATGGGCAAGGTACTTGCCTCGAAATCACAATCGCAACGAGACGACAGATAGGACGCGGTCGAATAGCCCCGAACCCCCGAACAATATCAAGAACGCGATAGCACCACGAGTATTACGAGAATAACACCACACGAATCATCAATCACCAAACGGAATTCAACATCGGAATCCTTGGACACCTATAAACCTCCGGAAGTAACAATAACACATGGTTACGACGAGAATCAAGGCCAAAACAACGGAAATCCCAACAAACTATCGAAGGGAAACTCATTGGGACATTTAATCGAACACTAAATGTTCAATAATTCCCAAGAACACTCGAATCGTCGATCGAGTTAAACAAACTTGATATATGGATATACAACCCATAGAACATGATTAATAACATCATACTACACCAATCGATGTATCAAAATTGGATTAGAAACGAAATCAAGAACAATTTCTCCAAAAAGTCAACTTGAAGGATAATCAAGAAATATACCTTGATTTGGATGAAGGATTCAAGTAGAGGTCGAAAATCTACAACAAGTTTTGGAGCACTCAAATCGCCCAAGAATCGCCCACAATCGCCTAAGATGAAGGAGGAAGAAGAGAGGAGAAAAAATGAAGTTTTTCTCCTCGCAAATCTGCTAAAAAACGCAGAAAAAGTCCGTGTGCCGCGGCACAGGACAAGTGTGCCGCGGCCCAGGGCCACCAAAAACGCCCAGGAATCAGCTTAGTGCCGCGGCACAGCCTGTGTGTGCCGCGGCACACGGTACAGCCCCCTTCAACACCAAAAAGGCACACCGTGCAGTCTTCGCTATTTCGACCATAACTCCTTCGTTTTTTCGACCAAAAAGGCACACCGTGCAGCCTGTGTTGGGGTTTTTTATACCTAGCCTTCTTTTTAGAGTATTTCAATTGAGTCCTCCATGTTCCAGATCTTTTGATTTGACCCCAAATCAACTTTTCAGTGTATTCAATTTCAGTCCCTCAGTTTTCCCACTCCTTTTAATTCGACCCCCAGCCAGTTTTCAATATTTTAAAAATCCGATCTCTTTTACTCAATTGTAAATCAAACAATTTATATTAATTTATTTTGGACTCAATATCAATATTAAATTTTAATTGTTATTTTAGGAGATGATGACTTGGAGCCTAGGACTTGAACTGCATTCGAATCTCAAACTTTCATAGATCATCATCGTATTTCGAGGTGGGCACTTTATGCTTATTTTATTTAATTCATGATGTTACTTGTATATATGCTTGTTTCTTGCCAAATATTCATGATGTTACTTGTATATGATGTTACTTGTATATTTGTATATATGCCGATTGTGATTATTGAGTGATTCTAAATCCAATTTCCTTGATTTTAATCCGCGAATTATCAATACGGGGAGATTTTGCGTAAACCCTCGCCCGTATCAATTGATCGTTCATTGTCGTATCATGTAATCGGGGTTATGGGTGTATTCGAATAGAGTATTGTTGTCCGTTGAGACTGAACTATGTTGATCCTTCGTTTAGGAACCATCGTTTTCCACCCGGACCGTTTGTAGTCGTGTTTCACTTCCGTTTCTTCAAGAATGTCTCAAAGGCAAGTACTTTACATTTGTTTACATGTTCTAGTATTTGAATTATGGCTGTATCGTGGTTGTTGTGGATGGTTATGTGTATGTTCACCTTGGGATGGTCCGACGGGGCCTCTAGGGATACGTATTGCCGTGAGTGTGCGTATCGCGAACTGTGGTTAGCCACCCAGGGATGTCCGACGGGACTCTGTGGGGTACGGTGGCCGTGATTCTCGTACCAACGGTTCAATTTGAATTGTGATTTGTTGGAGATAATGTGTTTTACGATTGTACAATGTAAATATTCTGGGATATAAAATGTTTTCTAAAATGACTTTTGGCACATATATTCATCTGATTAGGATGTAGTTCAAATGGATTGTACTTGCACTAGCAGTTGTCGCTAACCCCTTAAATGGGGGAAATACTTTTTGTATTTCAGGTATCGATCGTGGGGACAAACGAGCACTTGAGCCGTATGAGGATGATGGGCAAGCATGATACTGACCAGTAGTCATTTGCTGGTGTTCAGTTCTGTCTATTATTTTTGATGTCTTGTTTTGGGACTTTTGTATTATAAAATTGGTTTAAGTACTCGAGTACTTCTTGTTTGAAAATTGTTAATGTTGTGTTCCCGTTTTGGGAAATGGATTGATGTTGGATACAATTTGTCGGGTTGTAGTCTTTTATCTGGGATTGTCGTTTTATTGGTGATTGTTTGTCGTTGTTGAATGTCTTGTTGGTATGTTAGCCTGGTGGATTCCATAGTGTGGGGTCCACGGCGCTGTAATATGCCCTGAATGTCTTGGGGGTGTTACAGAATATGGTATCGGAGTTTAGGTTTATGGATACCTAGGCTGTCGGTTATTTGGGTCTAGTCAAGTGTCGTTTTTGGGACAGTATCACTGCTATGCCATCATCTCAGTACGTCGGTGCTCGTAAGTTTTTCTTAACTTGACTCGTTTCACCGTTCTGTTCTATTCCTGTCTTAGTATCTTGTTGTGTTTTGCGTTTGAATTGTACTTACCCATTACTTCTTCAGAATTCCTGCTGGTAGAGGACGCGGATGCGGTCGCGGACACGGTAGGGGACGTGGCGCAGCCGGTGGGGCGGCCATGTCCGATCACTCGGTAACTGATTCGGCGATGCCTTCTTTGTCGAACAGTGTTCCCCCTAGTTCCGGAGGTCAGCAGGACCAGTCTGCTAGCTCCGGTAATGCACATGAGAATGTTGGAGTGGCCAACATTTTGCAGCAAGTAGCGAACCAGATGACGCTACTGACTCAGGCCGTTCTAGTCGGCCAAGCTAATGCCAACCCGGTTCCGCCTACTTGTTCCGGCAATGATAAGTTGCTTCAGGACGTGATTCGTATGCATCCTCCACAGTTTGATGGTGCTTCTGACCCTTCCAGTTGGGAGAATTGGCTATTCGAGATGGAGAAAGTATTTGAGGCTGCTAATTGTTCCGAGGAGAGGAAAGTACCCATTGCTCAGTACTTCCTCGCCAAGGAGGCAGCAACGTGGTGGCAAGCGGTGAAACCGCGTGACCGGGCCGCTACGTGGGCAGAGTTTCGAGATCTGATGGAAGATGAATTCTGTCCATGGCCAGTGAAAGAGGGGAGGATCCGAGCCTTCTTTGAGGCTAAGCCCCAGGATGTTCCTATTTCTCAAGCTATCAAAGACTACAATCAAAAACTACATTATGTGAGAAACCAAGTCCGAGATGAGCTTGACAAGATCCGCCACTTTGATATGTGGATGAAACCGAGGGTGCGCCACTACATGTCTGGCCTGGCGTGCACGACTTTAAAAGAATACCAGAATAAAGCGATAGCTTATGAGATGTCGTTTTCTGCGACAGAGACGGCAACCGAAGGAAAGAAGCAGAAGACCACCGGTCAGTTTTCGGGAGGCAAGTCTGGAGGGTATCCAAAGGCTCAGTCTGGTTTTCGAGTCTTCGGGAGTCAGTCTCCATCAGTTGGACGAGAAAACAGTTCTAGGTCTGCTCCTACTGGTTCCGTTCATGGTCCTACGTGCTTCAACTGTAGTCATTCGGGCCATATGATGAGTGAGTGTGATAGGCCTCCGATTCAGTGTCTTGCTTGTGGTCAGATGGTTCATCGTGCTAAGTTCTGTACGGATGCAGCTCGAGCTCCAGTTACTTAGATATCAGCCCCAGCTACGGGAGAGCCGAGTGTTAATCAGGCACCGACAGTTCCTCAGCCGCAGCAGAGTTTTGGTAGAGGTCGAGGACGTGGACAGCCTTCTAGAGGGGGAGCGTCTAGTGCGGGGTCTGTTCCACCCCGGGTTTATGAGATGATACGAGCCGGATACCCAGATGCAACGGTGGCTACAGGTACCGTCCACATCCTCGATCATCCTGTTTCCGTATTGTTCGATTCTGGTGCTACACATTCTTTTATATCTATGGATTGTGTGCATCGTCTGCATGTTGATTGCCTTGTTGCTTGTGAGCTTTTTGTTGTTAAAAATCCTAGCGGGGATAGCATCGTGGGGGATCGTGAGGTTAGAGATTTTCTAGTGAGTATTACGGGGAGGGTTTGGCCTTCTAATCTAATTGCGGTAGATATTAGAGATGAGGATTTGATTCTGGGTGAGGATTGGCTGGACCGTCATGGGGCGATCATGAATTATAGAACGAGGACTGTTTCGATGTTAGCCTCTGATGGTACCGAGCATTCTTTTGTGGGGCGTAAATGGAGTAGCCAGAGACTTCTGATCAACGCCTTGAGGGCGGTGAGACTTCTTCGAGGAGGTTGCACGGGCTATTGGTGTTACGCTTTGAGATCGGAAGAAGGGGGAGTCGAGCTATCGTCTATTCCGATAGTGTGTGAGTATCCTGATGTTTTTCTAGACGAGTTGCCGAGTTTGCTGCCGGACCGAGAAGTTGAGTTTACCGTCGATTTAGAGCCGGGTGCAGCACCTATCTCTAAGACGCCATACCGTATGGCGCCCGTCGAGATCTTTGGAGTCAAGAAAAGCTTGATTGGGAGAGTTGCTAGACATGGGGTATATTCGACCGAGCGCCTCACCTTGGGGCGCACCGGTCCTGTTTGTGAAGAAGAAGGATGGGTCACTTCGTTTGTGTATCGACTACCGAGAGTTGAACAAAGTGACCATCAAAAACAAGTATCCGCTTCCGAGGATTGATGATTTGTTTGATCAGTTGCAAGGAGCAACTGTGTTTTCGAAGATTGATTTGAGATCGGGGTATTATCAGCTCCGAGTGAAGGATACCGATATTCCGAAGACGGCCTTTCGGACGAGATACGGTCACTACGAGTTTGTGGTTATGCCTTTTGGGCTAACCAACGCACCAGCTGTGTTCATGCAGCTTATGAACAAAGTCTTTATCGAGTACCTCGATAAATGTGTAGTCGTTTTTATCGATGACATCCTGATTTACTCGAAGAGCGAGGAGGAACACGCCCATCATTTGCATATCGTGTTAGACATTTTGAGAACTCAGCATCTTTTTGCGAAGTTCTCAAAGTGTGAGTTTTGGTTACGGGAGGTTATGTTTCTCGGTCATGTGATCTCGGCCGAGGGTGTTCGTGTGGACCCACATAAGGTAGAGGCAGTGTTGGACTGGGCGCTGCCCAAGAACGTGAAGGAGGTCCGCAGTTTTCTGGGATTAGCCGGGTATTACCGTAGATTTGTCGAGTGGTTCTCTAAGCTCGCTCGACCGCTGACTCAGTTGTTACAGAAGTCAGAGAAGTTTGTGTGGACCGATGAGAGGCAAAATAGTTTTGAGGAGTTGAAGAAGCGGTTGACGACCGCTCCCGTTTTGGCTTTACCGAGTGGTAATGATGGTTTCTCAGTTTATAGTGATGCTTCGGGCCAAGGGCTCGGATGCGTACTTATGCAGCACGGGAGGACGATTGCCTATGCTTCCCGTCAGTTGAAACCGTACGAGTTGAATTACCCTACGCACGATCTTGAGTTGGCCGCCGTCGTATTTGTGTTGAAGATCTGGCGTCATTACTTGTATGGCTCATCGTGTCAGATTTTCACCGATCACAAGAGCCTGAAGTACATTTTCACCCAGAAAGAGCTTAATATAAGACAGAGGAGGTGGTTGGAATTGATTAAGGATTATGATCTCAAGATCCTCTATCATCCGGGCAAGGCTAATGTGGTAGCAGATGCCTTGAGCCGGAAATCGGTATCGCTTCGGGCGCTTGAGCTACTTACGGCCCAGTCAGGACTTCAGCGAGAGTTTACGAGGTTGAGCATTGAGGTTGTACTGCCAGAGAGTTCCGGGCAGTTGCGTACTCTTGAGATTTCTTCATCTCTGGTGGATGACATTAAATCGGGACAGTTGGGAGACCCGATGTTTATTCAGCTTCGAGAGAGTGTAGGGAAGGGGAAAGCCCTGGGATTCGTTATTCATGGAGACGGTGTGTTAAGATTCCGAGGTCGGTTGTGTGTTCCGAACGACTCAGAATTGAGACAGAGTATTATGTGAGAGGCTCATGCGTCACCTTACTCAGTCCATCCGGGCTCGAGTAAAATGTATAAAGATCTGAGGAAAAATTTCTAGTGGAACGATATGAAGAAGGAGGTAGTTCAGTTTGTGGCTAAGTGTTTGACTTGTCAGCAAGTCAAGATTGAGCATCAGCGGCCAGCCGGGTTATTGAAACCACTTCCCGTCTCGGAATGGAAGTGGGAGGATATCTATATGGATTTTGTGACGGGTTTGCCAAGGACGAAGACTGGTATGAATATGGTGTGGGTGATTGTAGACCGACTGACTAAGTCGGCACATTTTATGGGCATCAAGGATACTTGGGGTCCAGAGAAGTTGGCTCGTATTTTTATCGCACAGATAGTGAGGCTTCATGGTACGCCGAGGAACATTATTTCAGACAGAGATGGCCGATTTGTATCGCATTTTTGGCAGGCGGTACATAAGGCATTGGGGACACAGTTACGGTTGAGCACTTCGTTCCATCCCCAGACCGATGGGCAGTCCGAACGTACCATTCAGACATTCGAGGATTTGTTGCGCGCGTGCGCGTTAGATTGGAGTAGTGACTGGGAGGAGCATTTGGCCTTAATTGAGTTTACTTATAATAATAGCTGGCACGCGTCGATTAAGATGGCACCGTATGAGGCACTTTATGGCCGACGTTGCCGATCTCCGATATGTTGGGATGAGCCGTCCGATATAGTTGGCACCGAGCCAGACCTTGTGTTAGAGATGAGGGAGAAAGTTGAATTGATTAGAAAGAGAATGTTGGCTGCTCAGAGTCGACAAAAGTCTTATGCGGATGTTAGGCGTCAACCTTTGGAGTTTGCGGTGGGAGATCATGTCCTGTTGAGAGTGTCTCCGACGAAGGGAGTTTTCCGTTTTGGGAAAAAGGGAAAGCTCAGCCCGAGATATATTGGGCCTTTCGAGATATTGGAGAGAGTATGTGAGTTGGCATACTGTTTGGCTTTACCTCCGTCGTTGAGTCATGTTCATAGCGTATTTCACGTTTCCCAGTTGAGGAAGTACGTTCCGGACCCATCCCACATTATTGATTTTGGAGATGTGGAGATTGAGAAAGATGTTACGTTTGAGGAGAGGCCCGTCAGAATTTTGGAGCGTCGCGACAAACAGTTAAGGCACAAAACCATTCCTTTGGTTAAGGTGCAATGGTCGAGGCACGGATTAGAAGAAGCGACGTGGGAGTTAGAGGAGGATATGCGTTCGAGGCATCCCGAACTTTTTGATTCTTAAGTTTCGGGACGAAACTTTATTTTAGAGGGGGAGAATGTAATATCCGTAACTTTCCATTTTTAGCAGTTTCCATTTTTGGTGTATGTCTATTTTTATCGACTCGCTTGTAACCGTTTCGACATTTTGAATCTACTTTATTCTTGGAGTTTTTCCATTTGGACGAGTTTTGGTGATGTTTTCACGTGATTTCATTTTATGATATGTTTTGCCGTATGAACGTTCGATTCTCGTAAAACTCGTTCGTTTTCGTTGTTTCTTGGTTTGTACAAGTTCGTATGATCGAGTTGGTCGTGTGGAGACCTTCAGTTCGTTGATCCGACGTCGTTTCGTGATTTTCGGTCACTTGGGCCATTTTTGTAATTTCCTAATAGTATAGGGAATCTCATTTTCGTTGTCGCATTACGGACCCTCCGGTGGTCGGAATTATATTTTCTTTTAGCGCTTAGCTCCATCGTCTGGTATGCTTCATGTTTATGTTCCTGGATTCTGGTCTCGTAGTGCGTTTCGTGTAGTGCACCCTCGACAGCAGCCTACTGCTGATGTGAGCAGCAGTATTGAACTGCTGTGCAGGTAGCGCACGCTACTCCTGTTGCCTTGCGTGCGTTACCGATGTGCAGCTAGCGTACGCTAACTCCCTATTGTTAGCGTACGTTAGCGAATGGTGGCAGTAGCTACTGGACCTGCCACGGCCCGTTAGCGTGCGCTACATATGACAGTTAGCGTGCGCTAACTTCACAAATTATATAAGTCAGCGGGCAGTTCAGAAACAGCAGTTTTATTCTTTTCTCTTCGTTTTCTTCGACGTGCGACCTCAGAGGCGATTTCCACCGGTACTAGTCGGAGTTCTCTTCAAATTCCATCACGGTAGAATCGAGCCATCATATCATAAGCAGCATAATCACCCTTCATCCGCCGAATTCAAGGTAATTCCTCAAGAACCCTAATTTTTACGAATTTGGGGGTTTTTCGGTATTCTAGGGTTTAGTTCTGAATTGTTCATCTATATTACGATATTCTTTACCGATTGTGATTATTGAGTGATTCTAAATCCAATTTCCTTGATTTTAATCCGCGAATTATCAATACGGGGAGATTTTGCGTAAACCCTCGCCCGTATCAATTGATCGTTCATTGTCGTATCATGTAATCGGGGTTTTGGGTGTATTCCAATAGAGTATTGTTGTCCGTTGAGACTGAACTGTGTTGATCCTTCGTTTAGGAACCGTCGTTTTCCACCCGGACCGTTCGTAGTCGTGTTTCACTTCCGTTTCTTCAAGAATGTCTCAAAGGCAAGTACTTTACATTTGTTTACATGTTCTAGTATTTGAATTATGGCTGTATCGTGGTTGTTGTGGATGGTTATGTGTATGTTCACCTAGGGACGGTCCGACGGGGCCTCTAGGGATACGTATTGCCGTGAGTGTGCGTATCGCGAACTGTGGTTAGCCACCCAGGGATATCCGACGGGAAACTGCGGGGTACGGTGGTCGTGAGTCTCGTACCAACGATTAACTTTGAATTGTGATTTGTTGGAGATAATGTATTTTACGATTGTACAATGTAAATATTCCGGGATATAAAATGTTTTCTAAAATGACTTTTGGCACATATATTCATCTGATTAGGATGTAGTTCAAATGGATTGTACTTGCACTAGCAGTTGTCGCTAACCCCTTAAATGGGGGAAATACTTTTTGTATTTCAGGTATCGATCATGGGGACAAACGAGCACTTGAGCCGTATGAGGATGATGGGCAAGCATGATACTGACCAGTAGTCATTTGCTGGTGTTCAGTTCTGTCTATTATTTTTGATGTCTTGTTTTGGGACTTTTGTATTATAAAATTAGTTTAAGTACTCGAGTGCTTCTTGTTTGAAAATTGTTAATGTTGTGTTCCCGTTTTGGGAAATGGATTGATGTTGGATACTATTTGTCGGGTTGTAGTCTTTTATCTGGGATTGTCGTTTTATTGGTGATTGTTTGTCGTTGTTGAATGTCTTGTTGGTATGTTAGCCTGGTGGATTTCATAGTGTGGGGTCCACGACGCTGTAATATGTCCTGAATGTCTTGGGGGTGTTACAGTAGCCTCCAATGAGTAGTAGCCATAATGTGCTCAAAATTTGCATGTTAATTACGTTGTAGCCTCCAATCAGTAGTAGGCAGTATGCACAAAGTTCGCATATTAATGGCCCTCGGGCAACCACCAGGTTCAGGCATGTCATATCTACTTGACAACATGTATGTATTTAAATTTAACGAGGCGTTTTCTCCTTACTGAGCGAGTTGAAAGCTCACCCCATTATTCAAACCTTTCAGCTTGAGGAGACTGATGTGGAGGGCAAAGGCATGGCGTGATAATAATATTTATCTGCTTCTTTATTTATTTCGTTTATTTAAAATTTTAACTTTGGCCTCAATGTTTGGTTGGATATTATGGATGTTTTGAAATCTTAGGAATTTATTATATAGTTACTTGCGAAATGGTCGATTTTATTTCGATTTCCGCTGCGATTATTCAATTATTTTCCTTAAGGATATTTAATCTCGACTTTTAAAAAGTGGTCGCTACAAATTACCTGTCTGGAACTGTATTGAAAATTAGAAGCAGAATGCACCAATACTTGTTCATAAAATGCAGACAACACATCATACGAGAAAATAAAAAATAACCCACGCAAAAAGAACTCACTCAATCCATCAACACGACGACACTCGACCTAATTACTTCTAGATCAACCGCCAATGAATCGGGTATCCAGTTAAAATCAATTCTCGAGAGAGAGGGAGGGAGATATAGGGAGTGAATGTTCGTTGGAAATAGGACCTCCTGGTTATTAAGGTGGAAAAAATTACCGTAAGGAAAATAAATTGCAGAAAAGAAAAAGTGGGAAGACAGAAGTATCATGGATAAAATGTCTTTGTTTCTCCATAAACTTTACCAGGAAAATTGACCACCCATCGGTAATTAGAAACCGAGATCTCCAACCCCTTCACTAAAAAATGCAGCCAAGATCGATGTTAAACGCGGAAACACTAAAGCCTATCGAATATAGTAGATCCGACATCGTCGCTATTGTATATCTGTCGACACCGATGTTGTCCGATGTGAGGTGTAAATTGTAACACCCACAACAATTATCCACGAATATCACACACCGTAGACCCTTCTCACAAGGATCTACCACGATAATCACTACAAAATGACCAATTGTTTGACCGTTCGGGGTCGAACAAGATAACGACACGGACCGATATGGTCATGCAACTAAAACAAACTAAAAATAAGCTCCCTACAACACATACCCACGCAGGGGTCTAAATACAATACAACACAACACAGCGGAAGACTGAGAGTAATAAATAATACAACGATATCATACTGGACTCCATAACTTTTTATTTGTATTGTAATATCCACATTCTTTTTCGTTTCCATTTATTCCAACTGTTGTAATTCATTGGTACTCGACTCGATTTTTGTGTGATTCATGTCGCGTATTGTACTCATTCTATTATGGTGATGCTTGAACTATTTATTGATGTTCGTTTCTGAATGTACCATATTGGATGGATAATTATATATCTCGTCGTGTCTTTATTTGTTAGAGCAGTACTAATGGTTATTGAGCATAACATTATGCTTAACACGTAGCGTACGTTAGCATATTTGTGTAGTTGGGTTAGTAGTTTCTGTAGTTGTCGTTGCGTATGTTATTTACGGGACATAACGTACGTAAAGGTCCATTACGTACAGTAACTTTACTTCTCAACATACGTAAATATACATGGGCATCAGGTCAGTGAGCGCTGGACAGTTTATTATGTACATTAACATTCGACCATAGCGTACGCTACCCATATTTTACGTACGTAATGTAACCTATGCATCGAGTCAGTGAGTTTTGTGGGGTTGATAGCGTACATAATGCTGATGCATTAACATATGTTAAGATCCTTGCGTTCGTAATGCTTATTGCCTTGCGTACGTAACGATGTTCACCTATATATAGGTGGACTTCAGCCATGTTTCACCATTTTCTCCTTTCCTCTTCCTCTTCCCGTCGATTTGGTGATTTTGTTCGAGAGTGATGGTCGAACAACGCAAAATCTCATCATCCATCCATAAATTTGAGTTCCTAACAAGAAGTAATCATCGTTCTAACGTCTTCCACCGTCCGAATCAATGTAAATCGGATTATACCCAAATTTTGGGAATTTTGGGAGATTTTCTTGTGATTCCATATTTTTATTCAGATTCGTCCAATATTCTTGTTAGATTAGAGGTGTACATTTGAAAACCCTTGTTATTCTTGTAGCACTACTAAAAAAGAGCTTTAATGACACTTGTGTTCTGACAGTTTTGTGTTATGTGTCACTAAATATATAAAATTGGATTAGTTTTTGTATTTAGCATTTAAGTGTCACTAATTGCTCATATCGGAGTATCACTAATCTAGGCATCTATAATTTCTAACACTAACTAACGTATAGTAATAAAAAAAAAACACTCAAATAACTCTTTCTTCATTCCCCTCCTATCATTTCCCAGCCCTAGGCTCACGCCTCTTCTTCTCAGACATTCAAAATCGTCGACTCCACACAATCCTCCGTCTCCCCGTCTTTTCTCCCATTGTGGTCGCGCCTGTCGGTAGTCCTCGTCGTCGCCCCTTTGCCCAGGCGCCAAGCCCTGTTTACGAGCTCCGCAAGTATCCATTAAACGCCCCAATAATCAATATCCATCAAAACCCAACCCTAAAACCCCTCCATTCATTTTTACTCACACTTCGGATAAAAGCCTCCGCTCTCATTTTCTCAACCGCTCCGCCGAGGGTTTCAGCAACTTCATAGCCATGGTAACTTCTTATCTGATCTCTTCTAAACACCCTACGATTTCATCTATGTGATATCCGACTTAGATCTTTTGATTATCGTCTCGGGTTTGATTAAATTTATTTACATTTAATTATGATTTTTGTGTTTTTGTTTTGTAAATGTCGTAGGGGAAGGAACTGGAAGCTTTGGTAAGAGGAGGAACAAGACACACACACACACACTGTGTGAGGTACGGCCGCCGGAGTTTCCACCTTCAGAAGAGCCGTTGCTCTGCTTGTGCTTACCCTGTCTCCCGCAAGAGGACATGTATGTCATTTGTGCCTTTTTGTTTTACATTTTTAATCTTTGATTTATGTATATACATAAATATAAGATCATTGTTTCTGAGATTTATTGAATTGTATTTTTCAGTTGATTAGCTTTGTGGATTGTTGCCTTTAGATGAATGAGTAGTTATGCTATATCTGTTCATATGCAGTGCAGTTATATTTATTTAATTTATTTTACATTTCTGATTGATTGAGTGACCTGATTGCGCATTTTGGGCTTCCGATAAGTGGATTCATAATTGTTGCATTTGTTCACGTTGTCTTGTAATTTAAGAAATAACCAATTACAAGGTGATTATTGTGAAATCATGGACTTGAGTGGGCAGAGTCGATTAGTGGTCTAAGTTAGCTGAGCCAGCTGAGCTATTCGAGTAGGTATCGAGTTTGCACTTTAATTCCCATCTCCATTACTAAAAACTCGTGGTTTCCTCTGTAGGTACTGATTGTTAGGTCTCTGAGGAAGCCTACAAATGGAGTAAGGTAATATTGTATATTTACCCTTTAATTCACGTTATTAAAGTAATTAATTGTCATGATAGTAATTCTTTTATTTTTTTTCCAACTTATTTCCTCTGTTCCATTCGAAATTTAGGGCCGAGCCATTTTTTCTAGCGGGAGCCCATTTGATCCAGTTGAATATAATGGGAAATTCTATCTGTTTGGCCAGGTCGAGACTCTTAAGCATTTATAATTCTTATCGTTCATTTTTTATTGCATTAGTTATTTTGCTTGACTTCATCGTGATCTTTCCGTGGCTTTAGGAAAATAATACATACATCATTCCCGAGCTTGGTCTGGGGTTGATAATTTCTGGTGTAATCCGAGTTCACGACGACATGCTTTTGGCAGCATGTGAGCTCCTGATAATTATACTCGGTTAATCATGTTCTTGTTATGATATTTTTCTTCATTCTATACATCCTTGGTCATCTCGATTTTTTTTTGGAACACCGGAAGCATTGACTGCACAGGTTAGCCAAGAGAATCTAGATAAGTGGCTCATATATCCACCATTCTCGAACATCCGAAAGATTTCAGCTCAGATAGCGGCGCGAGTAGTAGCTAAAGCTTATGAACATGGTAATTACGTCATTAACTCTTCATATTCTACGGATAGTTGCAAAATTTACCGTGAGAGTATGCTTAATTACAAGGATACTTCTTTTAACTACTTAGATTTTGTTATCTGTTATATGTTTAAGCTTTATGTATATTTATTTGCCACACAGGCTTTATGTATATTTTACTCTTCGACTTCTGAATGCAAGTACTTCCTGGACATCAACAATACACTTCTAGAATGCACCACATTAGAATTTGGCACTACAATACGTCTGTTACTTTACTAGAAAACAACACATAATGTTGTAGGAGTATGAGAACACAATCATGACCCCCAAAGGGAGGGAATAATATAGAACTATGGGGACAATGGTGGAACAAATTAGTAGTCTTCAATCTCTTAAGATTTAGAGCCAACGAAAGCCCTGACCTTAGAGTTCTCTAAAAGAAGCCCAAGTAATGGCACTGTGTTTACTAGGTTCTAAAGATGATCTAAAGTTGAGAACTTTTGGATCATTTGGACTACAAATTTTGAGTGAAGGAGTATATTAAGTAGCTTTTAGCTTTTAAATGTGTTCTATAGTTGAGTACTTTGAACTATTAGGACTTCACATCTTGTAAGAGATTCAAATTCTATACTAGTTAGAACATGAAGCTGTTAATCTTTTCTTTTTGTCCTATTTAATCATATGTATGAATGTGTCTTCATTAGTTTCTATTCTTCAACCTCTTAGAAAAATGTTTACGTGATAATTTCTTTTGCCAAAATATTTTTGCAGATTGGACAGAGTATAGCTCTAAATGGTGGTGGTGTCACAGCTGAGGAAATTGATCCATATCTTGATCCGGGGACTACTGGGAAGATGGTACAGTAAAGATTCACTTATATAATTGAGATACAAGCTAGTATATTCATATGCCACTTCCCATATAAACTTTCCATATTTCCACTTTTGAGTTGGCTAGTCCTTAATCGAAGCTGGTTAAATGCCACAAGATTTTAAATTACATAGTTTTTGTGCTCAGTCACTAGCAGAATTAATCATCAATTAACATCTCTCTCTCTCTCTCTCTCTCTCTCTCTCTCTTTTTTTTTTTTTTTTTTTTTTTTGCTTTTCTAGGAATACCTTTAACAACGTAATTTGATTGTCTTATTCCACAAATCCATATTGCATTGTTAAATGTACGTCTATGTAGTTCGTCACTTTCTATGATTTTGGTTCTGCTTGCGTTTGTATGTGTAGGATCTCCCAACAGGGCACCTAAATTTGAGGTCTGTCACTTTCTGACTTTTTTTGCTTGATCAAACTTGAAGATGGGCGACTGTTTTGGGTGTTGTCACATTTATTGCAGCATGACAATGCTTTGTGTATGCTGCTCTCTCTCTCTCTCTCTCTCTCTCTCTCTCTCTCTGCCCTCCTCCCTTCTCTGCCTCTCCCTCTCCGTATCCTACTACGACTTATTTACATTCGGTAATCTAGCACAAATTATTACACTACAAAAAACTTTAGAGGAAACAAAAACTCTAGTCGGTCTTTCTTCAAAAAAATAGGTAGTGCAGTCCTAGTTGATCCACAAATAATTTTTGTGTTTCTTGGAAGTTTCTCTTTTGCTATCTACTTCAGTATAGTCCCAGTATAATTTGTTTTTCTTATGCCTCTAGTGCATTTTATTCTGTTTAATTGCACTATTTCCTATTGCCGAAATTGCAAAACTAGTCCTGTCAAAATTCGAAGTTGCGATTTTAGTCCTATATGTTATACTTTTTTCATAATCATGGTTCCGCAATTTTGATTCTTTATGTTTTAAGTTGGTGCAAATTTCATCCAGGAGGGCGCGCTGTCAGTATTTCACTTATTCTCAAAATGCCATTGGTAGCCAGTTACAAGACAAAAATTGTTATTTTTGCTGAGCGGCCGAATCATAAAAGGACTAAGATTGCAAATTTAGAAGTTATAGGACTACTATTGCATCACCGTATAGATACATGACCAATTTTGCAATATTTCCATGCTATTCACAGTTAGATTTCCTAGTAGTTTTGTTGCTGTAGAAAACATTGCCTTTTCGATTTTCTTTTGGGTTAATTCAAGTCAGTACATGAACAAGGAAATGTTTCTGGTTGTCCAAGAGAGCCGTGGCACGACTTGCACTGTAAGGTTGATGGGCCCGCAGCATATGATGTTCTATCCAATTTTGAGGAGAGGTGGCTGAAGGCCTCGAAGCCCTAGGGGATTAAAAAATTAAAGATTTTGTATGACAACGTTTTGCTTCGGATTGAAAGGATGCCTGAAATATTGGGGTTGTCTGATGCTCCATTTGTGAGTGAAGACGATCCTGAGGGTTGGCATGTGTAGGTAAACTGTTTTTCTTGAAACTTTAGCAGTGTGGAAAAAAGCTAAATGTTTTTAAGTTTGGATTTTTAAACACTTTTCTCTTTGTTCCTCTTTTTGTGAAGCTATAATATTCATTTTTGCTTTCTCGACCTATCTCTGTAGTTTCTATGTTTTATAACTGCACCAAAATTCCTCTATTCATGGAATGAAAGTTGCTACAGCCTTATAAGCCTGATTCTTTGTTAAGACTCTAAATGTTTGGATATTGTGTTTCTTCAATAAGGGATCTCACTGTTTTAAGTATTCTCATATTGATCTGACATTTTGGTAATTTCAGGTTCAATTATTCTTTTTATTTTTATTTTTGTTTCAAGTCTTACATTATTGTGCAGAATGTTGCCTTTGAGTTGTTGAGAGAATACCTTTTCTTGAGCTTGTTTAAGTTTTTGTTTAAATATCTATTTTTTTATCATGTTCAGTGTTATCCTTGATATAAAATTATATTTCTCTGCATGATGTAATATTTTGATCTTGCATCATTGCTTTAAGTTCAAATCTTATACTCTGTAAGGTTTATATATATGTTTCTGATCTTAACACTCCTGTTTATGCTGCTTCTTGTTGGTTGTTTGAAGGTGTATTGATGACCTTTCTCGATTATGCGACGAGTGGGCTGCATATGTTGGTTAGAAGCATGGAAGATTTTTACTTTTTCGGAAGAATAGTGTGATCTTTTTGTTTGTTATTTTGAAATGTTAACTGGTTTTGTTATGTGATATTTTGTACTTTGTAACTATTAAGGATAATGATGCTAATGGTTAATGAAATATTTTATATTTAGACTTTATCAAATATTGTTGCGGCATCAAAAAATATGTATCATTTTAATATATAACTTGATATGTGATTTTCAGTACATATTTAATTATAAAATTACCATTAATTATATTATCAATTTAGTGTCAAGCATTTCTTGATAATCAAGTGTCAGAATTTACTCTCAATAATGTGTCAGAAATACGGAAATTAATGACACTGAAATACAATTACTATTTTCTCACATTATTGTGTCGTTATCTATTCACACTATAGTGTGACGGAGTAGTGACATGTAATATTTATTGGAAGGTGCTGACATTGTCGTATCGGAATATAGTTATATTTGTGTAACACAGACTACTGACACCAGTTTCAGTGACACCATAAAATGGTGTCACCGCGTTTTGACTGCCGGATTACTGACACATTTTGCGTGTGTCACTAAAAGGGTTTAGTGACAGTTTTTTGCTGTCAGTAAAGCCCCTTTTTTTAGTAGTGTAGTTTTGTGGAATAAACTTCATGAACTCTTCTGTTAATCGATTATTTTGGATTGTACCCTCGTAGAGTCCGACGAATTATTCCTACGGGTAGAATTTAGGATGGTTTCCTATTTTTCCGTAGTGTTGCGATCGATTATGTGTCGTTGTGATTTAGGAACGAACTTTTGAGGGGAGTTGGGCCAAAACCCTTTCCACTCACCATTTCCTTCACGTCATGTTATTCAAGGCAAGTACATGTATTACAATACGTTATGTGTGTTACGGTTCGATATGAAAGATGCATTGTGAAAATGTATGTGGGTATTGTCGTTCTTCCACCCGGGGACGGTTCGACAGGACCTCTGGGGCCTATAATAATGGGTATGTCCGCAGAAGTGGTTTGTCACTTGGGGACGGTCCGACGGGGCCTCTGGGGGTCGATACTAACGGGTACGGCCGTGGATTACCAAGTATGGATCATCGTGGTATTGAGATGTGATGCTATCGTTTTTGTGAAAATTATGTTTGGATACAAATTTGATATTCCCGGATATTATTTACAAAAATATTCTATAAGTGTGATGATATTGTGGAATCATAATTGTATATGATGTCGTGTAATTGTGTACTTGCACTAGCTATTCGAATGTTAACCCATTAAATGGGGGAAATGCATTTCATGCATTTCAGGTATCGGGCGAGCTGAGGAGCCGGCACAGGATACGCATGCAAAGGATGGCCAAGCATGATGACGAGGCTTGAGTCTGTGTTATTTATCTTATTATGCTTATGTGGTTTGTCGGAGTTAGTCGAGTAAACATATTATTGTTTTAAAGATGTCGTTGAAGTCCCCTGTGCGGGCAATGAGTTCATTTTACATTCTATTTTTCTGCATTTGAACCAAAATGTTTTGGCCGAGTCCACGACCTTATTTACATTATTAATGTGTCGTTATGGGATTATTGTAAATTGTGTGAATGTTCTAGCCAGATAGACCTTGTTGAAGGTTCTACGGCGTGTAATGCCCCTTATGAGATTTGGGGTGTTACATATGTGGTATAAGAGCCTTAGGTTGCGAATACCTAGGCTGTCAGTTAATTTGGGTCAGTCAGTTGTGTTGTAAGAGTCAGTTGTTGAGCCTAACATCATCGTGCTACCATATTTCTGTGCGATATGTGGCTATAAGTCTCCTCAAACTATTACGTTTCTGTATTACTTCTCTTATGTAAATTGGAATTGTAAGTTGGGATACCAACAATGTAAATTGTGAATTTTGCTGATCTTGTTCTTTTCAATTCTTATTCTTCAGCATGTTGAGAGGTCATGGTAGAACAGCTGGGGATGCGTCCGAGGCCGTGGTTGTGGTGATAATAGTGAGGAAGTTCCACTTTCTCAGTCATCTGCAGATCCAGCCTCACATTCAGTGCCGAATACTCTACCCCTGAGTTCTGACGGGCAGCAGGACTTATCAGTCAGTCAGGGCCAACCGCCGGGTAATAATGCCGACACAAGAGCTACTAATATACTTCAGTAGGTGGTAGCTCATCTAGCTCAGATAGCTAAAGGTGGGCGCCAGAATCCGCCCACTACTGCGGAAGATGAAGCCAGCAAATGGCTTCAGAATGTGACAAAGATGCACCCCCTTATTTTGATGGTTCTACTGACTCCCTAGGTTGGGAGAATTTGCTCTTTCAATTGGAAAGGACCTTCGATGCCATAGCTTGTCCTGACGACAGGAGGGTACCTCTTGCCAAATACCTCCTGTATAAGGAAGCTGCGGAGTGGTGGGAGGCAGTGACGCCCAGAGATCATATAGCTACTTGGAAGGAGTTTAAGACCGTTACGGAAGCGGAATACTATCCACCACTGGTTCGGGAGCACAGGATAGTCAAGTTCTTTACTGCTACACCACAGGATGTACAGATATCACAGGACATCAAAACTTATAACCAGGAGTTGGGCTATGTGAATGATCAAGTGAGAACCGAGACCGATAAGATGTAATATCCGAAATTTCTACTACAGTTTTTTAATATTATTTTATCCGAGTTATATTGTACAGCATGGAATCTGTACAGTATAGATAAAATAAATGAAGGACTGAGATATCAGTATAGGTATAATTGTCATACTTGGTCGACAATTGTATTAGAGGATATAGTGTGTCATGTATACGGATCCAGTATGTCGAGACGGACGAGAAACGTTGGAAATGGCTAATTGTAACATTATTAGCGCACGCTAATAGCATACGCTAGTGAAGAACAGCTCAGATGGAATCTACGCGTGGACCAGGCCACTTTCGGCACACGTTCTGATAAGTCAACGGATGTTGCAACGTAGTGTTAGCGCACGCTAACTGTATATCGGTCAATAGGGAATCTTGGATTTATTGGTTGCTTTCGGCATGTGGGGTCTCGAGCATATTCGGGGTAGGTGCAGACTGTAGTAAGTCAACTTCGGATAGTGCACACTAAGGACAAAGGACTTGCGTACGCTAAGACAGTATAAGTTACGTACGCTAATGCATGGACATTACGTACGTAAGCACATGTACGAAGCCAGACAGTAGCCTCTGGACTGCGATAGCGCACGCCAACAAAGTCAGTTAGCGCACGCTAAGTGTGTAACGTACGTTAACTGAAGATGTTAGCGTACGTTAATAATGTACAGTATATATATAAGTGCAGTTGGCTATTATTCATTATTTTCATCCATTTCTTCATGTTAGCCAATAGAGAGCCTTGAGAAGTATTTGAGGTTCCAAACACTTGATTAAGGTGGAGTTAATCATCCATAACAACATTTGAATCTTGAAATCATTGGTGATTCTTGGAAATAGATTCAACCTTGTAAATCAATCCATTCCTTCAAAAAGGTAATTACTCTTCACTTTGAGATTTTGTTTTGGATTGTATATGATGTTCTTGAGCTGATGATTATCATATAAACAAGTTGATAAGTATGATTATGAGTTGGATTACCGGATTATGATGATGTTATTGTTGATATGAAGATATTGATATGAATTGGATGGTTTCGAATGTGTTGTTTATCTTCAAAGAGATATGTTGGCTAATGTCTTCCTTCAATTTGGATCTGTGATGTTGTTGTTGCTGGTTTCTTCATATGATTGTGAACATGGCATGATTATGAGTTCTTGGTATTTAGATTGTTTATAATAAGGAAGATGAAATATGAATATATGACTTGAATTAAAAGTCGGATGATTACCTATATGTTCAAGGATATTGGATTTCGTTGTTTGATAGCTATGAACATGGTTCAGAATGTAATACCCGGTTGTAATTCAGTATTTATCATTCAGTATTTATCATTCAGTAATTGTCATTCAGTAATTTAACTCAGTAATGATCATTTGTCACTCATATTCAATCATGGTATTCATCATTCAGAGTAATTGTATCGTGTATCAATCGTCATTCATCACTAATCTAATTGGAGTTTCGTGCCGTGTTTATCATCATTGTCATTTTCGTTGTGGGCTGTGCGTGAGGAGTAGCGCACGCTACGTACTCTTTTTAGCGTACGCTAATTGAGTACATGTAGCGCACGCTACCACTCAGCATTAGCGCACGCTAATGTTGCCCTGGCTGCAGTCCAGAAGGTACTGGACTGCAGGTGAGTTACATGTAGCGCACGCTACGAGTGGTAAGTAGCGCGCGCTAGTGGGTTGTAGTAGCGCACGCTAATATGTGGTGTAGCGCGTGCTAAGGACGGATCAGGTTGAGTCCAGAGGCTACTGGACTGCACTGTATTAATTCATAGCGCAAGCTATGAGTTGTTTTTAGCGTACGCAATCGATATTATAGCGCACGCTAAATATTGGTTGTAGCGCACGCTACTGAGGTCAGATCAGAGGACAGACAGTTTCTGGATTCCTGTACTGGGCATCAAATAATTCGTTAGCGCACGCTAACAATGGGTTTTAACGCACGCTAGTGGTATGGCCGTAGCGCATGCTACAAAAGGTACGTAGTGCGCGCTACCGTTTTCGGACAGTCGGTACTGGACTACCCAAATTACCCGTTAGCGCACGCTACGCATAAGGGCTAGCGCACGCTAACCTGGAGTGGCTATATATTAGACAGTTAGCCTGAGTTCGTCATTTATCATTCTTTCTCATCCCCTCATCGGTTTCGGGCGATTTCGGGCATCTTGGAGAGTTCTCTTCGAGCTGCTATCATCTATCATCATATTCAAGGCTTGGAGTTGGATTATCATCACTTCATCATCTCCCTAACATCAAATCAAAGGTATTAATCTCTTGGATCTAGAATTTCGGATTTTTGGGTTTTTCCTTCCGATTTCTTCGTGTAAGCTTGGATTATCATTGGAATATGTTAGATATGAATTATCTACCTTGGATAAATATATTCCTATGGATTTAATGGCTATTTTCGGAATTATTTCAAGAACCCTTGGGGTTGACTTCGGTTATTTGGGGATTTTCCGATTGTTGTTGTCGTAAACTTGAATTGTGGATTTCTATGAGATTATTGATGTCATTGATAATGTTTTGCTGGTTTGAATCAATCTTTTGGAGTTGGTTCGATAATTTGGGTTTGGTTTTAACCAACGAGAAGGATATTCTCAACGTTTTCGTTAGAGTACATCTACGAGTTTGGATATTGTTGTATCGACGTTTGAGTCGGTTATGATCGTATTTGATTCGTGTATTGATCGGTTGTTGGTAATTATTGTTATTCAAGGTTGTTCTAGCGACCGACATTTCATTTAGGACGTTGTTCGTGGAAGGACATTGTCATCGGTATTGTGTAAGTTAACTCTTACTCGGTTAAAAGGATACTCATTCCTTTTGTTGTTGATTGCTCATAATCATAATTCATTCATCATAATATTAATCATATTGAGACTTGTAATTGTCGAATAATCATTTCATTCACGAGGAGCGACGGTTCCAAATCATTTCATTGGGTTATCAATCAAGTCACCATTATTTTCATCTCGGTGAGTCATCTTGGCCTTGTTGAATTATTATTCATTGGTATTCATTATGGTCATTCTCGTTCATATGACCTTCTGGGTTCATATTGCGTGGCCGGGTGTGGCTGTGTGGAATTTTTAGTCGGGCACACGATGGTCATGTTTTGGGTTCGCCGATACATTGGACCGTGCACACGGTAACGCTTACCTCTGTGAGACTAAGTAGGTACAAGGACGGATGTGTCCGGTCATTCATCTTGTACACTTGCACAGAACATTACGAGCGTACTATGATACTCCTCTTCAGCGTAATTCATAACTAAGGATATTTCATAACTTCAGTTTAATCATGATTATGTATTTTCAACCCTTGAGGATTGTTGTTTTGTGTAACTGACCCCGTTGGGGGACTTTGTTTTCAGGTCACGGCAAGGCAAAGGCACGGGAAGAGCATCTTGTGGCGAGTCGAGTGATACTAGTAGGGGGCCCCAGTCATTCCGTTCATTTCAGTCATTTCAGTCATTTCAGTTATTCCGTCATTTGTATTTTCCGCTGCGAAATTCCGTTTAAGATGTTTAATTGTTCAGGGTGTTGTATTTTATCTCCATATAAAATATACTAGTATTCGGTTTAGTCCTGGTGTGTTGTACTTAAACTCCTCATCGGAGTACTTGGTAATATAATGTGGTTCGGTACTACAATTATATTATTTAATTCATTATTTTCATTTGCCTGGTGGGTCCCAGTCGGGGATTCACGGCACTGTAATATCCGCCTAGTTTGGGGTGTTACAGAGTTGGTATCGGAGCGTGGTTTTGAATACTACCCTCCAAGTCATGTCTCATTTGAAATCATCGTCATCGGACTAGTATCATTGGACTTTCGCGTCACATGTGACCTGTGCAAATGCCGAGCCAATCAGACCAAGAACTGTAAGATTTCTAATGCCATGGTATAATTTCTGGCAATGATCATTCATTCATAATTCATCAGTTAACAATCCTCAATCATCATTGTCATTTTGACCAGGACGGTCAGGTTAACTCATTAATCACTCAATTCATTTCATTACTCGGTTGTTGATCTGGAAGATCAAATCATTAATCATGTTAACTCATTCAAGATAATCATTTAAATAATTTCATCAGATAATCATGTCACCTCAGTTAATCATTCATGTAATCACTGTGTTAGAGCGCGAATGCTCATTTTCATCATCTCATGTCATAATCATAACGTGATATTCATGCGGGAAATATAATCATCATGTGACTTTCCTACTTCAGTATGGAGAGGGCAAGAAGAGGACGTGGAGGACGAGGCCGTGGAGCGGGCCGAATCCCGGGTTGACCCACTCGCTTTTATGCAGGGCATATGGCCCAAATGACCCAGATGACACAGCTGATGGAGACGATGCATAACTCCGTCAATCAAAATCAGCAGGCTCCTCCGCCGCCACCTCAGAGGCAAGAGAGGAATGTGAACAATATCATCGGCGACATCTCTCGCCAGAGGCCACCTACTTTTGAGGGCTCGTCTGAGCCGGCGGATATTATTCATTGGCTCGAACATTTCGAGAAGTTGTTTGCTATGGTAGAGTGTCCCGAAGGACACAAAGTTTCTGTTGCGGCTTACTACCTGGGTAAGAGCGCTCATTCTTGGTGGTTATCATTGAAGCCCACCGAAGGATCATGTACTTGGGATCAGTTCAAGGCTCTCATGATGGAGAGATATTATCCAGCCCCACTCAGAGAGGCCAAGCTGTCAGAATTACTCACCCCCGACCCCTCAGCAGACGAGGATGTTCTCGCCATTGCCGAGAAATTTCAGGAACTTCTTCCTTTCGCCTCATCCATCATTCATTCAGAGGCGGATAAAATCAAGTATTTCAGCAAGAGGATGAAACCCCGTATGAGACTTCAGTTGCTTAATCATAATTGCACCTCGTTGGCCGAATTCATTGAGAAAGCTCTTACCTATGAGCTTACTGCTAAAGAGATTGCTAAGCAGAAACCTTCGTCTGCTAGCAAGAAATCGAAGAATCGTAATCAGTCTGAAGGCGGTCAGACAACCTTCAAGAAACCCCGTGCGGGCTCTGCTTTTACGGCGACCTCTGTGTCGTCTAAACCCGGAATCTCGGTCTCGAGCGGCGGTTCGGCCATCACTGCTTTAGCATGGGGATCTTGGTCATCTCGGTACCAAGTGTCCGAGCAGACTATCACATGTCATAATTGTGGGATTGCCGGGCATAAGGCCCGTTTTGCCGTAGGGACTCCAAACCTACTCATACGTCATCTCGGGCCCCTAAGCGGTCGGCCGTTCGTAATCAGGCCACTCAATCAGCGTCGTTTAAAGCAGCGGGAGCGACTAAAGGTGGAGCCTATAGCCAAGCAGGAGCGTCGGTCTGGGACTAGCAAGCCCCGGATTTATGAGATGAAGAAGACCGATGATCCAGAGGCCCGAATGATCTCAGGTACACTCGATATTCTATCTCAACCTGTGTGTACCCTTTTTGATACTGGTGCATCGCATTCATTCATTTCCGAGTCATGTTTGAGTAGACTACGTCTGGGTAGTGCTACTAGTTGTGAGCCTTATGTCATTGGCCTACCTGATGGTAGACGAATTATCGGTAATCGTGAGATTCAGAATTGTCCGATTCAGTTTCATTGTCGTGTATGGCCAGCGGACCTAATCGTAGTAGATTTGCCGAGGGACGATGTCATTTTGGGTATTGATTGGATGGATCGTCATGATGCCATCATTAGTGTCTGTAAGCGTATGATCACTATCATTTCAGACGATGGGGTTGAATGTGTGTTTCAGGGAGGTAATCCCGGCTATTCTGGTAAGGTCATTAATTTGATGAAAGCAGTGAGATTACTCAATCAGGGGTGTGTTGGTTATTGGTGCTATATGACCAAAACCGAGAAATCATCAGTAATGTTGACGGATATTCCGGTAGTGAGGGAATATGTCGTTGTTTTTCCAGATGAGTTACCTGGTTTGCCTTCACAAAGGGATGTGGAATTCACGATTGAGTTGGAGCCTGGTACGTCCCCGATATCAAAGGCACCGTACCGGATGGCCCCGACCGAAATGCAGGAATTAAAGAACCAACTCGAGGAGTTGTTCGAGAAGGGTTATATTCGACCGAGTGCGTCCCCGTGGGGAGCACCAGTGTTATTTGTCAAGAAGAAGGATGGTTCTTTTCGCTTGTGTATCGATTATCGGGAGTTGAACAGGGTGACAATCAAGAATAAATATCCCTTACCCCGTATTGATGATCTCTTAGATCAACTTCAGGGAGCTTCAGTATTTTCCAAGATCGACTTAAGATCTGGATATCACCAGTTGCGGATTCGAGAGTCGGATATCGCGAGGACGGCGTTTAGAACACGCTATGGTCATTATGAGTTTGTGGTTATGCCGTTTGGATTGACAGATGCACCTGCGGTATTCATGGAGTTAATAAATCGGGTTTTCATCGACTTTTTGGACCAGTTTGTTGTTGTCTTCATCGATGACATTTTGATTTATTCTCATGACCGAGAGGAACACGAGTTTCACCTTCATCAAGTGCTCGACGTGTTGAGACGAGAACAACTTTATGGGAAGTTTTCCAAATGTGAGTTCTGGATGTCCGAAGTGACGTTTCTCGGACACGTAATTTCTTCAGACGGAGTTCGTGTCGATCCTCAGAAGACGAAGGCTATCCGAGATTGGTTACCTCCGAAGAATGTTAAGGAAATCCGAAGTTTTCTCGGATTAGCGGGTTATTATCGGCGCTTCGTAGAGGGATTTGCTAGAATCGCTCAACCCCTGACGAACCTTTTGCGAAAGGATAAGAAATACAAGTGGTCCGACATGTGTCAGCGGAGTTTTGAGGAACTCAAGAGCCGGTTAATGTCAGCAGCTGTACTTTCCTTGCCGCAGGGGACGGAAGGATTTGTGGTTTATAGTGATGCGTTCGGACAGGGTCTCGGATGTGTGCTCATGCAGAATGGAAAAGTTATTGCCTATGCTTCACGGCAATTGAGACCTTACGAGGTTAATTATCCGACCCACGACTTGGAGCTAGCAGCCGTGGTGTTCGCTTTGAAGATTTGGCGTCATTACCTTTATGGCGTTACCTGTCAGATATTCACCGATCATAAGAGTTTAAAGTATACATTTACTCAGAAGGAGTTAAATATGCGACAGAGACGGTGGTTGGAATTAATCAAAGATTATGATATTGAGATCCTTTACCACCCGGGCAAGGCGAACGTTGTCGCCGACGCCTTGAGTCGTAAGTCCATTCAGGAGCAGATGCTTGCTCGTTTAACAGTCCAGAAGAAGCTTCAGCAGGAATTCCTTAGACCCGAGATCGAGGTCTGGCTTCAGCGAGTTCAGGAACAGCTTTGTATGTTAGAGATTTCATCGTCACCCGAGGAGGCAATCCGAGAGAATCAGAGTTCAGACCCTTCATTGTTGCGAATCCGTGAGGATGTGACTCAGGGGAAAGCCCCTGGATTTGTGGTCCACGAGGATGGACTTTTGAGGTTTAAGAATCGGTTGTGCGTACCGGCGAATGACGAGTTGAAAAACTCGATTTTGATAGAAGCTCATGCTACCCCTTATTCTGTTCATCCGGGGTCCAGCAAGATGTACAAGGACTTGAAACAAAATTACTGGTGGAGTAATATGAAGCGAGAAGTCGCAGAATTTGTTTCGAGATGCTTAACCTGTCAACAAGTCAAGATTGAACATCAGCGACCGGCGGGTATGCTGAAACCTCTTCCTATTCCCGAATGGAAGTGAGAAGACATTTCTATGGATTTCATCACGAGTTTGCCGACGAGTCGTCGTGGCATGAATACGATCTGGGTGATCGTGGACTGCTTAACTAAATCAGCTCATTTCCTTGAGATCAAAGAGACGTGGGGTCCCGAGAGACTTGCTCACCTGTTCATCAAAGAGATAGTGAGACTTCACGGTACTCCTAAAAGTATCGTTTCCGATCGTGACGGACGGTTTATGTCGCATTTTTGGAAATCAGTTCATCGTGCTATGGGAACCCAGCTTAATCTCAGTACCGCTTTTCATCCTCAGTTCGACGGACAATCAGAGAGAACCATTCAGACATTAGAGGACATGTTGAGGGCATGCGTCCTCGATTGGAAAGACGATTGGGAAGCCCAACTACCATTGATCGAGTTCACGTATAATAATAGTTGGCATGCTTTGATTAAGATGGCACCTTACGAGGCCTTGTATGGTCGTCGTTGTCGATCTCCGTTGTGTTGGGACGACCTATCAGAATCAATCGGCACCGAGCCCGATATGCTTATAGCCGCCCGTGAGAAGGTAGCTTTGATCAGGAGTCGTTTGTTGACCGCTCAGAGTCGACAGAAATCATATGCAGATAACCGTCGTCGACCATTAGAGTTCGAGGCAGGTAACCACGTGTTGGTCAAGGTATCCCCGAGTCGTGGTATCTTCCGTTTTGGGAAGAGGGGGAAGTTGAGTACGAGATGCATTGGACCGTTTGAGATTTTGGATCGAGTAGGCGAGTTAGCGTATCGACTGGCTTTACCTCCGGCGTTGAGCCGAATTCATAATGTGTTTCATGTCTCTCAGTTGCGGAAGTATGTTGCCGACCCGAGTCACATACTTCAGTTCGGTGAAATCGAGATCGCCGACGATCATTCTTATGAGGAGCGTCCTGTGCGAGTTTTAGAGAGACGAATCAAACAGTTGAGGAATAAGACGATTCCTTTGGTTAAAATTCAGTGGTCTAGACACGGAGTCGAAGAGGCTACGTGGGAAACCGAGGATAGTATGCGGGAGAGTTATCACGAGTTGTTTGACCCTTAGTTTCGGGGACGAAACTCTTTTAAGGGGGGGTGTATGTAATACCCGGTTGTAATTCAGTATTTATCATTCAGTAATTGTCATTCAGTAATTTCACTCAATAATGATCATTTGTCACTCATATTCAATCATGGTATTCATCATTCAGAGTAATTGTATCGTGTATCAATCATCATTCATCACTAATCTAATTGGAGTTTCGTGCCGTGTTTATCATCATTGTCATTTTCCTTGTGGGCTGTGCGTGAGGAGTAGCGCACGCTACGTACTCTTTTTAGCGTACGCTAATTGAGTACAGGTAGCGCACGCTACCACTCAGCATTAGCGCACGCTAATGTTACCGTGGCTGCAGTCCAGAAGGTACTGGACTGCAGGTGAGTTACATGTAGCGCACGCTACGAGTGGTAACTAGCGCGCGCTAGTGGGTTGTAGTAGCGCACGCTAATATGTGGTGTAGCGCGCGCTAAGGACGGATCAGGTTGAGTCCAGAGGCTACTGGACTGCACTGTATTAATTCATAGCGCACGCTATTAGTTGTTTTTAGCGTACGCAATCGATATTATAGCGCACGCTAAATATTGGTTGTAGCGCACGCTACCGAGTCGAATCGAGAGGGCAGCGGTTTACGGATTCTGTCTCGGGCATCAAATAATTCGTTAGCGCACGCTAACAATGGGTTTCTTGCGCTAGTGGTATGGCCGTAGCGCACGCTACAAAAAGGTACGTAGCGCGCGCTACCATTTTCGGACAGTGGGTACTGGACTACCCAAATTACCCGTTAGCGCACGCTACGCATAAGGGCTAGCGCACGCTAACCTGGAGTGGCTATATATTGGACAGTTAGCCTGAGTTCGTCATTTATCATTCTTTCTCATCCCATCATCGGTTTCGGGTGATTTCGGGCATCTTGGAGAGTTCTCTTCGAGCTGCTATCATCTATCATCATATTCAAGGCTTGGAGTTGGATTATCATCACTTCATCATCTCCCTAACATCAAATCAAAGGTATTAATCTCTTGGATCTAGAATTTCGGATTTTTGGGTTTTTCCTTCCGATTTCTTCGTGTAAGCTTGGATTATCATTGGAATATGTTAGATATGAATTATCTACCTTGGATAAATATATTCCTACGGATTTAATGGCTATTTTCGGAATTATTTCAAGAACCCTTGGGGTTGACTTCGGTTATTTGGGGATTTTCCGATTGTTGTTGTCGTAAACTTGAATTGTGGATTTCTATGAGATTATTGATGTCATTGATAATGTTTTGCTGGTTTGAATCAATCTTTTGGAGTTGGTTCGATAATTTGGGTTTGGTTTTAACCAATGGGAAGGATATTCTCAACGTTTTCGTTAGAGTACATCTACGAGTTCGGATATTGTTGTATCGACGTTTGAGTCGGTTATGATCGTATTTGATTCGTGTATTGATCGGTTGTTGGTAATTATTGTTATTTAAGGTTGTTCGAGCGACCGACATTTCATTTAGGACGTTGTTCGTGGAAGGACATTGTCATCGGTATTGTGTAAGTTAACTCTTACTCGGTTAAAAGGATACTCATTCCTTTTGTTGTTGATTGCTCATAATCATAATTCATTCATCATAATATTAATCATATTGAGACTTGTAATTGTCGAATAATCATTTCATTCACGAGGAGCGATGGTTCCAAATCATTTCATTGGGTTATCAATCAAGTCACCATTATTTTCATCTCGGTGAGTCATCTTGGCCTTGTCGAATTATTATTCATTGGTATTCATTGTGGTCATTCTCGTTCATATGACCTTCTGGGTTCATATTGCATGGCCGGGTGTGGCTGTGTGGAATTTTTAGTCGGGCACACGATGGTCATGTTTTGGGTTCACCGATACATTGGACCGTGCACACGGTAACGCTTACCTCCGTGAGACTAATTAGGTACAAGGACGGATGTGTCCGGTCATTCGTCTTGTACACTTGCACAGAACATTACGGGCGTACTATGATACTCCTCTTCAGCGTAATTCATAACTAAGGATATTTCATAACTTCAGTTTAATCATGATTATGTATTTTCAACCCTTGAGGATTGTTGTTCTGTGTAACTGACCCCGTTGGGGGACTTTGTTTTCAAGTCACGGCAAGGCAAAGGCACGGGAAGAGCATGCTGACGGCGAGGAGTCCCAGTGATACTAGTAGCGGGCCCCAGTCATTCCGTTCATTTCAGTCATTTCAGTCATTTCAGTTATTCCGTCATTTGTATTTTCCGCTGCGAAATTCCGTTTAAGATGTTTAATTGTTCAGGGTGTTGTATTTTATCTCCATATAAAATATACTAGTATTCGGTTTAGTCCTGGTGTGTTGTACTTAAACTCCTCATCGGAGTACTTGGTAATATAATGTGGTTCGGTACTACAATTATATTATTTAATTCATCATTTTCATTTGCCTGGTGGGTCCCAGTCGGGGATTCACGGCACTGTAATATCCGCCTAGTTTGGGGTGTTACACAGAATCACTTAGAGTTTTTGATAATCGCCATATGTTGATCGGTATCCGAAATGCATGTAACTGCACGTCATTAGCGCACGCTAAGCCTACTGGCTAGCGCACGCTATCGGGAACAACTTAGCGCACGCTACGGTAAGAGATTAACGTGCGCTAAGTCAACAGGCAGGGTAATATATTCTGTTTCGGTTATGAATTCGTGATGGTTTGATTTGGTTTGTTCTGACTGCGTTTATTCGAGGTTGTGTTGAACCGTTGAGTTCGATTGGTTAGTTTTGTCGGTTGTTGATTGTTATCGGATATATGTTATTTGATTACTTCGATAGGTTGAGATTATTGATCGGCGATTATAACCGGATGTTGCGGTCGTGTTCGAGCGTGTTCGTGAATTGCATGGTCAGGGCCGAGGAGCTCGTAGACGAAGGCATTGTGACTGGTAGCGTCTTCATCATCATCGTATCAGTATCGAGGCAAGTTGTTACTTGCTCAATTATAATGTTTAATGAATGGTTTCAGTTTCATTTCGTTTATAATGCATATAGCAATGATTATATGTTGTCCTTCCAATTCTGGGAGTTCAATCATAACGTATATGATTTATTTCGGTTATTGGCATATTCGGGTATCGAGGTTACATTATGGTAAAGACGAGGATATGATTACCTGTAGTCCATGATACGTTTGGATCGCCGAGCATTGCGGATAATCGTCGGTGATGATTTGACATTGAGATTTCTCCTGAAGGATTCGGGACAGTATCTTAGTTTGATTCGGTTTAGTACTGATGATGTTGATCACGCAGGTTGTCATTTATGTTGCCGAACATGAGGTCGTCATAGTTGTTTATCATAGTGTCGTTTCATGTTTTGATTCATATGTTGTTCATGTTGATGAACATATTGATTTGCATATGTGTATGCATAATTGCATTGTTTATGTTGTAAATGATCCGAAGGGATCATGAGGATCTATGCTGAGGGCGTTGGATCGAATGTCCACCATGCGTTGGTTCGACGGGATCATCATGGGGATCTATCTCGAGAAGCCGGATCGTTGGACAGGTTTTCCACCATGCGTTGGTCCGACGGGATCATCATGGGGATCTATGCTGAGGGCGCTGGATCGTTGGATTACCAGTATTGTGTTGATGGAATCTTGTGAATTCGCATCATTGATTTTATCATGTGTTGTTGTTCATATGTGTATTGTTGGTTATCCACCTTATGCTGATCTGATAGGATCAACAAAGGGATCTATCTTTGAGGAGCCTTTGGATCGTCGGATTTCCATTGAGGATACATCATTGTTATTGTTGTGAGCATATTGACGTGGTCATATGAGTATGCATTTGTAGGTCTTGTGTTAGGACCGTGTCCGTATTGCATTGATCTGATCTCGGATTAGACTGATATGATTGTCGTGGCACTTCATATCTCGAGGTATGTCCCATATTTCCTTTGGTATTTGTCTTTGATGGACAATCGGTTATCGTCTTGGGATTTGATGATATTATTCGATGGATCGTATTGGTCAGAAATGGTATATTTTCGTATCGTGAGTTGGTTATGATAGTTTGAGAATCTTGAGTATTGTTTGAGGTACAATACAGATATTACGTTCGAGTTTATTGGTTAATCGAGTACAGGATGTGAAATGTGATAATGGTTATTCTGATGAGAGTTACTTAAGTAAAGTTATGGCGGTAAGATTACGGTGGTCGTATTCTTATGTTGTATTCTCATTAGTATGTAATTATTAATGTGATGTGACGGTTATCATTGTTGGATATTATGGCTGACCCCGTCGTGGGATTTCTGTTTAGGTTCTTGGAGTATCAAGCTTGTAGCGGTCGTGAAGAGATGAGCTTCCCGGAGGATACTGGCTAGGACATGTTTATTTCCATTGAGTTTCTTGATTGGTTCTTGTATTCCGCTGCTAGAGTATCTTTATGGTTGGTCTTTTTCCGCTGAGTGAGTATTTTGAAATGCTCTTTTGGTATCTGGTAACTGAGATTACTTTGGAAATCGTTTTCTAAACTTTTGAGTGTCGGCCGTTTGGCCTTGCGATTTCAAATGAGTTTTTATGACGGTTTCTGATAAATGGATCTTATAAGTCTTTGTGAATTTTTAAAGATAGTACCATCGTTGGCCTCTTGGGCATTTGTAAATGTTTATGAAAAATTCGTTTAGCCTTGTGGGTTCTATCACGGGGCCCACGGCGCTGTAATATTTCCGGTTAAATCTGGGGGTGTTACAGAATATGGTATCGGAGCTTAGGTTGAGAAAACCTAGGCATTTGGGTCGAGTTGGGTCGTGTTTTGGTCGCGTCATTCGAGTTGTCAATTGACCAATACTAGAGCCGTGAGTTTTGTTGTTCACTCGGGCTTATGGGTTATGTGATTTATCAGTGTGGTACTGGGATTGTTGTAAACTTTTCCAAATGGTGTTAACGTGTTTATTCAGATAGAGCTGTGCTGTGTTCTCGAGTTGAACTGAGTTTGCAAAATGCGTGTTTTGAAAATATCTGTGTCGAGTATTTTCTTGAGTCGAGACATGTGCCAGTATCACGGGGAATCATCGGCTTCACGATCTGTAAGATTTTGGATTTTTGAATTTCATTGAGATTTACTGCCGTTTTAAATTGATATGCTTTGAGATTCAGCAGAATATTATGCATTACGGTATAAGGTGAAAGAGTTGGGACAGGATTGATGATCTTGAGAAGTTAGGATTTTGGAAATCAATATGTCGGTTAGATTTTAGAAACGGAATTATGTATTCGGGAGAAGGACTGTGAATTGTTGAGAAGAACATGTAGTCTTGCTAATTCATTTTGATATATGAACTGCTTTTGAGCATTTGAAAATATATTTTTCAAAATGAACGTTTCACGAATGTTTTACGAAAAATGATTTTTGGGCCGAGACCCAATTGAATTTGAAATAGTTTTACAACTCAGGACTTGGAGTCCGAAAAGATTTTTCTACTTTTTAAACTTCTGGTAATGCGGAACGAGATACGGGCATAGACCCTAAGGTTTCAAAAGGCTTTTTCTTGTTTTCTAAAACTCCCGAGATTTGTAAAACACTTTACCAATCGTTAACCTATGTTATTTCCGCTTCTCGAGGCTTTGGTTTACTTGTTCAAATGGAACTTCTCGGGAAGTCTTTCGCTGTATTTGATTTGCCGATTATTCGATGTTTTGTCATATCATATTTGAGGTAATCCAGGATGGATTAAGGATTGACGTTGCGAGTAGTATGTGGAGGAGGAGTTTTAACGGAATTTATATATATTGAGACTTTGGAACTCTATCGTGTGGTTTTCCCGATGGAATATCGGTGGATATTGGTGACAAGCTGAACTGATATACAGGGGTATGGATATGGACAAGCATTTGCACAAATTCCATTTTATTTAATCGTGTATATTCGAAAAGAATTTTTATCGAGAACTTGGCACCAGTGAGCCGATTTAATTTATAAAATTGATTTCGTGGTCTTACGAAAATTTATGTTTTGAGTTTTCAAACTCATGAAAGAATTTTCGAAAATTTATCTTTTGACAAGACTATATGATTTCAAACTGGTTTTGAAAATGTGATTGATAACCATACGCATTTAGTGTATATTACATATCATGGTGAAGTTGTGAGTGTGACTCACGAACTGGATAATATATCAATGTGGAACGATGAATAGGGATCCGAACTTTGATATGGTCATTTGGTTATGCAAGGATGATCGATTGATTTATCGGATAAGAGAAATATGCTGCGTGTTGTAGATTCATGCACAGGATGTAATTTTGGAACTTTGGATTTTGTTGAAATCGGGACATATGAGCTATGTGATTCCATTGGTATGGTAGTAGTGTGATTTTTACCATAGTGATTTTGAAGGATTTCGTTGTAAGTGTAGATTTGGGGATGGCGACCCCATGCTGGTTGTTTTGGATATTGAGTGGTCGTTCCCACTCCCTGTATGATTGGTTATGTTTGTCGGCTTGATTGGGTGTTAGTATGCCGAAAGGTATGTTCATCAGCCGAATGTGTTCCTGTGAGATTCACTGCATGTGAATTGTATAGCATTTCGAGAACGTTATTCTTCCGTATATCTGTCTCTGTGGTTCTGTATTTATCGTGTTAGAATTTACCATGTGAGGGTATTCCCGATTATTGTTGCTCCTTTGTTGGTCATATTAAAGTTTATCATGTTGATGATATTCTCAGTTGTGTTTTACCCATTGGATTGGTCGTATCGGAACTTATCATGTCGATGGTATTCTCAGTTAATTTGTTGGTTGATCATTGTTAATGATCGTATAAGTGTTCGAACTCTGTGTCGATGGTTCGGGATTGATTGTCGTTGTTTTGGACAGTTGTTTCGCAGATATATCGGATATTATTCGTTTATCGGTTTGGAATTTGATCATGTGATCAGGCAAACAGGATGTGTCACGGATAGATTACTTCATCTGACGATGATATAATTTTGTTGAGACTCAAGGAATTGTGATTGTAAGCGTATTGGGACTGTACAGTGAGATCGCTTGCTAGTATCTCAGGAGATCGTCGACCTGCGTATTTGTAAGTGTACTCTTTTGGTTATTCAGTAATGATGATGATTGATCATTGTCGTGATGGCTTGGGATATTTTGGTTGAACGGTATGTTTGTTTGTTTTTATGACGGATTGCAAGTTTCGAGGACGAAACTTATTTTAAGTGGTGTAGAATGTAATATCCGAAATTTCTACTACAGTTGTTTAATATTATTTTATCCGAGTTATATTGTACAGCGTGGAATCTGTACAATATAGATAAAATAAATGAAGGACTGAGATATCAGTATAGGTAGAATTGTCATACTTGGTCGACAATTGTATTAGAGGATATAGTGCGTCATGTATACGGATCCAGTATGTCGAGACGGACGAGAAACGTTGGAAATGGCTAAGTGTAACATTATTAGCGCACGCTAATAATAACGAGTAGCACACGCTATCGTGCAGGTTTAGCGCACGCTACGGACATAACTTAGCATACGCTAGTGAAGAACAGCTCAGAAGGAATCTACGCGTGGACCAGGCCACTTTCGGCGCACGTTCTGATAAGTCAACGGATGTTGTGACGTAGTGTTAGCGCATGCTAATGCATGTTGATTAGCACACGCTAACTGTATATCGGTCAACAGGGAATCTTGGCTTTATTGGTTGCTTTCGGCATGTGGGGTCTCGAGCATATTCGGGGTAGGTGCAGACTGTAGTAAGTCAACTTCGGATAGCGCACGCTAAGGACAAAGGACTTGCGTATGCTAAGACAGTGTAAGTTACATACGCTAATGCATGGACATTACGTACGTAAGCACATGTACGAAGCCAGACAGTAGCCTCTGGACTGCGATAGCGCACGCTAACAAAGTCAGTTAGCGCACGCTAAGTGTGTAACGTACGTTAACTGAAGATGTTAGCGTACGTTAATAATGTACAGTATATATATAAGTGCAGTTGGCTATTGTTCGTCATTTTCATCCATTTCTTCATGTGTGCCGATAGAGAGAGCCTTGAGAAGTATTTGAGGTTCCAAACACTGGATTAAGGTGGAGTTAATCATCCATAACAACATTTGAAGCTTGAAATCATTGGTGATTCTTGGAAATAGATTCAACCTTGTAAATCAATCCATTCCTTCAAAAAGGTAATTACTCTTCACTTTTAGATTTCGTTTTGGATTGTATATGATGTTCTTGAGCTGATGATTATCATATAAACAAGTTGATAAGTATGATTATGAGTTGGATTACCGGATTATGATGATGTTATTGTTGATATGAAGATATTGATATGAATTGGATGGTTTCGAATGTGTTGTTTATCTTCAAAGAGATATGTTGGCTAATGTCTTCCTTCAATTTGGATCTGTGATGTTGTTGTTGTTGGTTTCTTCATATGATGGTGAACATGGCATGATTATGAGTTATTGGTGTTTAGATTGTTGATAATAAGGAAGATGAAATATGAATATATGACTTGAATTAAAAGTCGGATGATTACCTATATGTTCAAGGATATTGGATTTCGTTGTTTGATAGCTATGAACATGGTTCAGAATCACTTAGAGTTTTTGATAATCGCCATATGTTGATCGGTATCCGAAATGCATGTAACTGCACGTCATTAGCGCACGCTAAGCCTACTGGCTAGTGCACGCTATCGGGAACAACTTAGCGCACGCTACGGTAAGAGATTAACGTGCGCTAAGTCAACAGGCAGGGTAATATATTCTGTTTCGGTTATGAATTCGTGATGGTTTGATTTGGTTTGTTCTGACTGCGTTTATTCGAGGTTGTGTTGAACCATTGAGTTCGATTGGTTAGTTTTGTCGGTTGTTGATTGTTATCGGATATATGTTATTTGATTACTTCGATAGGTTGAGATTATTGATCGGCGATTATAACCGGATGTTGCGGTCGTGTTCGAGCGTGTTCGTGAATTGCATGGTCAGGGCCGAGGAGCTCGTAGACGAAGGCATTGTGACTGGTAGCGGCTTCATCATCATCGTATCGGTATCGAGGCAAGTTGTTACTTGCTCAATTATAATGTTTAATGAATGGTTTCAGTTTCATTTCGTTTATAATGCATATAGCAATGATTATATGTTGTCCTTCCAATTCTGGGAGTTCAATCATAACGTATATGATTTATTTCGGTTATTGGCATATTCGGGTATCGAGGTTACATTATGGTAAAGACGAGGATATGATTACCTGTAGTCCATGATACGTTTGGATCGCCGAGCATTGCGGATAATCGTCGGTGATGATTTGACATTGGGATTTCTCCTGAAGGATTCGGGATAGTATCTTAGTTTGATTCGGTTTAGTACTGATGATGTTGATCATGCAGGTTGTCATTTATGTTGCCGAACATGAGGTCGTCCTAGTTGTTTATCATAGTGTCGTTTCATGTTTTGATTCATATGTTGTTTATGTTGATGAACATATTGATTTGCATATGTGTATGCATAATTGCATTGTTTATGTTGTAAATGATCCGAAGGGATCAAGAGGATCTATGCTGAGGGCGCTGGATCGAATGTCCACTATGCGTTGGTTCGACGGGATCATCATGGGGATCTATGCTGAGGGCGCTGGATCGTTGGACAGGTTTTCCACCATGCGTTGGTCCGACGGGATCACCATGGGAATCTATGCTGAGGGTGCTGGATCGTTGGATTACCAGTATTGTGTTGATGGAATCTTGTGAATTCGCATCATCGATTTTATCATGTGTTGTTGTTCATATGTGTATTGTTGGTTATCCACCTTATGCTGATCTGATAGGATCAACAAAGGGATCTATGCTGAGGGCGCTGGATCGTCGGATTTCCATTGAGTATACATCATTGTTATTGTTGTGAGCATATTGACGTGGTCATATGAGTATGCATTTGTAGGTCTTGTGTTAGGACCATGTCCGTATTGCATTGATCTGTTCTCGGATTAGACTGATATGATTGTCGTGGCACTTCATATCTTGAGGTATGTCCCGTATTTCCTTTGGTATTTGTCTTTGATGGACAATCGATTATCGTCTTGGGATTTGATGATATTATTCGATGGATCATATTGGTCAGAAATGGTATATTTTCGTATCGTGAGTTGGTTATGATAGTTTGAGAATCTTGAGTATTGTTTGAGGTACAATACAGATATTACGTTCGAGTTTATTGGTTAATCGAGTACAAGATGTGAAATGTGATAATGGTTACTCTGATGAGAATTACTTGAGTAAGTAAAGTTATGGCGGTAAGATTACGTTGGTCGTATTCTTATGTTGTATTCTCATTGGTATGTAATTATTAATGTGATGTGACGGTTATCATTGTTGGATATTATGGCTGACCCCATCGTGGGATTTCTTTTTAGGTTCTTGGAGTATCAAGCTTGTAGCGGTCGTGAAGAGATGAGCTTCCCAGAGGATACTGGCTAGGACATGTTTATTTCCATTGAGTTTCTTGATTGGTTCTTGTATTCCGCTGCTAGAGTATCTTTATGGTTGGTCTTTTTCCGCTGCGTGAGTATTTTGAAATGCTCTTTTGGTATCTGGTAACTGAGATTACTTTGGAAATCGTTTTCTAAACTTTTGAGTGTCGGCTGTTTGGCCTTGCGATTTCAAATGAGTTTTTACGACGGTTTCTGATAAATGGATTTTATAAGTCTTTGTGAATTTTTAAAGATAGTACCGTCGTTGGCATCTTGGGCATTTGTAAATGTTTGTGAAAAATTCGTTTAGCCTTGTGGGTTCCATCTCGGGGCCCACGGCGCTGTAATATTTCCGGTTAAATCTGGGGGTGTTACATAAGATCCGCTACTTCAATATGCGCATGAATCCGCATATCAGACAGAGTATGGAACCACTCATGTGTGACACATTAAAGGAATATCAGGATCGCGCCCTAGCGATTGTGATGGCAGTCCCGGAGTCAGAGTCGGGTTCCAAGGCTAAGAAACAAAAGACTACTCGCAATTTCTTAGCTAGTAAGGGTGGTCGGTTTTTGAAGTCAAAATCTGCTCCAGCATCTGGAAATAGGCCGTTTCATCAATCTGGAGGGTCTTATGGTAACTGCTCAGTCCATTCGACTATACCCGGCGGCAGGGTTTGTTTCAACTGCAGTCAGAGAGAGCATGTGGTGAAGGACTGTCTATTTCCATTGGTTAATTATTTTTCATGCGGATAGAGTGGGCATCGTGCAACTCATTGTGAGAGGTCTACCAGGGCGACCGGAGCTCCGACATCTACTACAGTACAGAAGGAGCTTAGTGTTGATCAGAGGACCCCAGTTGCTCAGACCCCTCAGAGTTCGGGTCGTGGTAGTGGTCGGGGTCAGGCAGTATCGAGTTTGGGATCAGTACACCCATGTCTATACCATATGAGACGCACGGAGGAGACAAACACTCCGGTGGAATCAAGTACCACCCATATCCTTTCTTATCCAGTATCAGTGTTAGTTGATTCGGGTGCTAAGCATTCTTTTATTTCTTGGGATTGTGTATGTCGTATTGGTATTGACTGTTTGTTTGAGTGTGAGCCATTCGTAGTGGGTATGCCTAGTGGAGATCGTATGGTTGGGAATCGAGAAGTTAGAGAATACCCAGTGAGGATTGGGGATCGAGATTGGCCCTCAAATCTCATTGTTGTAGACTTAAAGGGTGAGGATTTGATCATCGTGGATGATTGGCTAGATCGTCATGGTGCTATCATGGACTATCGGACTCGTACTATCTCGATAGTGACTGAGGATGGCACATAACACACTCTTGTGGGTTCTAAACCGAGTAGATCAGGGAATATGATCATCGCCTTGAAGGCGATGAGACTTATAAACTAGGGTTGCGTAGGCTATGTTAGGAATACTTATGAACTAGGGTAGATCTTGATGATGTCATCCCTATACTTGTGATTTATTCAAATGTATACTCTAAGTACTTGGCATTGTAAAGAAAAACCAAATGAGTATCTTCTATGGGCCATTGATATAGGCTAAGATTGATGTGAAGTGAATCAGTTAAAAATCGGCTAAGTATAGAACCGACGATATATCAGATAAGTTATCAAGCGACCTTTTTATCAGACGAGTATTGGTCAACAGAAATATCAGAGAGGTTTGAGCAAGCCATTGTAGCAGCCGAAGAGCAGACGAGTTATCATCAGGTAATAAAAGTTCATCCGAGTCTTGGTCAACTCAAACAGATCATAGAAGGCTGACCACAGACAAGTTATCATCAGACAACCTATTATTAGAGGAGTTCCGGCGCACAGAGTTTATCAAAGAAGTTTGACCGCAGACAACTTATTATCAGAGAAGGTTTGATCAACATAAAACATCAGCTGGGTTTGACCACAGATGAGATATCATCAGATGAGTTTTTCAGGCAACATTTGATCAAAGTAAAACATCAGTTGTAGGTTGACTATAGACAAGTTCTTTATCAAACAAGGTTTTCGGTCAAACAGAACATCAGAGGAGGTTGACCAAACTTATTCTGCAGCCAAGTTTTTGGAAAAAACTCTGTCCACGTCAGCAAAACTTTGAAAAGTCAACAATAACGGAATAACATGCGGACAAAAATTCAAGTAGACAAATCGAATGATTCCGAAAAAGTTAGGAATAAAATATTCCTTAAGATCCATGCTAGAAAGACTTATGAATATGCAAATCAAGAAAAGCGGCGTAATGGGAAGATTCTTTAAACGGACAGATTTGAAGAAAGGGAATCAAGCCGTGCAAAGAGATAAAAGAATAAACAAAGAAGTCCACTCTCCAACGGATGGATTTGTTACAAGATGTAACGACTATGAAGAAGCTCAAGATTCGTACTATAAATATCTGAATATCTGAATGAGCAAAGCACGATGCGAACTATACTTACAAGTGAACAAATCAATCAAAGCAAACTATAGCATCCTAAATATCAAGCATTCAAGTTCATATACTGAGAAGCTCTTAGTTGGAGAAGACAACACTTTTGTCTTAAAAGCTGAGTACAGGGTACTGCTGTAAACGAGGTTTCAGAAGTTTTGCGACTGACAAGGCATCCACTGGTTCTTGATTGGAAGGTGATAGACAGCTTGCGGGTTATTGAGGCATCCATGGGATTTCAATCAGGAGGTGCTAGGCAGTCAAGGGAGTTGCAACGGCGATGGGTTTACACTAGTTGGAAGCTGTTGTAACTGGTTTGAATCATTGTAACATTTATCACTGGTTGAGAGTTATAGTGAATTCATCTCCAATTGGTTTGGAGAAAAGTGGACTTGTAGACACCCCACCTATGAAACCACTATAAGTGCTTGCGTGTTTTACTGCATTCATCATACTTATCTACTGCATTCATATTAACATTTCTATATAGTAGTAAACTATCTTCCGCACATCTTAGTTTTACAGTGGACCTAAGTCACCTGCAGACAGCATTTGTCACCTGCATCATTATCAGTTGTGCTTCCGCATTATCATCTGCAGTTAAGTTTTAGCTGCACATTTTATCAGCTGAGTAAACTCACCTGAGATTCAGAAAAAGAGTTTAATAAGTCCATTCACCCCCCTTTAGACTTATTCCTGACGACTTGTGACCTGCAAGTGATATCGGAGAGGTTGTTTCAAATTTACAGAACCAGATCCATATATCTAAGCATATATTTTTAATCTCTCATTTAAGATGGAACACATGCAACACATGCATTCTAGACTTCCCACATTTTCAATTGATGACTATCACTTATGCAAGATAAAAATGCAGGCACATTTATCATCTATCCACGATGACATGTGGAGTATATTTGAAGAAGGTCCTGTCATCTACATGAAGGACGACACAGATGAGAGTATTGCAGCTGGGAAACCAAGATAAATTCCCAAGACCAGATCAGAGATGACCTACGAAGAAAGAAAGCTGGCAATACTTGACAATCGAGCCAGAGATATCTTATATCAGACCTTTGATCAAGCCACCATGTTAAAAATCAAACATTGCAAAAATGCCAGAGAAACATGGGACACATTAGCAGCAATGTGTGAAGAAACAGAGCTGATCAAAGAGAACATGGAATCAACAAATGGATTCCTATCAGATGATGATGGCGTAATCAACTGTCTTATGGTTAATCTTGCTGATGAAGAGGTAACATCTAAACCTCAAACTACAGAAGGTTTTAGTTCTGATATGTCTGAAGATATTGATCTTCGCAAATCTGCAAACCAATTATTAAAAGATTTTGAAATTCTTAAAAAGGCACATCTGGCTGCAACAACTGAGGATACCCAACTAAGAAGTGATAAAACACAGTTGGAAAAGAATTTTGACAATCTAAGCCAAAATACAGAAAATTTCAAAACCAAATAAATGGCGAAAAATAGCTATTGCTGGAATTGATAGATTAACAGCCCTGAACAAAGAAAAATTAGATGCACTCACAAATCTTGAGGCTGAACTTTCAAAACTCATACAATTAAAAGATGCTCAAGCTAAAGAAATTACATCATCGAAGGCATCTGTAACCTTAGATGGATTGTGCATAAACCAAAGGCCATTTTATTTAAAATCAGGCCTTGGATATGACCCCAATACTCCCTCTACTTCTAAAACTTCTTTCATCAAGGGAGAAACACTTGTACAGACTATTGAACCTACAGTATCCAAAAATATGCAGCAGCCAAGGATATTAAAATAGCCACCTAGACAAAAGACTAGGCAATGACCAAAACTACATCATTCTGCTTACTACCAAAGACTCCCCAAAAACAGATTTCAAAATGGGAGAGGTAAATGGAAACCTCAAGGTTATCCAAACTTTCAAGATAATAAGGTATGTAGACCACAAAACTTTCATAATAGGTCTCAGCCAAGGTTTTACAAAGTCTCATACCACTCAAATTATGAGTCATATCCTGTACGCAATCCAAAACAAGGATATAGGCCTAGATACTATGCATATTATAGAGGTAACAAATATAATTTTCAAAATATGTGTAATTATCATAACAGACCACATCCAACTAGTTACCAATCATATTATATGCATGACCCAAACCAAGGATACATAGAGAATAAGAATGCATATAGATATAAGGTTCACATGAGAAACCACTCCTCAGTGAAAACCACTAACCCTAGAGGACCCACTCAAATCTCGGTACCTAAATCTCTTCTTATTTGATTGCAGAATAAATGGAAAGACTATTGTGTAGCGATCACAGAGTCATTAGTAAGGGTTGAAGGATCGTTTGCAATCTCAGGGTGGATCAAGAACATGTCTGGGATCTAAAAGAATGTCAGTATAAACTAATCAAGAGGCCCAGATGAATCAATAGAGGAGAGCTCATATGGACAAACTAGCAGTTTGGAATAATAGCACAAGGAAAAACCTGACATCCCAAAGAGGGGGAACTTGTTAGGAATATAAGCAAAGCTGGTAGCAAAAACTCATACTAAGTATGAAGAAATAGATTTTGATGAAGCATACGCACTAGTAGCAAGAAATCAAGTGCTTTATTGAAATTCTCAAAGTTAGCTGAAGAATGCTCTCATAAGAAAAAGTCATCTAATCAGATCCAAACAAGAGAAGTCACCTGATCAGATGCAATTGAGAAAAGTCACTTGATCAGAATAAGTCAAGAAAAGTTATCTGATCATAAAAGAAGAAGGGACATGTCACCTGATCTGCACGAATCACAGAAAGGACATGTCATCTGATCCATGGAATAGGACAAGAAAAGTCAACTGGTCAAAATAAGAAAAACAGACGAGGAAAAGTTACCTGAAGCAGACAAGAGAAGAGGAAAGCCACTTGATCAGAGCAGATAAGGAAGTCACCTGATCAGACCAGACGAGGATACGAAGGACAGACAAGGAAATCTACCTGATATCAATGACAAGCGACATACCTCACCTGATGCAGAAGACGAAGGAAAGCTAGCTGATCACAGCACAGACAAGAAAAGTCCCTGGTGAGAGCAAAGAAGAAATTAAAATCACAGATGCATCAGAAGTCAAATGGTCAACCAGCTAAGTTTCTCATTCCTTAACGGACTTATAATTATTATATTTATTTACATGTGGACAGAACACATGATCACACTACCTCCATGATGTCCAGTCAAATATAACCATCATTCTATATTTACTAAAAAATCGGACCGCCGCTTGATTATTTAATTATTAAAATTCAAAAGGTCTTTTCAATTGGGTATATAAGACGGCGGAAATCATTTGAGAAATACCTTATCATCTTAAAGCTCAAGAACCCTAGTTTTTTCAAAAGCAAAGAACCCTAGAATTTTCACTACACTAAATCGAAATATCTTCTTTGCAGAAATGGACTCAACCACTTATTTCCAAGGAGTCGACCTAAAGCTGGTAAAGGAACAACTCATCTTCAGCATCGTAGTCTACTTTGAAGGACTACTGGAAACCAACGACACGTCGGAGATGGCACACTTTATTCGAAGGATGAAGAAAAATGGTATCTACCATTTTCTGGACATTTTCCCCAAGCAACTTCTCAAGGAGGCTGTTATCTGCTTATGCAGGGAAGCACGGGTCACAGAGCACTGCATCCTAAGCTCAATTTTTGGAAAAGAAGTTACATTAACTCCACAGACCATCACCAATGCTTTCAAGATAGAGAACAGGGGCATCGCCATCGAAGCCCTGAAGCAGAGCCCAACTGAAACCTGGTACGAAATCAAATCTCCTGAACAACCTATAAAGGTCAAACTCACAGCTAAGAAGGGAGATTTGAAGAAGGAATACAAGTATGTCCTTAACATCACCAACAAGATAGTCATGGGTATGGCAAGATGTTTTGATCGACTTTCCTCTGACAAATACACGGTGATGAGAGCCCTGATCAAAGGGAGAGAATTAACTAGCCTGACTACATTTACAGACAACTAGTCAGGGAAGTTAATAAAGTTAGCTGGTATGAGAGTGAAAAGAAATTCAGACAGAAGTTGTCCTATGGAACTCAGATAAGCTGTATTTTGGAGTTCCTTTGCAAGGCCAAAGGAAAATCTGAAACATTTCAGACCAGCAAAAGACTTGGTCACCTGGACCAAGACACCTTGAAGAAATTGGGACAAAAGCAGCTGAAGGCAGCTAAGATGTTGAGGGAAATGACAAGCGGCGCCTCACCTTACAGAAGACCTTCGGACTCAGACGAGGTCTAATCAGATGCAACTGCCCAACACCCATATGAAGTGATTGCATAGGAGATGACATCAGCTCCCCCTGCAGCTGAGATTCTGTCAAAGTCACATGCACCTGAGATCCCACCTGCAGATGACTCTGACTTAGACAACACTTCTCTGTCCAAGATATTCAAGAGGAAATCACCTAAATTGGAGGAAGTCGTCTACATCCACTCCTCACCTGATCATCCCTCCAAGAGAAAGAGAGGCCTGGTAGTCTATTCTTCAGAGGAGCAAGAAGAACTGCAGACTACCATATCACCTGCACCTTCACCGATTGAAGAACAACTTGATCAGATGCAGATGGTCATATCAACAGCACCAGCTGCACTAGAAGATCAACCTGAATATGAACTGCTCACTCCTCAGGTCCAGTGGCAGAGATAATTCCCCTCTTAACACTCCCAAGTGTTACTGAGGAAGAAGAAGCTGAGGAAACCATTGATATACCAGAAGCTGGATATCATCTCAATCTCAGGGAGAACAATCCCCTGAACCTCACCTCAGAGCAATTAAAAATGGTAAAACAACAATCTCTTAAATTTTCATTCATTAATATTTTTGAAGAGTGGAAGGAATTAAAAACACTCACCTTCACTCAATTAAGAGAGTTTGTTGAGAGGAGTACCTGGGAACACCTCCAGGCTACTAACCAACTTATAATCTTTTTCTGTAAAGAGACAGATGTAAAGTTGTTACTCCAAGATAACTGGTTCATGTCTCACTTTAAACAAAATATGGACCAGTTCGTCCTACAGGTCATGAAGGGTGTATCACGAGGTGAAAGGGCAAAGTAGAAAAGGAAGAGAATAGAGAAGGAGGAGAGAAATAAAAAAAATCATAATTGTTGAAGTTGAAAAAGTTGAAAGTGTTGAACAAATAGTAGAAAAAGAAAAGAAAGATGGAGTTGAAAAGAAGGAAAAGGAAGAACAGAAATAAGAAGAAAAAGTTGAAAAAGAAGTTGAAAAGAAAGTAGAAGAAGAAGAAGAGATCAGAGGAGAAGAAAAGAAATAAGAAGAAGATGAAAAAGAAGAAGAAGGAGAAAGAAAATAGGAGGAAAGAAGAGATGATGAGGCTGATGACCATGATGCACCTGATCAAGCATCCAGCTCACATCAGCCTACTTTAGATGATAGATCAGGCACTCCTGATAAAACCCGATGATACAGCGGTTTTGTGTATAGCACGATGTATTGGTGGCTTCGCCCCAGAAACGCTGTGGTAACTTGCTTGCGGCAATCATTGTCCTTGTTGCTTCCTTCAGCCTCCTGTTCTTTCGCTCGGCAACATCATTTTGTTGAGGTGTGCGGGCAGCTGAGTATTCGTGTTGTATCCCATTTTCCAAACAGTATTGCTCCATAAAGCGGTTAGTGAATTCTGTAGTCGGAACGAATGGACACGATACTCGACCCTTTTTCATTTTGAAGCTTTCTCAGGTGCTCGGGCAGCTTTGATGTTGTTTCCTTCTTCTTGCTTAGGAAAATTGTCCAAGCAAACCTGGAATAATCATCAACAATAACGAGACAGTATTTCTTACCTCCCAAACTTACCGGGTCTACAGGACCATAGAGATCCATATGTAGCATTTCCAACACTCTGTGGGTGGAAAGGTAGGATTTGCTTTTCAGGGTGGACTTGATTTGCTTGCCTTTCTGACAGGGTCCACAAACGCTGTCTTTCTGGAATGAAACATTTGGCAATCCTCTAACCATTCCCTGTCTGGAGAGTTTGTTGATCGTCTTGAAGTTGACGTGAGACATCCTCTTGTGCCATAGCCAGCTTATATCTGCAGTGCCTTTGGCATCGAAACAAGGAATTGTGGAGCTCGTAGGCATCCAGTCAGCAATATACATATTACCAGATCTATTTCCTGTGAGCACCACCTCTTTGGTCAGGATGTTCTTGACTCTACAGTGATCTATATAGAACTTCACCGAGAACTGTTTGTCACAGAACAGGCTAATACTAAGTAGATTGTACTGTAAGCCTTCAACATAAGCTACATCGGAGACTTTGAATTTTCCTACAAGTAGGGCTCCCTTCCCTCTTGTTCTTCCTTTAGATTTATCACCGAAGCGCACTTTTAGACCGCGAACTTCTACGAAATCTGATAACTTGCTTTTATCTCCTGTCATAGAACATCCGTTGTTGAAGTACCATATGTCCTTCTCCAAAATGTCCTGTATGCAAACAAATTATATAGATTTAGGTCCCCTTTGATTGTTGGGTCCATGGATGTTAGTGCCTTTAGGTACCCAGATTTTCCTCACAGCAATATGTTTACTGTAGGATGGTTTAGGTCCGCAGTTGCGATTTCTACGTGGGGCATGTACGTAGTTGTTATATCCATGATAATTATTATGCATGTAAAATTCAGGGTTATTATAAGTCCAGTACAAATGCCGTCTTGGAGGTGGAGCCATTTTCTTCGACCTTACAACTTTCCTTCTGGGTCTCCAGTTGGATTCCCAACACTGTTGTTGATACTGTGCGGAAACTTGCTGTCGCGAGGAATGACGGGGCTCCTGTATCCAATACCTAGGCATGCTGTACTGAAAGTACTGCCATGCGGGCCTTTGATATTTGGATACAGCCTTCCTTCTGAACGGCTGTTGGCGCTGTTGATATGCTCGGGGAGCCTGCTGTTGGATGTGCCTTACAGGTTTGAATGGCTGAGGATTCCGCTGTCTGGAATATGACTGAGGAGGCGGAATGTCATCCTTTGTTGTTCGCAGTGCAACAGGTTCCTTCACAGGACTCGGAACTTCTTTTGATACAGGAATGGGTTCCACACCCCTGACGAACACAGTACTAGTTTTTCCTTTGTTGGAAAATGAGCGGTATCCTAAGCCACTTTTATCATGAGCATGTTGCCCAGTGCTTAGAATTTCTTCCATTCTTTTAGATGATTTCTCAAAAGATTTCAGAATGGTCTCAAGTTTTCCTTCTCATTTTTCGAGAGTTTTTACTTTGGCTTGAAGCAGAACAAAATCATTTGTATTGCTTTCACTATGAGATTTAATCTCACTTAGTTCATGAGCAAGTTGATGATTGCTCTCCATGAGTTTTTCATACTCGACTTTGCTTTTTTCACAATCAACAGACAAATTTTCATAGTTTACTTTCAGCAAGTCGTTTTCTTCTTTCAGTTCTAAGTTAGAAAGTTGGATCTGTATATTTTCATTTGTCAATGTCTCATGGGCCATTTGAATGTTCTTAAACTCATTCATCATGTTTGCAAAAGTATGAGATGCATTGGAAGGAATAGCTGAGGTTGAGCTTACCTCATCATCGCTATCTTCATCTTCTAGAATGTCCTTGGCCATAAAGCACATATAGGCTTTATCTTCGAAATCATCATCAGATGAATCACTGTCAGTGATCACCTGAAGACATTCTTCGGACTTGGAGGGTGCGGGGGAGGCTTCTGATTCACCAATTAGGGCCTTGAGATTGTTTTTACAAGCACGTCTTCTTTCATCCTTCTCTTGTTGCTCAACTTCCGGCAACCTTTGAACTTTGGGATGAGGACATTTATTTGCATAATTTCCTGGTTTCCTGCAATTATAACACAGGTTAGCATCACCAGAGGAAGTTTCGGTACTTACCTTATGAACAGGTTTGGGCCTGTATGGAGTCTTTCCCGACTGCTTAATAAACTTCTTGAACTTATGCATGAGGATCGCCATTTCATCTTGCGACAGGATGTCGTCGTCGCTGTTAGCACTCTTATGAATGGGCTTTGATGAGCTCAGCATGCTATGTATTCGGTTGGATACAGCGGCTAAGGCTGTAGTCCTGGCGGGAGATTCTTCAGCTTTCTCTCTCCTGTCTATATCGTACTCAAATGCTTTGAGGTCATAAAAGAGATCAAAAGTAGATATTTCACTAAGATTGCATGACACACGTATAGTTGTGGTCTTAATGTCCCATCGGGCAGGGAGTGATCTAAAAATTTTTAGGTTTTTCTCCCTTTGAGTATAAATTTTTCCTAATGCTTCAAGTTCACCAACAATGCCAATGAATCTGAGGTCAATTTCCTCAAGTGTTTCAGTTGGCTTCATTTCAAAAGATTCGAATTGCTGAGTTAATTTTGAAATCTTGTTTTCTTTTGAGAGCTCAGTTCCCTCACAAATTAACTTGAGTTTATCCCAGATATCCTAGGCTGTTTTACAGCTTTTTACCTTTGAGAACGTGCCTTATCAAGACTGATAAATAACGCATTCTTAGCAACATTGTCGAGGTTGGCGCGCTTTCTTTCGTCAGAAGTCCATTGTTCGCGCTCTTTCTCGAGCATCTCTGCATGAGTCTGGCCTTCAATCCATGGGGCCGGATATACCTTCATGATCTTTATGGGGCCATCCTGTATGACAAAAATCATCTCTTCGTACATTGCTGCAAGATGAGCCTCCATCCTGATTGTCCAATCGTCAAATTTGTTAATAGAAAACATAGGAACTTTATTGACCATTGATGTATCCATATGAGAATATAAGGAAGAAAAAGACTGTTTTACAAAAATAAGTGATTTAAGGATCTGATTCAATCAAAAATACGACTGATTCTTTTTAAAATCAACCGCTCCGATACCACTTGTTGGCCACTAAGTATACAAAATACAGTTTGGAGAATGTTTTAAACAACAAACTGTACGATATTCAAATCTGAGTGCGTAGCGGAAGTCTTGTCAAAGTAAGTTGCTGTAAATACAGCAACTAGATATGAACTGTATACTTAAAGATAATCACAAATATTAAAACAGTAAATGCAAAAGGTAAATGACACAGTAATTAAAGTGGTTCGAGGTAAACCCCTCTACGTCCACTGGTCCTCCACACAGGAGTGAAAATGTTTATTATAAATACTACATACACAACTACGTATTTATAAACCAACCTATCAAAGTATCGTTCACACAGATTGATACAATGATCGAAGCTTTAAACCGTTCACACAGATTGGTTTAGGCTTTCACTTGACTAACTTCTTCACACACAGTTCCGAAGCTTTGTCTCTACAATGCAAGTCCGTCACACACAGTTCGGAAAAAGCAATGCTTTCTCAGTCCACACAGGGCTAATGGGATTTGTTCAAGGATAGAACAATGTTTGAACAACAGCTTTGACTTTCTCAACTTTTAGCTAATGATGTGTTGCTCACGGTTTGAGCACTTGTATATCTCTTCTTTCAGAATAGCAGTATGCTTTGGGAGATATGTTTGCTCAGATGTATATGATGATAAATTCGTTGTTGTTGATTTGGTTAATCAGTGCTTGATCTTCAAACTCTGAGGATATATATAGCCTTCTTGAATATATCCATTGATATAGATCCATTGAGCAAAAGTCCATTCCAACGGGATGATGTGTTTGAACAAAACACGATCCGTATTTTGCGCTTGATTGAAGATCTCTGACGGCTTAATATTTAAATACTTTATCCTTTAGTATTTAAATATATCTTCTTAAACGGGACTTTGACTTTAGCGAATAACAAAGATTCCTTCTTGTCCTGTTTGGATACTGTATGGAATGATAGCTGTATTGTCGATTCGGGACAGCTTCCATACTTGGTCGTATGAGACTCCTTTGCTATATGATTGATTCACTGTAGCTAGGACTACGAGAAGTCTTCGACACAGGTTGACACTTTTGATCAGCTTTTCGATACAGTTGCTTGTTGTATGCTGGTTTGGCATATTGTCAAAACACTTTATCAAAATATTCGATACAGGGATTGTTTATCCCAACAGATTTCCATCGCTAACCCCTCGGTGGGGGATTATGTTGTGTTTTTAAGGTATTCCGATTTTAGAGAGAGAAACCACAGGATCGGCATGGAGGATGATGCAAAGCAGCGATATTAGTCACACTTGTAGTCGGTTGTCCGTCAGTGATCTGTCGGTCCGAGTATTTATTTCTAGTTCTTTGTCATCCTTAAGAGGATGGACATGTTGTGTAAATTGTGATCGAGTTGTATTTTGGTTTATCAGTTGTACTGCTATGTTGTATTTTGAGAGACCTAATCGGTCTACGGTTTTATGTTTTGGTCGAATTGACCACGTGTGGGTTTGTTTTGTGGTTTCTTGCCTGGTAGATCCTTGCGGAAAGGATCTACGGTGTGTAATGTCCCTAAACGGATTGGGGGTGTTACATATCGATCTTAGGTTTGCGAAAACCTAGGCAGTTGGGTCTTGTCGAGTCGTGTCTTGTCGGAGTCGTGTCTTGTCGGAGCCGTATCTTGTCATGTTACCCGGGTGAGCAATTGTGAACAAGCGTGATCATTTTGGTCAGTTGTGATCAATTTTGATTCGTTGTGATTAGTATCGTGGTGCAGCCATCAACTCCGTGCGGCCTGTGGACGTAAGTCTCTTCTTTTATGCGAGGTATTGGTATTTCATGATTTCCTGTATATGCGATGATTGTGGTTCGTAATTTTATTTGTGTAGTGTTGTAAAGTGAAATCCGTGTTTGATACTTGTGGTATATCGTGTGTATATTGAGTTGAATGTATTGATGGTTGGACACCGATTGGTGCAATACGATGTGAAAAATGTGAATCTTGACATGTTTCAGAGAATGTATCGACGATAGAGTTCGTGAGGAACTCATATGGGTAGTTTTGACGTATGTTTGAACTTGGTGTTCGGGAATTATGTTTGATTGAATTTGTGATCTCGTTGCCGAGTGGGTATGTGGTTTCAAGTTCGATTATTTTTGGATAGTTGTAATTATGTCTGCTGCGTGTAGGCTTGAAAACGGTTTTCTTAATTGCAATTATGAGCGTGAGTATATTTGTAAAGAACCGATTTTTGAAAATATTTCGATGGTGCGGTTAATCAACAGTTTTGCATGGATTTTGAAAATGGCTAAACTTTGACGAGTTAGTCTTATATTTTCAAATGACACCTTCAGGCCAGAATCTGAAGTAACTACTCGAGGAATGATCGGAAAATACCAAGGCGTACCAACGACCAACGGATATACTCACGACAGATTCAAGTCAGAAACTAAAGCGTTAAAATGAAACGTGATTCCGACTACCCGAAGGTTCGGAAATGACAAAGATAGCAATTACCCCAAACTTTGAGAAATTACAAAAATGGCCCAAAACATCTGAAATGTACGATACATGGTCGAAACACCAAACAAAAGCTCACAACATGCATATAACATGAGATGGATCTTCGGCAACCCCGAAACGGCGGTTCCGAACAACGTTCACGAGAATAGAACGAAATAGCGACGAAAGTGACATAAAACGCGGAATTGAGTAAAACGAGTTCGAAACAAGCTCGGACGACAAAAAGTCCAATATTAAATATTCTCGAAATGCCAATACAATTACAAGCGAGTTGCTAGAAACAAAAATACACCAAAAATGAGAATATCGGGAAAAAGGAAAATGCGGATATCCTTTAGAGAATGCATCCTTGTTCCATGTACGAAAGTTGCTCCTTGGTGCTTCATTAATTTGCCTCTCGACCTTAAGAGCAAGCTTGGAAACGTCACTATATGTCCAATATGGCTGCAATTGGATAACGTTTGCAATTTCAGTCTTCAATCCTCCAAGATACCGAGCTATTGTTTGTTCTTTGGGTTCAATATCTTCACAAGACATCATGAGATTTTCAAATTCAATTGTATACTCTTCTACGGATTTCTCCCTTTGCTTGATATTGTGAAATTTGAGGAAAATGTCCTGTCGATAATTATCAGGAAGAACTTTCGCCGGAGTAATTTTTTCATCTTCTCATAAGTCTCAATCCGGCTTTTTCATTCATGATTACGCCGCTTCCTCATATTTTCCCACCAAATTGACGCATGCTTTGTCAATTTGATAGAAACTAGCTTCACCTTGCGATCTTCAGGGGTATCAATATATTCAAAGATTCTTTCAACATTGTGCAACCAATCAATGAATTTCTCGGGCTGCATTCGACCTCTGGTAACAACTTTTGTGCTGAAAGAAGGCTGAAATATGCAATCACGCGGACCATGTGAACGGTGACTCAGACTGCGGCTGCGATGAAATGGGTTCTTCATCTCATCATCAGTTTGACCACCATCATCTGAATCATGACGAGACTCATCACGCCCTGAAGTTTCATGACGCTGAAGCTGCTCCTGGAGTTGTTGCACTTGTCTCCTCAATTCATCCAACTTGATATCGCGAAGATCACGCTCACGCCTTGGGGCTTCCGCGGGATTGTTCCTTCGGCGTGGAGCCATGATGAACTGGTCTTCGATACCAACTTGATGCCGGTAAGTGGAGAATTAGGAGTTCCTTCGGCGTGGAGCCATGATGAACTGGTCTTCGATACCAACTTGATGCCGGTAAGTGGAGAATTAGGATTTAACACAAGGAACACTCAATGAAAATCCCTTACTTGATGGAATCCAGCACAAGTTTGGGAAAAACTCGTCACCTTAGGAATCCACCAAGGCTAAGAGAGACAAGAAGAAATCCTTCTTCTCACACAAGTTAAGAAACTCAAAATATGTATTTTATTCCAAGTTCATCCTCCCACTTCCACTTACACACATATATATACTAATCTCTTATGACCCTTCACTACCCCACATTGATTACAAATCCACTCATATTCCAAAATACATGAATAACTCATAAATTCAAGACAACTGCTAAAACATCCATAACTCCTTCTAGAAAACTCCAAATGACCTTTCGTTTGTTGTATATGAAACTAGACTCATTGGGCTTAGAATCCATATGTGGCTCATGGGCTGATTCTCTACCAATCAAAACAGTTTATTATTCAAAGTTGACCCATCTGCAGAAACTTTCTGTTGGAAAATGGACAGTGCCGTCTGGACTTCTTGGGCCATTTCCTCTTCTATTAATTGGGCCACTTCATTTGGATCAGTGGTGCCAATGGAGACACATTCGAATGCTTTCAAAACGCTCTGGAAACGAATAGCTCCGATGAAGGCAACGATGACAGCTTAGACAGCTCTGTTGAATCGATTGCAGACCAAACAAACTTTGAACAGAAGAGGAGTTACACGTACCACAAACGAAAAGCTGTGCCCATGTTGCAAGGACGAGGAAGAAACAACAGACCATGTTCTTCTTAGATGCAGGTGTATCACGCCAATTTAATATGGTTGCTTCGGCCTTCTCCTCCGCCTCAGTGTCTATCAATATATTGCAGGTAATAAAGGGAGAACAGATCTCTCCGGGGTCCAGAAAGGGAGAACAGATCTCTCCGGGGAATCGATCGGCGGCCCGCCGCCGTCCATCTCCTAATGGCAGATCAGATCTCTCCAGCCTCCAACACAGAGGATGCAGTAATCACAAATCAAAACTCTCCAATCAAACCTCAAGAAACGTCTTACGCGGCCATTGTGAATCAACGTCCATCTCTGAAAAAATATGAATTTGAAGTCTCGGATGTAGATGGTATCCCAACAATCCAAGTTCCAGCGGAAGTAATAAAAGATTCAGTCCCTCTTTGGGAAGATTTCTTGGTTGGAAGATTTCCCGAAACAGCACCACATGTAGCCAAGATCCATGTCATTGTTAACAAGATATGGCCACTGGGGAATAAGCAAATCAAAATAGATGTGTTTGAGATCAATTCAAAAGCCGTCAAATTCCGGATCAGAGACGGATCGACAAGATCGAGAATTTTGCGCAGAGGTATGTGGAATATTGCAGGGATCCCCATGATAGTGGGAAAATGGTCGCCGATACTTGAAGAGTGTATGCCTGAGATCAAATCCATGCCTCTTTGGGTCACGATCAAAAATGTGCCTCGCTCGATGTTTTCGTGGCCAGGGATAAGCTTTCTGACGAGTCCTGTGGGTCATCCAATTCGGCTTCATCAAGAAACAGAGCTCTGTGCAGATTTTGATGTTGCTAAAGTGTTTGTGGAAGTAAATCTCACAAAGGAACTTCCTAAAGCTTACCGTTTTAAGCTGGATGAAGATAAGTATGAAACAGTTGAATTCTCATATCCCTGGTTGCCTCCACGTTGTACTCGCTGTGATCGCTGGGGACACATGGAGGAAGCATGTTTGCTCAGACAGAAACCACCAGTGAAACAGCAAAGTGTGGATATAGAAGAGGGAGAAATTGAAAATGTATCGGTTGTGCCTCAAACACAAAGTGATGTTCCTGCTGCTGAAATTGAAACTATGGATGCAAAAGTAATAGAGCAAGTCTTAGTGTCTTCGGAGGAGGTTCTACAGACAGACTTACAAATCTCAGAAACATTGACTGAAAAAGAAAGTGATCAGGATGGCTGGTCAGAAGTCTCCCCAGGAAAAGGTTGTAAGAGTAGAGAAATCAGTCCTCTGAAGTATCGAGGCGTCACCATATTAGATCCTTCTCGTTTCTCTGTTTTGCAGAGCCAAGAGGATCATGACAACAGTTTGGAGATAGTTTTGACGCAGGAAATCAACAAGGAAGAAATTTCGGATATTATTGATAAGAAAAAAGATCAGGCATCTTCCATTACTCGAGACCAAATGGAGAGCAAGCAGCTGACATCTGTGACATCAGAACTTCAAAACCCTTTGAGGATTTTGCCTCCACGCTCCTCTAAAAGCGCACACAATCAGTTACCTGCGTCTGGAGATCAAAGGACCAGAGATCAAACACAGAACCAATCAAACCAATCAAACCACTCAAACAAACGAACCACAAAGAAAAACCGTTAATGACAGGTTTCTTCTGGAATGTTAGAGGCTTCAACAAATCAAAAAAACATTCTATTGTTCGTGATTGGATACAAAGGGATTCTCTGAGTTTTGGGTGCCTATTGGAAACAAGAGTGAAAGAGGAAAAAGCTAAGCGGATTATTACTTCTGTTTTTCGCAACTGGTCATCTATGTCAAACTATGAATTCAATACATTGGGAAGAATTTGGGTTGTATGGAAGGAGGGTGTACGAGTAACCCCTGTTTTTAAAAGTGCCCAAATGATAACATGCTCTATCTTGGCAGAAGAGAGTGTGGAGGAATTTTTTGTCTCCTTCATCTATGCATCAAATTCGGTAGAGGAAAGAAAGGAGCTTTGGGAAGACATAAAATCCCATCATAATGCACCACTGTTTCAGAATAAGGCATGGTCAATCATGGGAGATTTTAATGAAATTCTAGATGGGGAAGAACACTCATCTTTTGAGGTTACACCGGCTATCCCTCAAGGTATGAGAGATTTTCAAAACATAGTGCGTCTCTGCTCACTTACTGATTTGCCTTATCACGGTCCTCTATTCACTTGGACTAATAAAAGAGAAGAGGGCTTGATTACAAAGAAACTAGACCGCGTTCTAGTAAACGAGGAATGGACGAGAGGTTATCCTCAATCTTATAGTGTTTTTGAATCAGGAGGATGTTCTGATCACCTCAGATGTCGGCTCACAATAGACGCTGGTTCAACAAAACCCAGAGGACCTTTCAAATTTGCAAACATTCTCATAGCCTCCCCAGAGTTTCTACCTTTGATCAAAAATTATTGGGATAATACCACCCCTCTATACCATTCTACCTCTGCAATTTTCAGATTTTCGAAGAAACTAAAAGCTCTGAAACCGATCCTTCGAACTATGGGCAGGAACAATCTTAGCAACCTTTCTACCCGAACTGCTGAAGCTTATAAAGATCTATGCGACAAGCAGAAACAGAACCTTGCAAATCCATCACCTGATGCAATGCGGGATGAAAATCAAGCGTATAAACAATGGGATAAACTTGCAGACTTGGAAGAAGGGTTTCTACGGCAAAAATCAAAACTACACTGGTTGCAAGTGGGAGATAAGAACAACAAATATTTTCATCATAGTGCAAAAGTAAGAGAGGCAAAAAATGCAATCAGGGAGATACATAGTAGAGATGGACGGGTCTGCACCACCCAAGAGGATATCAAAGCCGAAGCAGTGCACTATTTTCAAAACTTCTTAAGTGAACAACCAGGCCTACGGACTGAATCAACAGTTTCTCAGATCAAAGAGTTGACGGATTACAGAAGTTCAAGTGATGATTGCAACAAGCTTATGCGGGAAGTCACGGAATCGAAATCGAAATGTTTTATTCTCTATGCCCACAAACAAGTCTCCAGGACCAGATGGATTCACTGTTGAATTCTACAAAGCGGCTTGGTCGATTCTCGGAAAAGACTTTCTGGTTGCGGTTCAGTCCTTTTTCCTAAAAGGATTTCTTCCACACGGCACAAACACTACGATCTTGGCCTTAATTCCAAAGAAATCAGAGGCAAGAACCATGAAGGACTACCGCCCCATCTCCTGCTGTAATGTCCTGTATAAGGTCATTTCAAAAATTCTCGCTAATAGGCTTAAAGAAATTCTCCCAGAATCAATATCACCAAACCAGTCGGCTTTCATCGAAGATCGTCTTATGATAGAAAACTTATTGTTGGCTTCGGAAATGGTAAAGGATTATCATAAAGACCGTATCACTCGACGCTGCGCACTTATGATTGACATCTCCAAAGCTTTTGATTCAGTTAATTGGACCTTCCTGCTTAATGTCTTCAAGGCAATGGATATACCGGATCCTTTCATTCATTGGATAAAATTGTGCGTATGCACAGCTTCCTTCTCGGTGCAAGTAAATGGGGAGCTCATGGTTTTTTCAGAAATGAAAGAGGTCTGAGACAGGGTTGCTCACTATCTCCATACCTCTTTGTCATGTGTATGAACATACTCACCTTTATGATTGACAAAGCAGCAATGGACGGTAAGACTGGTTATCACCCAAGATGTAGCAACATTAAACTCACTCACTTATGTTTTGCGGACGACATCATTGTGTTCTCTGATGGAAAACCAAGTTCTATTGCAGAAATTCTTGCAGTCTTTGATCAATTTGCAAAGGTCTCGGGACTGACAATAAGTATGGAGAAGTCAACAATTTTTATGGCCGGTTTTTCACAACAAGACAGAGAAGAAATCCTGCATCGATTCCATTTTGAGGCTGGTACCTTGCCGATAAGATATCTTGGCTTGCCCCTACTAACTAAGAGTATGAGTCCAACAGACTATCTCCCCCTATTAGAGAAAATTCGAGATAGAATCACATCCTGGACAGGAAGATTTCTATCTTTTGGGGGTCGTCTACAACTGATCAAATCGGTACTATTTAGTCTCATAAATTTCTGGGCTGCTGTCTTCCGCCTTCCAGGTTCTTGTATAAAGGAGATTGAGAAGTTATTTGCAGCTTTCTTATGGTCAGGTCCTGACCTAAATACAAAAAAATCTAAGCTTGCTTGGCCATTGGTTTGCCGACAAAAATCAGAGGGAGGGCTGGGATTACGACCACTTAAAGAAGTCAACACTGTCTTTATTCTCAAGTTGATATGGAGGCTAGTCTCAGCAAAAAAATCTTTGTGGGTTCGCTGGATGCATACGTATCTAATAAAGGAGGAATCATTTTGGATGATCCGAGACAGTACACAATCAGGTTCATGGATTTGGAAAAAAATCTTAAAATACAGAGACAAAGCTCAAGCTTTACATAAAATGGAGATTGGCTGTGCAAATCCACATCTTTGGCACGACGTCCGGAGTCCAATCGGGAAGATATATAACCTCTTGGGACCTCGCGCTTCATTGACATGGGGATCCCCAACAGGGCAACCATAGCGAAGTCATATCATCAAACCGGCGTCGAGGCGACATCGAAACGATCGGTTTAACCGGTGGAAGTCAAATAGAACGTGTCGTTGCTATACAATGATGAGGAAGACAGATCGTTATGGAAACAAAGTGGAGATGCATATAAGCCAAAGTTCTCCTCATATCATACTTGGCAACCGATTCACAAAGTCATCAACGGTGTGAATGGTATAAGGGAGTTTGGTTCACTCACTCAACTCCCAAATACTCATTCATGACATGGTTAGCTTTTCATGATAGTCAAGCACGGTGAAAAATGCGTCTTTGGAATGTAAGCACACCGGTGGACCGTGTTTTCTGCGGCAATGGGATAGAGACGCGAACCACCTATTCTTCCAATGCCCTTTCTCACAGGTTTGGCACTCACTCACTAAAGGCTTACTTCGGAATCGATACACAAACAATTGGTCGGACATCACAAATCTCCTACTTGAAAGCACACAACCGAAGCTATACACATTTACTTTGAGGTATGTTTTCCAAGCAACTCTTCACAGTTTATGGCAAGAACGGAATGGACGACGCCACAACAACTCCCCAACTCCGGCACCAAAACTAGTACAACTCATCGACAAGAATATCAGAAACCGTTTTAGTACAATCCGCGATTGTCGACACTATGATGAAGGGCTCCGAAACTGGTTCCGTATCCGTTTGGAATAATTTTCTTTGTATAAGTTTTTTCACAATCTTTCGAACTCTTTTCAACAAAATGTAGCATCTATTGCAAAAACGGTTTTTTGGGTGAATAAAATTTTACATTCATACAAAAAAAAAAAAAAATATGGTTGCTTCAGTTGGATAGGCACGCCTTCAGCTATTCACAACAACTTGACTGCTCATTTTCATTCTACAACATGCATCATTTATGGTAAAAGGGGTAAAAAAGTTATGACGTGTCTTTGGGTATGCATCATTTGGGTTTTATGGAATTGAAGAAATAAAACTGTTTTTGAAAATATTTGTTTTTTTAATGAGGATAGGACAGTAGAGGAGATAAAGGGAGAATAAGGAGTGGGTATTTAATTACTTCATAGAGTTGAATTGTCCTTCGATAGAGGATTGGGTGGCAGATTTTAGAGGAGTATTAAAAGTGTTAAAACATTGTATAGCTTGCTCTGGAGTGGTTGGTACATCTCATGCCTGAGCTATTTAATGGAAATTTCCTTTTACTGAGCTGAATTGATAAATTCAATTCTGAAGAAGCTTATGTTCGTAGTCCCGAGGAGAGCAAAATCAAATTTGTGCAATGTACTCTTTTTTCTTACCACTGTTGTTTATTCAGTTCGATTTTTTCAATTTACAGTTTTTAACCATACAACTTACACACATGGGACTGAATTTGAGACCCTTTTTTTTTCATTGAGCTTTTTGATTTAGAACTTTAACAAGCCACACTTATCCAACTTATAATTCTATGCGTCGAACGGAGAGTGTTATGACATGTGGAAGTGTGTCCATTAACTTGCCGATTGAAGAAAATGAAGCCTTAAGTGGTTTCTGCACCTCTATGAATAGAGGTTTATTGTTAAGCAGAAAAACACAACATTTAAGGATATTTTTTGTAGTTAACCCTTATGTGTGTCATCAAGGCAAAAATAGACTTATGAGACTCTGCTAAAACAGGAAACAAACAGTTTTAAGTTGCAACAACAAATATCCCTGTAAACAATGTTATGTAATTTCATCAATCATGGCTAGCCAGAAACAGCACTTCTCTCTCAAGTATTTTCAGAACCTTTAGTTGGCAAGATTATAAGGTAGCTATCAAGATACGATATTAGGCTTAAATAAAACAGATGAAAGAAAAACTACATTGTGGTTTGATTCGACATAAAAATAAATAATTTTTAACTATTCATTGCTCTCCGTTATCTTCTTTGATGTTTCGACACTTTGTTTGTTGCCCAGACGACTGTTTCCAACACGGTTGAGAGATTTGCTCCACACGTATCATTTTCTTCATCTGGTTTATATTTTATGCAAAAAAAGCCAGAATACTCGGAAATGAGACGAGAAATATCCGTCACCAGAAGGACATCAAAACTTGCATAGTAAAAACTATGTATTCAAATCAAAAGCATTGGATCAGAAGTTGCTGAGTGAGGAACAGAAAAAAAAAAAGGAAAATTTTTTTTTTGCTAATATAGCAAAGTGACCATTCATCTTTTTCCCAAAAAAAAAAATTTAGTCATTCTTTGACAAGAAAGTTTTGGTAGGGTACATTTCCAAGATTTTCAGAAATGATTTCTCGGATCCTAGGAACATGTCGGTCGAGAAACGCATTTCTTGGATCCTAGAAATGTACTGTGTCCGCAAGAAATAAAAGTAAGGGTGAAATGGTCAATTCAACCAAGAAATGGCTAAAAAACATGTTTTACTTTATTTTATTTTAAAGGAAGCAGCTAAATGACATTTTTCTATGGTGAAATGACCAAAATTCGCCAGACTTGAAAAAAAAAAAAAGACGAACCTTTTGGATGATGAGATGGCTTGTCGTTTTTTTGATGACCCGTCCTTTCTTTTAGCTATCTTTTCCAGAGTCCTACAATTCATAAAATATTTTACAAATAAATAAGATGAATAAATGGTTACGGGATTATCACGACAATTTTGCATAAATGAAATTCTAGACAATCCAAATTCCGAAAAATTTTATAACGATTTGGCTTTATAGGGAAATGCAATCATAAATATATGAATCAGAAAATCTATACTAAACACTTCTATTGCACTTTACTTGGCACAAAAGTTATATCAATCACGCACGTGCGTCTAGACATTTTTTTTATACGAATCACGTGCAACACATGTATTGTTTAGTAATACTAACAAAATAAACAAAATTATCAGTGTGCTAATATTCAAGATGAGCACTAGACAGGAGGTTAGTATTGTCCTTTATCCAACTAGAAAACGCCATTTAAACTTTAATGAAAAGAATGAAAGAAAATTCTGGTACCATTTTGTTTGTCAATAAAAAAAACAATTGAGGCACAAAGAATTTAGAGATTGCAGTAATATTAATATAACCACTAACTAAAAGTCTTAAAAGAAACACTTTAGATTAAACTTACTCGACCGGCTCCTTAGAAGGAGATGGATGATCAGCTTCTGCCTTTCGAGAAGATTGTATCTGCATGGTCGCATATGCGCGATGAATTTGAATAAGAAAACAAAAAAAAAATCACGAAAAGGGGGTTAACAAGGGATTGTAAATATATAACGAAAGAAACGAACTTGCAGAGGGCGCTCGTGGAACAGTTCCCATCTCTCTTCCCTCAAGTTCAAGACTTCTTCCTCATCATCATCATATTTAATCTGAAATAAAATGGACAAGGACACTCAAAATGCACGAAGGTAACACTTAAGAAGTCAAATGTATATAATAATAAAAAAAAGGCAATAGACTATGAGAAAGGAAGATTCTTAGCACCTTGTGTTTCTTTGTCAAAGGATCAAAAGCTTCAACGGTGCCCGTATAAAATCTGCATAGTGCATATAAAGAATCTCAGATATGGAAAAAAAAAAATGTAATTTATCGGCATAACCAACATGAGACTGGTAAGAAGCCTCTAAGGGACAGTCTATATCATCAGAAATATTATATTTGCATGAAATACATGAGGCATGTTTCGCCTCATGTAAAACAAGAAAAGATCGAACGGCTCATAAGAAAATGTCATGATAAATAAGATTTACCCACAAAGAGATTGTGCAACTTTTTTACTTACGTTTTGTCCAATGGCCACCAAACCATTACCCTTGCATTAACCATTTCCTCCCCGTAATCGACAATTGACCTGTTAGACGTCTGTTTGAAGCATATGTTTGAAAATAAATATTAGAGCGGGCACCTCAATATATCGTACTATATATAATAAACAAAGATATTTTCAATTTACATTATATAACAAAACAGAAAGATACCTCTTCCTTTTCCGGAGCCAAAGGAAGTTTCACAATCTATGTAAGTTCTCACAAAAAAAAAACATAAGAATCTGAACGGGCATAGCTATCAAAGATCACAATTATAGTTCGATTACCTTGTCAGCAATTGACTTGTTTTTATCGGAAACAATTTCGCGCCTAATTTTTTTTATACTCTCTTCCTTCTTCGACCGGCCGCTTTTGCCAAAAACCACTTTATTATCAGAACCAATTTTTTTCACTGGGGGATCATTAGGCATGTTCGCCTTGGCAGATTTTAATGGCAAAAGCAAGCCCTCCTCCTTATTTTTACTACTATCATGTGATACTTTAGAGGAGCCGTGGCCTCCACTTCCTCCACTAGTCCAAGTAAGTTCATACCCCTCCTCTGGTCTTATCAAAGAATTGGGTTTTATGGCCCTTTTCTTTTGAAGTGCACATCTATTTTTTTCTGATTGCACAACTTCTGCACTATTCTTTATAAGATTTTTATCATCCGAAGTATTCCTATCCTTCGCTTGAGGGGTGCAATCCTTTCGACCGGCCACCTCAGAAGTTCCGTCCAATTTGGGTACCTGATCCAGAAAAGATAGATTTTGAAAATATATATACATATAATAAGTGTTTGCTTGTCCATAAAAAATACAAATTTCTTTCATATCGGGACAAACAACAGAAGTCATAATGCGGATTGATTTTAGACACGGAATGGGTACAGATTAATAAATATCCCTTTAGCGTCTAGAAATATTACCTATAATAGAGTACTTTAACTGTCAGAACAAAAAATAAAAGATAAAACAAAAGGAGGCGAACTGGTGAAATCATACTATTATCATATTTTCCCCAAGGCCACTTAACAAAAATCAGACTTCAACAAAACCTCTACTAGTTAAGAAAGCATTGAATCATCTCGACAATTATGAAGAATTAATGAAGCAAAGGATTCAGATCTATTTTCTTAATTCCCTAATTCTACAATTCATCAGGGAAAAGAGTATAACATGAAATATATCTCTTTCATATACAAAAATGAATTAAGAGAATAAAGTGTAAAAAGAAAAGCTAGACATTACAATAAAATCATGTCGTTGGTGTCGTCGCTAAAATAAAATCATGTCGATGGTACCGTCGCTAAAACTGGTACTCGATACAACTCTTTGTAGTAACTTAAAAGAAAACACAGATCGCAAATGAAACGACATGTAAAAAAGAAAAGTTAAATCACCAATACTCGACTATTTGGAATGACACGTGTTTTTTGGGTTTTATACACTAACATCAGCGACGACTTGTCATCGCTAATAGGTCGGGAAAATTTATTTGGGACGACTTTGTCATCGCAAGAAAGTCCTTGTCTACCTTCCCTAAAAGGCATCTCTTCCATAAATAAACCCCTAAGGCTAGCCAAAGCGGACAATATCTCTTGAGTAGATATATGTCAGTTCATATCATATTAAATACCGGTTTTTATGTATCTCGGGTATTCAGTTGCATATAAAAGAGCACAACGCAAGTCATCTTCTTTGCATGGATTTGTTCTCAAATACTCTTCATTACATATGAAATTGTTTTACACGGTTAGATAAATCATTAATACAAGACAAGAAAAGTCGCTTGACGTTAATCACTAACTAACGACTCCATTAATATCTCCAGCTAGTTGAAAAAAATATTTGCTTGTTTAGTTCTATCATATATATAACCAATTTATTAGCTACCTTGATTGTAAAATTTAAAATCTTGCCAACTCGACGAAACCATATAACAATGAAAATTGTTGGCTCTTTTTCAAAAATCACTATTTGGAAATTTTAATAAAAATTGTGGCATAGATTTAGAATCAATATTACAAGCTTGTAATCATGCATTAAATTTTAAGTTCAATTATTTCGTACCATTTGCTTATGGTCTGTTACTTGACCAACTAAAATAAATCCTAGCTTCATTTTAATCCTTTCCTCCCACAATACCCACTCTTCTCGCCTTGCATGAATTTCTCAATTTTCATAGCTCATCTGTCAAGCAGTGAGAAAAATCCGATTTTGGTCCTTTATAGATGCATGTGTTCGATTTTGGTCCTTTATTGATGTTCTGTCCGATTTTGGTCCTTTATAGATGCATGTGTCCGATTTTGGTCCTTTAAGTTATAATATTGTCCGATTTTGGTCCTGCGACGGAAGAGGGTCGGCTGGAAAAAGGCATGTGAACTACACTCTCCGGTTGAGGACCAAAATCGGATAATATTATAACTTAAATGATCAAAATCAAACAATTGTATACTTAGAGGACTAAAATCGGACAAGCATACTTAAATTGGATGTTCCTTTTTTCTTATTTGCATTATGGGCTCTGTTTTTTTTATGATAAAGTTGAATTCGTGGTCTCAATTGGGGTTGATTATATGAATGGGAAAGAGAAAATAACTAGGCCTGGGACTTTTCGATTCCAGGGAGAAAAATACAGAAATCGGAACCGAACCGCATAGTTTTTTCGTGGTTCGGTTTTGCCAGTTTTTTTTATCCGAACCGACTCGGAACCGAACCGCATAGGAACCGAACCGAACCGGAACCGATTTTGTATGGTTCGGACGGAATATATTATATTATATTTTATTTTATTAAAACTATATTATATTATATTATATTATATTAATTATGTTTAATAAGAATATATTATTCAATATACGAACCGCGAAAAAACTATGCGGTTCAGTTCCGGAATATATTATTCAATATACGAACCGCGAAAAAACTATGCGGTTCGGTTCCAGTTTAATTAATAAAAACTATGCGGTTCGGTTCCGAAAAAACTATTTAATTAATAAAACTATGCGGTTCGGTTCCGAAAAAACCGTGAAAAAACTATGTTTAATATAATATAATTTTAATAAAATAAAATATAATATAATATATTCCGTTCGAACCATACAAAATCGGTTCCGGTTCGGTTCGATTCCTATGCGGTTCGGTTCCGAGTCAGTTCGGATAAAAAAAACTGGCAAAATCGAACCACGAAAAAACTATGCGGTTCGGTTCCGGTTTCTGTATTTTTCTCCCTGGAATCGAAAAGTCCCAAGCCTAGTTATTTTCTCTTTCCCATTCATATAATCAACCCCAATTGAGACCAAGAATTCAACTTTATCATAAAAAAACAGAGCCCATAATGCAAATAAGAAAAAGGAACATCCAATTTAAGTATGCTTGTCCGATTTTAGTCCTCTAAGTATACAATTGTTTGATTTTGGTCATTTAAGTTATAATATTGTCCGATTTTGGTCCTCAACCGGAGAGTGTAGTTCACATGCCTTTTTCCAGCCGACCCTCTTCCATCGCAGGACCAAAATCGGACAATATTATAACTTAAAGGACCAAAATCGGACACATACATCTATAAAGGACCAAAATCGGACAGAACATCAATAAAGGACCAAAATCGAACACATGCATCTATAAAGGACCAAAATCGGATTTTTCTCGTCAAGCAGTCACTCCCACTCATTTCTTATTCTCGTTTTTTTTTTTTTTTTTGGTATGAATCATCATCCATGAGACAGTCCCTAGTTGTTTCAATCATCCTTTGTTTCAATCTACACTAAGATGAATGAACACATTATATCAAACTAGATGTATTTCGGACCAAGGAAAACTTCATTTTATGTCCTTTTCTAGCTTAACAAGGAAGTTGCTTGGTGATATCATGTACTATACAAAGACTTACTGCTTTTAACAATTTCCAAAAGAAAGATCTTTACAAAGTAAAAACAATCAAATTGGTCCAAAATATAAGTCCCTTTTAATATGGCAATGTCTTCTTTTAAAGTTCTTTTAAATGAATAAAAAGTGTTTGCTAGAAAATGGTTAGAAAAAATGGAAAAAGAAAGAATGAATTTTCAAAGTGTGATTGAATGTGAAGTGAAAGTATAATTGATGACATATATATATTTTCATTTATTTTTTGATAAATGGTGATCCTGATAATTTTAAAAAGTTGCACGTTTTACTGTATAGTGTATTTATGAGATGAAAATCATAATGGCAACAATTGATGCAACATTATTTAAGTGAAATGGTGATGTCAATGATTGGACAAGTGGGTGAGTGAATAATGTATTTTCAAAAAAAAAAAAAAAAAGAAAGAAAGAAACAGCAATTATATGATTGGTAAAAGAATTTTCCTCAGAAGGGATTTTGCAAAAATCATCTTACAACAGATACTCCTTACTTTCTTATTAATAGATGATGATGATGATAATAATGATGATGATGATGATGATGATGATAATAATAATGATGATGATGATGACGACGATGATGATGATATAGGAGAACTTCCACTAGCTTGGTTCCCTTGATTTTCAGTGTTAAGTAAATAAATGATATAGAAGAATTATTATAGATAATTGGCAAAATTACCAACTAGGGTATAAACTTTCCCAAATTTTGCACTTATGGTAACAAACCTTTTTTTTGTATCATTGAGGGGTATGAACTTGTTTCCGTCCAACCAAGTTAGGGTATCCGTGAAAATCCGTCAGTTAAATCTAACGGACTTGCTGAGTTGTCCGTTAAGTGACACGTGTCACCTTTTGATTGATCCACGTAATAATAAAAATATAAAAGTCTAAAAAATATAAAAAATAAAAAATCTGGAATTTTTTTAGAAAAATCCAAAGATTATTTTTTTAAAAAAAAAACTGGAATATTAATATTAAAAATCAGATGTTTTTATTTAAAGTACGAAAATAAGAAATAAAAAAATAAAAAAATTGAGAAATCGGATGTTTTTATTAATCTTTAATCTGCTTTTAAGATTTTTTTCAATGTTTGCAAAGGCGAAGGCGTAAGCCTAGGCGTTGGCCGGCCAAAAAGCGAGGCGTAAGCCTCGAGGCGCCGAGGCGTAAGCACTGCGTGCTTTTTTTTCGAAGTATAGAATAACACCTAAATAATAATCCCTTAATCAAATAGGCTTCAAATACATAATAATACAACTTAAGCAACATATATAAAGTTTAAAAACATAAATTCAACCAAAACAAACTAAAATAACATAAGTTCAACGATACAAGCCACAAGTTCAACATGAAAGAAAATAAGTTCAACAGGAAAGAAAGTAAGTTCAACAATAAATGACTAAGCGACATCTTAATCATCAGCTTCAAAGGTTTCCCATCTTAATCCTTCTGGTCTGGATAACTCATCATATTTTATTTTAAGTTTTTTTATATATATTACGCTGAAAACGGGCGGGAGAAGGGAAACAGCGGCGTTTTCTTTTCTTAGGCTTTCTGCCGTGGTCAAACACGCCGGCCCCTCCTTTCCCTTCTTTTCTTTTTTTGTTTTTTCTTCCTTCCTGGAAACGACGTCGTTTCCAGGCCTTAGCTTTTTTAAAAAAAAAAAAAAAACTAATCGTGCATAGAAGGCGCTGAAGGCGCACGCTGTGCCTTACAAGCATGTGCCCCGTACAAAAAGCGAACGCCTTTCTTGCTTTTTGCAGGTCGCCAAATGCATCAAGGCGTTTTCACCAAAAGGCGCTCTGAGGCGTACTTCAAGGCGCGCGGAGCGGGGCTTTTTTCAACATTGGATTTTATGCTAAAATAAAATAGTTTTTTTATGAAAAATAAAAAAAATTACGAAAACAAAAACTAGCAGTTTTTTTTTCTAAAAAATAAAAATAATTCAGTTTTTTATTTATTTATGGAAAATAATAATCAAGCTTTTTAAAAAAAAAAACAATTTATAAATCAGATCCATATTTTTTAATTTTTTATTTTTTATTTTCGAACTTTAAATAAAAACATCCGATTTTTAATAAATTTTCCATATTTTTTTTTAAAAAAAAAGTTCGGAATTTTATAAAAAAATTCCAGAATTTTTATTTTTATATTGTATAGACTTTTATAAATTTTATATTTTTTATTATTATGTGGACCAATCAGAAGGTGACATGTGTCACTTAACGGACAGGTCAGCAAGTCCGTTACATTTACCTGACGGATTTCCACGGATACCCTAACTTAGTTGGACGGAACAATGTTACCTGGTTCGCGGTTCGTTTCGGTACGCGGAACACGTATCGGGTCGTGGTACGCTACATATACCGGAACGCGGTACGTTGGGGTAGGCTTAGTCGGGAAGCTTTTTTAGGATGCGGTACGCGAATTCATTCTTCACACTACGCTAGTATTTTATTTTTTTATATATTTTTATTATATATATTTGATCACTTATAAATTTTAATTTATATTATGTTATAATTATATATATTTCCTTGTTATCATATCAATATCATCCAATGTTTACAAAAAATACACAGTAAGTATAAGTTTATTAAAAATTATGAGAAGATAAACCATAATATATAAAAGGAATAAGTTAAGAAAAAAGGAAAATAGATAAATAAAAAGGTACAAAAATGAACAGGTTGAAATTGAGTTGTTGTTTGTATTACTTTAAAAAAAATTTAGAAAAAATAAAAAGAAAAAGTGATTGGCCCTTAGTCAGACGCGTTTTCTTTTTCCTCCCACTGTTGTCTTCCTTCTCCAAGTCCAGTCTACTGGATACGGAGAAAGTCTATATATTTGGGGTCGCCGGATATGGAGATCCAATACGCGAATGTACCGCGTTCTGGTACGTGCGTTCCGGTTCGTGGGACGAGGGGGTGGTAGAGAATTAGGTAACACTGACGGAAACAAGTTCATACCCCTAAATGATACAAAAAAAAGTTTGTTACCATAAGTGCAAAATTTGGGAAAGTTCATCCCCTAATTGGTAATTTTGCCTATATAATTTAATAGTTACGCTTATGTGTATGTCAAAAAGCTAATATAGAATATTTCTTAATGATAAATTTTTCTTATAGAGTAACTTCAGTCACCATCACAAATAAAAAGACAAAACATTTAGTTAAAGCATACAACAAACTTCGGTTCATTCACAATCATAGTTATGGCATAAATAAATCATATCCCATAACTCGTTCAGAACTAATAAAGCATTTACCAATGCAAAGCAATGGAAACGAGCACCATCTATAAAATCAGGAAATACATGCAGAAGGACGAACCATGTTTTTCCCACTGGATGCATCCCAACAGAGAGAAGCAATTATTTCAGCATAATCATCAACTTTCAGGTTCAAGGGCTTTACGGCTTCTCTAAGATATGGCTGAAGTTTAGTTGCACATTTTTCAAATACTTTTTTCCCTAGCTCCCAAGAAACAGGTGAAATTTCCTGAATCACGAGACAATATTTGGTAAAACAGAAGACAAATGGACAAGGATAGCATCAACGTATACCTAGGGCTGGGACTTTGCGCTCGAAAACCCGGACTCCGATCGAAAAGCTCGGGACCGAACCGGTCGCGCGGGCTTCCAGAAAAATAGGGCTCTGACCAATCCCGGCCGGCCGGCCCAAAAGAAGATTTTTCGAGCCAAGCTCGATCTCAGTTTCAGAAAGCCCGAAAACCCGAAAAAGCACGAATCTATAGGTGTGTGACATTTTTTAAACATGTCCACCGAAAAAAGCGCAGAAATATGTTACTCGGAGATATAATTTGATTCCGGAAAAACTGGAAAAAGCCCCACAAGAATAGTCTGTATGACACTTTATTGAATATGTCATTGATACATATTTTATTTTGATAAGTCCGAAGCTCGGACCTAACCTGAACGAGCCAAGCTCACTTCGGGTTCATACTTCCAAAAAAGCTCGGACCGGCTCGACCCAAAAATTTCGGGTTCAAGTTTGGTCTTCAAAGAGCTCGGCTCGATCCCCAGCCCTACGTGTAACACAAATAGAGAAGCATTAAACTACCTTGTTGTCCTTCCGGACACTATCCAGAAGCGGCATCAGAAGTTCCAACGGGACCTCATCGCTTTCTTCTATTATGATAGTCATGATGGTTTCCATGTGATTAAAGATATCAGGGGAGTGACTGGACCTTCCACAAAATTAAAAAGACTCAGATAATTGGGGCATTATCCCAAAAAAAAAAAAAAAGGTCACATGAACAGATAGACTTACTGAATGGTACCGAGTAAAAGTTGAAACATCTCAACAATCATTGCCTCAGCTTCTATGTCCAAAATTATCATGCATGATCTTACAGTTGCCAGAGCTTCAAGAATCTGCTGAGCTTTTACGAAGTTGATACCGGACTCAGTGGATAACTGCTTAAGTGCAACCATGAATAATTGGAAAATTTCCTGTGTTTGTAAAATAGAAACAATGAAAGGATACTCGAAGGTTATTTGAATTAAAAAAAAAAAAGGTTACTGCATACCCTCATTTTATCATCGGGATAAGGGAATGTTGGAGCAGTAATTCTTGTAATCTCGCTAAAACACGAAGCAACTGCAACTTGAATATTCAAATCAGCATTTTGCAAGAGTCCGCCGGCTATCAGTGCCGTCATTATTGGACGAAGGGCACCTGCTTTAGACCTAGGAAGCCCTTGCCATACCCTGGATAGAATGATCTCAGCCTTCTGAAAGAACAAACACACCACAAGTTGTATAAAGAGGAATGGAAAGGGGGGAAAGAAGGTCATGAACGAGAATCTAAAAAGTTAGCAACATGTTTTCAAACAGGATGTTGGCCTATGATTCGCTTGGATTCTGAGTCATAATATTCAAAATCTTTATTTGTTGTAGGATTGTGAATAAAAAATCATGTCTAAATAATGACGATGTCGTATTATTATATTGTATGTAGTTGCATTCATGTATATGTAAATATAAATAAATTAGAGTGGTGATTGTTGATGAGGTTTGAATACAAGAAAGATATAAATGAATATAACAGTAAAAGGAAGAAGAAGGGATTTTATTTGAAGGGAAACAACACGTGAAATACAAAACCAGGGAATCTTCCCTCTCTCTAGACTATCTCTCTAGAGCCCAAAAACTAATGAAATTATCCTCTGCCTAACATAACCACCTCTCCCCCTTTTATCCTAATTTTCTCTCTCTCTCTCCTCTAACAACTTTCTCAGCCACTTTTTTCCACTGCCTGTTTTGCCCTCCGAGAATATACTTGCAATATCTTTGGCCTAGCCTGTTGGGTCCACACGTCGCCACTCTCATCATTCTCATCATTACTCCCCCCTTCCACTAAAGTCTTGTCCTCAAGACTTATATCGGGAAATTGATTCCTAATTGACATGGCATCCTCCCAAGTCGCTTCTTCCACCGAACCCCCCTTCCATTGAATCAGCCACTGCAAACAGGATTCCTCACGGTTGACCACGCTTCGAGAGTCTAGTATAGCAACTGGAATAGAGACCTCAGATTCCGAAACCTCCAGTTCAGGTGGGAGAACAGCCTCCACTGGAGCATGTACTGCTTTCTTCAACAAGGAGACATGAAAGACTGGATGTATCTTGGACGAGGAAGGTAACTCTAACTTGTACGCTACCAGCCCAATACGTTCAAGTATTTTAAAGGGACCAAAGAACTTAGCTGCTAGCTTCTGATGAATACGCCTAGCCACGGACATTTGACGGTAGGGTTTCAGCTTCACATATACCCATTCTCCAACCTGAAAATTAATATCCCGCCTCCGTTTGTCTGCGTATTCTTTCATTGTTGCTTGAGCCTGATCTAAATGTTGTTTCAACTGTCGAAGAGCCTCGTTCCTATCCTGCAATTCTTGAACCACTGCCTGGACCCGAATTTCACCAGGAACAAATTGCATTATGGTGGGCGGTTTCCTTCCATACACTACTTCAAAGGGAGATGTTCCCGTAGACCCGTGAAACGTAGTGTTGTACCAAAATTCAGCCCATGGTACCCATGAAGCCCATGTTCGTGGTTGATCCACAGCAAAACACCTCAAATAAGCTTCTAAACAACGATTAATGACTTCAGTCTGACCGTCCGATTCGGGGTGATAAGCAGAACTCATACTCAGTGTCGTCCCTTGAGAACGAAAAATTTCCTTCCAAAAAAGGCTCAAAAAGAGCGGGTCCCTATCACTTACTATTGACTTAGGAATACCATGATGACGTATGACTTCTCTTACGAACACTTCTGCCACCATTTTTGCCGTATATGGGTGTTTGAGTAATAAGAAGTGGCTGTACTTTGACAGCCGGTCCACCACCACTAAGATTGTATCGAAACCCTTCGATTTGGGCAGTCCCACAATAAAGTCCAATGAGACATCTTCCCATATGGCATTAGGAATGGAAAGGGGTTGCAGCAACCCTCCCGGAGCCGTCGAGCTGGCTTTGCACCGTTGACACACATCACACGCCTTCACAAATTGCTGTACCATCATAATCATACCTGGCCAATATAAATTGGCTGCCAATCGTCTGTAAGTTCGATAGTAACCCGAGTGACCTCCAGTTGCGGTTTGATGGAATTCTTTGAGTAACCCGGGGATGAACTTAGAAGTTTTGGGAATTACTAAACGGTCCTTGTAAAACAGCACTCCGTTTCGCACCTGAAACCCCGGGTATTTGGAAGGGTTTGACTCGCACTCCTGACGTTGTTTTTGGAGAATAACATCATCTCTGATTTCATCCATAAGTTGAGCTCCCTGAACCCAGATTGGAGTGGATAGCAGCGCCCCCAATTCTCCCTCTACGGCCCTCCGAGATAGTGCATCAGCTGCCCGGTTTTCACGCCCGGGTTTGTAACGTATCTCAAAATCGTACCCTAGTAACTTTGCCACCCAATTTTGTTGATCAGGGCTCGTGATTCGTTGTTGTAATAAGAACTTCAAGCTCTTCTGGTCTGTATAGATGATGAATTTTGCTCCCAATAAATAGGCCCTCCAATGTTGAACGGCCAATACTAATGCCATGATTTCCCGTTCATATGCCGACTTCGCAAGGTTCCGGTCGCTAAGGGCTTTGCTAAAGTACGCTATAGGCTGCTGATGTTGCATCAGCACTGCTCCTATGCCGCGCCCCGATGCGTCACACTCCACCACGAATGGAAACTTAAAATCCGGTAAAGCTAATAGAGGAGCAGTCACCATGGCATGTTTTAAAGTTTCAAAAGCTTGCTGGGCATCAGAATTCCACCTAAAAGCATCCTTTTTTGTTAAATCCGTGAGAGGACGAGCGATACTCCCATAGTGGCGAATAAATTTCCGGTAATAGCCCGTGAGTCCCAAAAAACCTCGTAAGCCCTTAATATTTCGCGGAATTGGCCAATCTAACACCGCTTCGATTTTCTTCGGGTCCATGGCCACCCCGACACCATTGATAATGTGTCCCAAATATTCGATGGCTGTCTGGCCAAAAGAGCATTTCTTCTGATTTACCATAAAATGATTTTGTTGTAAGATTGTCAAAGCTACCTCCAAATCTTTCATATGTTGATCCCAGGTTGGGCTATAGATCAATATGTCGTCAAAGAAAACCACGACAGTTTTGCGTAATAGAGGACGGAAAATATCGTTCATTATAGCTTGAAATGTTGCTGGCGCATTAGTAAGGCCGAAAGGCATTACCAGATACTCGTAGTGACCGTCGTGCGTTCGGAAAGCCGTCTTTTCTATACTGCCCGGTTCCATACGAATCTGATTGTAACCAGATTTCAAATCCAATTTAGAAAAAAAATTGGCTCCTTTCAACTCATCTATCAACTCGTCCACCACCGGAATTGGAAATTTGTCAGGAATGGTCGCCTTATTGAGAGCTCTGTAGTCGACACACATACGCCATGAGTTATCTTTCTTTCGCACGAGGATCACCGGACTCGAGAAAGAGCTTCGGCTTGGACGAATCATTCCCAAGCTTAACAATTCTTGAACTTGTCTCTCTATTTCCTCCTTCTGGACATGTGGGTAACGATATGGCCTCACGCAAATGGGAGTATTCGGCTCAATGAGAGAAATGGAATGGTCGTATACTCGCGAAGGAGGCAGGCCGGTTGGCTCACAAAATACACCTTCAAACTGATCACAAAGCGTTTGCAATTGATGATGTTGGCCTGTGGAGATAACTGAAGTTGGGAGATAGAGACTTGAACAACAAGCCGCTCCCTGTGATAGTTGGGGAGCAGGCAAGGACAACCACGAATGAAGGGACGCGGAAGATGGGCCTGATTTGGGTATGCCCTGTAAAAACACCGGTATTCCATTGTGAACAAACTTCATTGTTGATTTCTCCCAGTTGTGAACCACATCGCCAAGTGTCTCCAACCACTCCATACCAAGAATCATATCCAAGTGTCCCATGTCGAAAACTAGAGCATCCAGGGCAAATTCGCAGGATGCCACCTTCACCGGTAGTAAAACACAACGTTGATTGATGAACACTCTGTGACCATCACCCAGGCGAATATTGATACCCGGAAAAAAGGTTGCAGCTAACCCCAAAGCTTGTATAAGTTTTCGGTCAATGAAATTATGGGTTGCCCCACTATCCACCATCATCATAACTGGAATATCAGCGATTAGTCCCTCGAATTTGAGGGTTTTGCCTCCCGAAGCGGTTTCAGACGTGGCCCCAAAAAATTCGAGAGTTGAACATATGCCCGACTCGATTTGGCTTATCGGAGGTACGTCGTCTTCTCCAGTCGCCTCCAAATTAGAGATTAAGCCCTCCGTGTCGGCGTAATTGTCTCCCTCGTCGTCGCCCAATAACAATACCCGGAGCTTCCCTTCGGGGCATTTGTGACCCGGTCCAAATTGTTGACCGCAGCGATAGCACAACCCTTTCTTCCGCCGATCTTCCCACTCAGTGCGTGAGAGGGATTTGACCCCTCGATTCCGGTTGAACAGCTGCGCCAGATCCATAGAAGAGGAAGTTGGAGTGCGTGTAGTATTTTGGGAGCGTAGTGGTTCAGAGCGAAACCCTAAGGTTTTATCGCTATTAGTATGCGGAGTGGGCTGAACCCCTTCCAGTCGGTTATTAAGATGGGCCCGATTATCCCAGTAAGGCCCACCACCTTGAAGCCCTATGAATTTATGGTTATTAAAATTCTGAGTGGGCTTAACTCCAGGTCTGTTGTTGACATGGGCGTGGTTATCCCTGTATGGCCCACCTCCTTGAAACCCGCCGCCATACCCATTACAGTAGCAAGCGATTCAGCGATGATTGAGTCGGTGCCGAACGTAATAAACCCTCGATGTCTTTGGCCAAAAACATCGCATCTAGCCTCGTTTGAGGGCGGTGCAGTCGCACCCACTTCTTCACTTCGTCTTTCAGGCCGGCGATAAAATACCCCAACGATTGAGATTCCGGTAGCTTGGGGACCAACGAAAGAAGATATTCAAAGTCATATATGTAGTCGAGTATGGAATCTCCCTGTTTCATGGTCGCTAGTTGCTCATAAGGATTCTGGATATCTAAACCGCTAAATCGTTGCAACAATTCACTCTGAAATTGCTCCCATGTTAAAGGATCGTACAATTCTTTTACAATCGTGAACCAATAAGTGGCCACGCCGGTCATACTTAATTGGGCCAGACGGATGCGAAGGTGAGAGGGGGTTCCATTGATTTCGAAATAGAGGAGAGCTTTCGCAACCAAATTGGGGATCAAAACCAAAGAATTCGAAGTTGGATCTTCTTTACGCCCATGGAAGATTATCGGAAATACCTCCGGATAACGAGGGCCATTGGTATCGTTGAGGAGGTGTTTGAGCTCTGTTACTCAACCTGAACCACCGCCGGAGGCTCCATCCACCGATTCAGCCCGCTTCTCTGTTGCTTGACCCATGCCATCATAAATTTCCTAACTCCCCGATGCTTCATTCAAGAGCTGAGTTGAGTCGCAAATCCTCCAAATCTGTCTGAATTTTCGCGATTTGTTCTTCATGCTGATCCAAGCGGTTCACCTGAGCTCGAGTTTCAACAGTTGGTATCACCATCTTCTCTTCTCGGTAGAGCGTGGCAGGTCGGACCAGTGATGAGGTTTGAATACAAGAAAGATATAAATGAATATAACAGTAAAAGGAAGAAGAAGGGATTTTATTTGAAGGGAAACAACACGTGAAATACAAAACCAGGGAATCTTCCCTCTCTCTAGACTATCTCTCTAGAGCCCAAAAACTAATGAAATTATCCTCTGCCTAACATAACCACCTCTCCCCCTTTTATCCTAATTTTCTCTCTCTCTCTCCTCTAACAACTTTCTCAGCCACTTTTTTCCACTGCCTGTTTTGCCCTCCGAGAATATACTTGCAATATCTTTGGCCTAGCCTGTTGGGTCCACACGTCGCCACTCTCATCATTCTCATCAATTGTAATTTTACTGTATATGTCAAATCATATCGGAAGTTGTTGGTTAAGGACTAAGAAGTGAGGACTGGAATTTTGGATCTTAGCGCAAACGGGTATTCGAGATTCAAAATCACAATACAAAATTTTTGAGTCTTAGCAGTTAGTATCATTTTGATTCGCCAGAACAAGACTTTCTATGCCAGCATACAGATGGACATGACAAATTGACACAAAGTGAATGAATCATCATCGACAGAATACGTTGAACAGATCTACTAATCTTTTGCATACGATTATTTATCAACCGATCGAGAATTGCTTCTCATTTAACTTCTAGGTGTGATTGGTCGGAGGAAAGCATTCTCTAAAGAATCTCTGCAATGTCAAGTGTACATAAATGCACACATTTGATTGGACAAACAAATTGCATGAATAGAAAAAACACATGTAGACACATAAATTTTAATTTGCTCCATTTGCTTCAATCCTTGTTCTGCAAATGATTAACCAAGTCCAGATTTTCCAGATGCAATTTTTTTAAAGAAAAAAAGGACCACAAACATGAAATATATAAAATTTTGACCTTTCAAGTAACAAACATACAGACACCAACACATACAAATAAAAACATAAAGTAAATGTATATAATCACTAAATTCACAGAATCCAATAAGTTTTAATAACCCAAAGACCTACGCAAACAAATTGGAACTTGGTCGTATCTGGCACTGGCAGCCCTTACCACATTTTAAAAAATAAACGAATTAAAACATGCATTTGTAAATCAAAACAGACTTTAATCAGAATAACAAATACCAACAAGAGATGCATCCATTTGTCTAAAAATCAGGCTATCGATGGTAAAATACATAAAGCACAGAAATATCAGCCTGTGTGATTATGTAATGAATCTGTAGAAATACTGAAGAATGTGATGATGACATATCAGACTCGATAGGAAATGGAACCACATGCATTTGCACAAACAGATCCATACTTGTCCATTCAAGAATTTCTACATCTGAAACACATCCAGCACGAAATAAAAATACACAGACAAACCCGCATCTGTGTGTGGGTGTGGGTGAGAGACTCCAAAAGAAAAGGGTTCCTTTCTATTATACCTCAAGGAGGATGAGTATTTCATCATCTGAGGAAGGAAGACTGAGAAGACTCTTCCCAACTTCCTTTAACTCGACTTCAAGCTCTTTCCACAAAGCATCATTGTATGTGGAGTAATCCATTACTTCAATTCAACTGTTCAAGAAAAATCTCTCTGCAAAAAAAAAAAGAAAAAAGAAAAAAAAAACACATCACACAAGAAAGCTTCAAGAATTCCACCACGCCACCGATTGTCAGCCAAAAAAAAAAAAAATAACCTTAAAAGTTGCACCACAAAAATCCAACTTTTATGCAGAAAAAGCAAACTCAAATACAGCTAATGCTGGTGATGTATACAGCAGTGGAGTAAGAGGGTTTTATTTTTTATTTTTTGCAAAATGTCCTTCATGCAGAGAGCCCCCACTTAAACCTCCAACTTGGATTTCGCCTCATTTTACGAATTTTTGCTGATTTTTGGATTTCAATTGCGTGGATTCACAAGATTAAATTTTTTCCCGTTTCGGCTTTGGAAAATGATAGGTATGTGATTAATATTGCAAAACTATACACTTAATCTAGGTATTTGATTCTATACAGTAAAATGAATGGAAGACATTTTGTCTTCATGTTTGGATTTCAAATCCATGGATTTACAAGATTAAATTTTTTTCCCCTTTTAGCTTTTAGAAAAGATTAGGTATGCGATTAATGCGGCAAATCGATACAGTTAATCCATGTATTTGATTATATACACTCAAATGGTGTAAGACATTTTGTCTTCATCAATGAAATTTCTGCCTTTCCCGACTATTATTACTCCACAGTTTGTAAATTATAACATGGCCCATATTTTGTTAAACTAGGGCAGCAAAAATAAAAGACGATTGAACTAACATGGTAGAAATTGGTTGGTCCGGGAAGAACTTAGCCAGAATCTGCACCACATCGCCGCCACTCTCGGCGCCGGGGAACCGCCCCTCTCGCCGCCGGTGTCTCTGAGTGCCAATGCCACATTCTTGACCTGGACATAGGTTTTGATGGAGTTTGAGCATAAATCTTTGCAGGATCTGTAAGGGTCAAGCACCACCATAGTACAACCAAATCAGATTAATGTGAAAAGTTTAGCAACATTTTGGCTGAAAGAAGTCCTGTCCGAATTTATATTTTTTTAGGAATATTATATTTGTTATGAAAATTTTAAAATAATTATTCCTTTAAGGTCACTTTGTGCCATGGTTTTCTTGATATTTAAAATTTTCATAATTGAAGATTTTGAATACTGGATTACTAAACACCGCCCAAAATTACTACTCACCGCCCTAGAAAATTACCTTTTTGCCCTTACTTCAGTTTAATTAGATTTTGGATCCTAGTTTAGTAATAGTTTTCTCTCTAAACAACTCATACGACGCAGCCCAACCGACACAACACTGCCGCCGTCCGCCGCCATCTTGCCGCCGTCTGCCGCCGCACCGCCGCCATGTCCGGAAAAGGAAAAGCGCCGGTAATCTTATTTTTTCATCCGTCTACTGTTTCATTGGCCGCGCCGCCGTGCCGGAGTGCACGACAGAGGCGCGGCGATTATTTATTCTGGCGTCCGCCGTGGGCCTTTAACCATGCTGAGCGTCCGTCGGTCACTTTGCCCATGGCTCAGCGCCCACGCGGGCGCCGCCTATGGTACAACGTCCACGGCGGGCGCCCGTACCATGGCACAGCGTCGACGGACGCTGGCCGCTGAATAAGCGTCGCCTCGGCTCGACCACTGAAATGGCGTCGGACAGGACGCACGTGGTTCTAGATCCGCTCGGACGCCTACCATATTTTGGAAAAAAATAAAATTTTCAATTAATAATTAATAATGTGTATTCTTTTATGATTATTACTTATTAGTTGTATTGTTTGCTAAATGCGATGAGAGGAGGAGCTGCAAATCTATGCCGCTAGTCACAGAGTTGATGGGTTCTGGAGCGCGTCACACCAGAGCTCGTGGCGTTGATGCTTCCGTTCGTAGACAGCGGGAGGCAGAGCGTAGGGGATTCGAGGACGTACCTTATACTGATTTTGGTACTGAGGATTCGAGCGAGTATTATTCGCACGATGAGGCCGACGATCAGGAGGGCGGTGATGATTCTTCTTCATTTTCGTGCCGGGTTCGGAAAGGGAGAGGGGGAGGTTTGTTACTTCGGGTCTACCAAGAGTAAACGGCGTAGGGGGAGGACGAGACATCTTGGATGGTTTCTGAGGAGATGCCTGGTGGCCCTATCGACGGCAGCATTATCCCGAGTTTTGGTGGGCATGTCGCCGCGCGTATCTGGACTGGAGATATGAGAGGTTTGTCAAGTGTCACACCAGGGCTGCGCTTGTCGAGCTTGAGTCGATGGCGCCGCTTATGTCACCCTCTTTAGTGAGTCGGATCGGTGGGGCCTGGGTTATCCCACGACGGACGCCATGTTCGTACATATTGACTCCCCGTTGATTTGCGTTCGTTGAGCGGTGGCGGCCGATACGAACTCTTTTCACATGCCGTCGGAGATGACCATCATGTTACATGATGTGTGGCGATCCTTCGCATTCTGTCGAGGGGCGATTGGTTGATGCCGATAGCACATCTACACGTTGCAGGTGGATGTGATGGAGGTTCTTGGAGTATCACGGTTGGAGCTATTGAGTACTCACCGGGGTGGCGGCGTACTTATGGACTCGATTTTCAGGTCATGTCGCGATGGGGGTCGAGTGGAGGGCACCTGTGCCGTAGCTTGGATGTGGTTGTTATTTGGATCCACCTTGTTTGTTGACAAGAGTGGTAACCGGATTAGGCCTTCCCGCATATCGGAGGTGAGGGACGGTATGGATACTACCGGTCGGTATTCATGGAGTTCGCCGCATTGGCTTTCATGTACCGTCACCTCGGTATCGCTAGTCGCGGCGACTCCATGGGGATTTGTGGATGCCTTACCTCGTTCGGGCATGGATTTATGAGTATTTTCCTGCTTTCGACCTCATCGAGAGCGTATGATTGTTGACTCCACGCGCGGCCTCGAGCTTCGACATGGAGTGTCGGCCGAGGGTAGGGACGAGCACCGCCTCCGATCTTTACGTCGCCGCATTGATCACTGACACCGCAGAGGTATAACGATTCCTTCTAACAATATCACAATTCATTTAAAAATAGCTTGTCTAACTTGTTGATTACATGTACGCAGATACAGTGGTTGCCTTATGGCCCTGATCCGGTGAGGGATGTCCCGAGGACCACATTCATTGGATGGCTACGATATCGGGATATTATCGAGCCATACATGCCTGGTCGGGCATTACGGCAGCTCGGTTATGTGCAGACCATCCCTTTCCCGATCACCAGACCGGAGAAAGCAGTTCGGGCGTGGTCGAGCAGATTGTACCGAGTTGACTATCCCATCCGGATGTCATCTGATGCTTGGATGATGTTTCCGGGTGCATACAGGCTTCCTCTCGCTGACTATCCCATTTCTTTATCTTTTCCACAAATTCTGTAGACCTTGTCTTCAACATCCTTATTAATATGCCATGTGCAAAGTAAGTGGGCACTCTCTGGAAATATCTCTTCAATAGGACGCATCAATCCCAACTCACGATCCGTAACAATAGCCGTCGGATGAACATCAAACCCAAGCAAAATTTTCAACTTCTGTAACACCCACGCGTAGCTCGATTCAGTCTCATCTTTCATAATTGCATAGGCGATTAGGAAGTTCTTGTTACATGGAGTCATCCCGACTATCTCGAGAAATGGCATCTTGTACTTATTCGTTTTGTAGGTGGAATCCATGTCAATGAACCATCTGTAGGTCCGGATTAAGTTGATTGATGTCGATGTGCCATGAACACGTGGGTAATGACATTTGTATCCGGGTCGGCTGCGCCCAATACGTAGTTATTCGTCACTGACGAATGGTGAAACCGACCGACGACATCTCTTTCTTCAAAATCATGCTTCCTCAAGTGGTCTCTATAATTATAGATATGTCGTCTAGTCGGTTTGTCCTCGGGAAATTTATTCGAATGGCCGCCAAGATGGCACACGGCTTGGCTTGAGCAAGACTCATCTCACGAACAACTTGTTTGGCGATTTACTCGATCCACTCATTTGACGATGCCCCTCCGGATAAACAATAAATGAGTGATTGTGCATACCCTTACTCCCGAGAGATCGGTCGATTATCCAACCACTCAAGTCATGCAATTGTTCGGCCTTTATCCGAAATGTACACTTGCATGCTTTCGTCTTTGTGTCCTTTCGACAATGACATCCAAATCTCGTAATACCCTCTGCACTGCTCACCACGGTTACATCTCAATAGCTTTGTCTTTCCTTTATTCTTGTACGATGAAATGATCAACTCGAAACCAATTTGAAGAGCAATTTTTTCGCCAAGCAATCGCATCACAATCACTAGCGAATATTTCGTCATTAACGAAATAACCACTATAATCAACGCCGCCGCATATAACCCGAAATTTTTAATTGACACAATGTTAATAATAATACCAATAATATTATTATTAATATTTAAAATCGACAAAAAAGGGTCCAGGCGTCCAAAATTGCGCTGGACCATGGCCAAGGCGTCGCGGCGTGGGCCTTTGGCAGTGAGCGTCTGAATCGGACGCCAAGCCATGGCACAGCGTTCAATCGGACGCCCCGACCATGGTTCAGGCGTCCGGTTTAGACGCCTAGACTATGGACAGAGCGTCCGCACCAGACGCCTGTACCATGGTCCAGGCGGAATCTGGGGACGCCTGTACCATGGAACAAGCGGAATATTCAGACGCCTGCGTCATTTTCTACGAAAAATTACCTCCAGATTCGAATTCCCGTCCATTTTCGTAGTTGTCGATAATATTGACGATATATATTTGATTGTGTGTTATATTCGAAAAACTTGAGCTTGAAAGATTTTGATGTGGTGTGGTGTTTAGAAATAATGAAAGACTTGAAATGGATAAAAAGGTAATCTTATAGGGCGGTGGCTAGTAATTTTGGGCGGTGTTTAGTAATACCCTTTTGAATATTGGGACTAATGTACATATTATGAAGCTTTAAGGAATTCACATGGAAATCATATTGTTCGCACGTCGTCGGCGGACCTATCAGTTAATTTTTCCTTTTTTTTTTCAGCTTGCATGTCGATCTGTTCTTCAATAGAGTCCCTGACAACCGCCTGCTCCTGCGATCATCTGCTGGCCGTCGGAGGACCTCGGACGACCGGAAAGTTTAGACATCGGCGGACCTCCGACAAACGAATAATTTTTTCTTACGGTCGTCAGTGGACCTCCGATGACCGCTATATTTTTTAGTCTCTGACGGCTAATATATTCTTTTCCTAGCGAGATAATCTGGTAATTTAATAATTCTAATCCAATTATGGCACCGCCACCATGTCATTAGTTATGGCACGAGTTATTCACTAATCATAATATAAAGGACAGTGGTATTTTTCGATCGTGTGCACTTGAAAAGACCAGTATATCCCTCCGAAATAATAAACTTTCAAAAGAACCTTAGAAATTAAATTTAATATTACTGACTTGCAGTTTTTTTGCGGTTGGTCCATCCACCGGCGGCACCGCATCCCAACGTCGGCTGACTTCCAACGAGGGCCAGTGTTTTTTTTCCTACAGCCGACCTGCTAACCGACGTGTCCGCCGTCGCCAGTTGACCTTCGGTGAGGACCATCTTTTTATTTCTGGCAGTCAGCCTGCTCTATGGTGGGATCGCTGTCGAGTGACCTCCGGCAAGGGCCAGTTCCTTTTTCTCACGGTCGTTTTTCGGCATGTGCACAGGCGGAGCCGCCTCAGGAAGACCTCTGACTACTACCTTTCTTTTTCTTTCTTTTTATTTTTTTGCCTTCGACTTGTCGGCCTATTTTTGACGGTCGTCGATCGACATCTGTCGAGCATTTTTTTTATTTTTGCGACCGCGTGCTGACTTATTCTCTGGGAGACCGCCACCGACTGCCAGTGGATCTCTGGCGACCGAGCAATTTCTTTGTCTACGACGGCCAACATATATTTTAACAAAGTAATCTGGTGATTGATAATTGTAATCCAATTATGGCTCCTCTACCGTGCCATTATGATAAGGATTCTCTAAGGGACAATGTTCCCTTTTGGATCGTCGTCGTAGTGTACACGTGAAAAGACCATTATACCTGTAACACTCCCAAAACTTATCGAGGTGTTACAGTGCCGTGAACCTCAAGTAGGACCCACAAGACTATTGTAAAAATATAAAACTTGGTTTTATATCGTAATACATAATAATACATAATTATTACAACCCATCAGTTCATAATGATTTATTTAATCTGGAAATAAGGTTGACCTTACGTCGTCGGGTCCCAACACTACAACATGTTCTTTTTAACAAAGTAATCTGATAATTTAACCAAACCAAACCAAACCAAACATACCCAGTATATCGCGCTCAGAGCAGGGTCTGGGGAGGGTAAGATGTACGCAGACCATGCCCCTACTTATTACGGTAGGGAGGCTGTTTCCGTGAAGACCCCCAGCTTAGTGCACAGCAGAGTCTTGTGTGATAAATACAAAGGAAAGCATATGATTCGAAAAAGCTCGAGACCATACCTGAGCCCATGGCTTAATCCACATGGGACTTACCTAAGCGGAATTTGGCTACTTCACTCCCGAACAACGTTGCTCTAACAAAAGAGAGGTTGACTCTGCGCATAGCTCCCTGTCAAAAATACACCACACGCAAAGACAATAGGATAAAATATACAACAAAAGTAAAAAAGCAATGCTCTAGGTCAAGGCTAACCGAGACAACCCAACCCTGAGGCTCTCAACTACAGCACCGCTCCCTACAAAAGAATCCACAACTCTGATCTGGCGCCTCCAAGCGCACATATCAACAGTCATGGTCTCGGAAAGGTTTAAGGCCTTCAAATCTAATCTCAGTTGCTCCTCCCATGTCCTCCTCGGTCTGCCTCTCCTCCTCTCCCCGACAACCAATAAACTCTCGACCTTCCTCACCGGAGCAGATGCCTGCCTCCTGCGGACGTGGTCAAACAATCTCAATCTCCCTTCCCTAACTTTCGCTGAAATGGGCGCCACTTCCAGCACGTTCCTGAAAACCCCGTTCGCGATTCTATCTAACATTGTGCGACCACACGACCAACGTAACATTCTCATTTCAGTCACTTCCAACTTGCTCTCAAGCGACTTTTTCATCGCCCAACATTCGGAGCCATACAACATTGCAGGTCGGATTACCGCTCTATAGAATTTACCCTTCAATTTTAGAGGGACTTTCTTGTCGCACAGGACCCCTGTCGCTGCTCTCCATCTTAGCCACCCCGCCTTGATTCGATGCGTGACATCATCTTCACACTCACCTTCCTTCTGAATGATCGAACCCAAATACTTGAACTTATCCGTACGGGGTACGATCTGATCCGCAATTATGACTCATCTACCGCGCCATTATGGCAATGGTTATCACTAAGGGACAATGGTCTCTTTTTGATCGTCATCGTAGTGTGCACATGAAAAGACCATTATACGTGTAACACTCCCAAAATTACTAAGATGTTACAGTAATGTTAATCCCAAACCATAAGGCTATTTAAAAAGATAAAACTTGATTTAAATGGGCAATCTCCAATTTAAAATGTAATTATGTTTCAAGAAGAATTACAAATGTTCAATCAATCATGATTTAATGATACATAATTATTACAACCCAGCAGTTCATAATTACTTTTTAATCTCTAAATAAAGTTGGCCTCATGTCGTTGTGTCCCAACACTCTATCAAGCATGACCGAAATCCTCGAAAATGTCATGTATATAAACAACAAATTTACCTGACTCAATGGATCGTGCTAGCCTAACCTAGGTGATATGACGATAACAAATATTATGGAACTGCAACACATAGAAAGAAAGCTCGTAAACACATAATTGTGTTCAAATCACAATTATACACGCGCCAAATAATAATCACAAGTCCACACGATACACAATGTCGAGGAAAGATATGTATTAGGATCTGCCGATAAGGAAACATATCGGGATACACGCTGTCGGTAAAAGACACGTACCAGGATACACGCTGCCAGTAAAAGAACGTACCAGGATACATATTACTGATAATTACAAAACACCACACAGGAATAAACAATGTTGGTTCCGTGGTCAATCACACAAACATTAGCAAATTAATCTCACAAATATTAACAATCATAATCCAAGCATGTAACGGACTTGCCTTAGGTCCATCGAGCCCAAAATTCTGGATTGACGCAAATACAGCGAGTCCATGAACCCCGATCAATTCACAATTCACAACCTAAATGCTGGCCAATAAGTGTACAGTATAAAGCTTGAAAAGTAATAGTACAACAAGCTGTACGGTTTTCGAATGTGAGTGCGTAGCGGAAGTTCATTTAAGTGAGTTGTTGTAAATACAGCAACTAGGCTTTTCTCCTATTTGCTTAGTGCGTACAGTGTTTTGCAATGTATACTTGTATAAATCACAGTTATGAAAACAATAAAGACAGAAGGTAAATAACATGCAATTTAAAGTGGTTTGAGGTAAACCCCTCTACGTCCACTGGTCCTCCACACAGGAGTAAACGTTTATTATAATCCCTACGTACACAAATACGTGATTATAACTAAACTTTGTCTCTGTAACGTTCACACAGATTGTTACAGGGACTGAAACTTTTTGCCATTCACACATATTGGCTAGAGATTTTTTTTGACTTGCTTCTTCACACATAGTTTGAAGCTTCGTCTATAGTGCTATTCTTCCCACACAGGTCGGAATACGCAAGGATCTACAATCCACACAGGGCTAATGGTTTTCTCAACTGTAAAGATAGAATTCTTTGAACAGCAGCTTGATCTTTGATATACGTTGTTGTATGCTGTGTTGTTCACGTTGAGGACTTGTATATTTCTTTGCATTGAATACTTGCTACATGCTCACGAAATATACTGTAAAGTAATCGCTAGAATGTCAGACTGATTTGTCAGAGCCTTTGCGATAAATGAATTCTTTGTGTGTTTAAGTGTCCTCAGCTTGGGGCTATTTATAACCTTTGGAAAATGCATCCTGTTGTGCGGCGGTTAATACGCCTCGATAGGCGATCGGCATCACGATCAGAAAAGCCAACCATGAAAGACATACTCTAGACAAACGCCTAGAGCTCGGCATAATGCGGCGATCGTCTTTTGGTAACCAGCGATCGTCTTTTGATATCTGGCGATCGTCTTTAATGAGCGGACCAGAGGCGATCATCTCATGCCACGTGGGGATCCAGCATCCGTCAAAGTCGTCGAAGACCGAATCTTGGACGATGGCCCACCCGCGGATCTTCAAAGGACACCGACAGATAGGATCATTGACCCCAGCCTGTCACCTACCACACCTACCGACAAGGCCGCCGAAAGGTACGAAGTGGGCCCTCCTCGGACAGCGAATCGCAATGCGTGCTGGCTTCCCATTGGTTCACCCAGCTGGCCTCCAACTGCAACCTTAGACCTCAAGGGAACAGGCCCACGTGACGGGACGATCGTCCGTTTTATTTTAATATAGAAAACGGCGATCGCCCGCGATCGCCTGAGGGATCCCAACTACCTTGTCCCCTATAAATAGAGGACTCACTGCTGCGGCCAAAAGGGGGCGAATTCTACTACGAATTAAGTGCAAAATACACACCAAAGAGAGAATCAAAGGCTCTTTTGGCAACCACTAACACATTCATAGTGATATTCATACACATTCATCATATATCCCAAGCAAGAACTCACAGATTTATCTATCTGGTTCTTCCGGCAATCTACGCGCTCTAAAGCCTAGATAACTAGAAGTCTTTACACTCCTTGTATTAGATTCTAACATTAATATTTGTACTCGACAGTATATTTATTAATAACATCTCACGAGAGCATTCAAGCCCGGGATTAACAACCCCGGCAAATCTTGTGTTATCTATTTTCTCACGGAAGTGTTCTCGCATTTGTTTGTTACTCGATCATTCCAGCAATACTATCTCCGGATAATATTTTGGGTAACAACAATTGGCGCTAGAAGGAGGGGATCTAAACCTTCATTTTTATTCCTACCGTCTCGAAGAACACTCACTGTTCTCCGGACATATACTTGAAGAAACACTCACTGTTCTTCAATAGAAAAACCTTCAGAAAATGACATCTGCAATGACCTCCAAGAGAGCCACCCTAAGATCTGCCGGAAATCTCATTCCGGCCCAGACCGAATCCCAGCCCACGGCGGAAGGCGACCGCGGCGACGCTAGGCTCTCACTCCCGCCCCCGAGGGACGGTTCTAGCCTCTCACTCGATCAGTTCCAGACATCGGAACAGATTGAGGAGGCTATAGCCATCCTCAGGGAACGGCAGAGGGCCCGCGATTCGCCCACCATCACCCCGTCAGCTAACCGCCGGGCAAGCAAACGGAAGCTCAAGGGGATCTATGTTGAGAAATCGACAGAAAGCCCCGAGCCGCAGGGGAAGGCTCTCGTAAGGCGGGACGATTCCGTCTTCAGCCGCCTGGGGAGCGATCCATCATGGCGACCGGGCACTCAGCCCCAGTGGTGACATCGAATCGAATCCTTTACCAGAGTTCGGCATATTCGACTCCCAGAGACAGGCCGGCCGAGCCTGCTCGCCCAAGAAAGGAACCCACCTGGCGGGAGCTCGTCATTCACCACGGGGCTAGGGATCGGTACACGATCGCCTTGGTTCACGCTCGAGAGCCGATCGGCAAGCGATCGGGCGGCGCGATCGCCGCCATGCAACGCCACTGACGAGGTGATGGCGATCATGGAAAATGGGTCAGGCGCCAGGAGACCGATCGTTGGGTCAAGCGAACCACTCGCGACTCAGATCGAGCTCGCCCCAGTCCAACCAACGATCAATCCCCCACAAACACCTCTATATGAGGGGAGATCGGATCCGGAAACCCACTTAAGCAAATTCCGGATCTGCATGACCGGATGCGAAGCTTCAGATGCGACAAAATGTCGTATGTTCCCGTTAACTCTGGGCGATCTCGCCCACAGGTGGTACATCTCACTACCATCTCGCTCAATCAATTGCTTTGAGAAGCTGGCGAACGACTTCACGTCATACTTCGCCGCCAAGGTCGCTCGCCCGGAAGGTCCCCACCGCATGATGAAAATCAGGCAGGGGAAGGACGAATCGGATGAGGATTATATCGATCGGGTAGACGAGATAGTCCTCACCGGTGAGCCCGTCAGCGACGAGATCGCTCTCAACTCAGTTATGAGCGGATTCCACGGACGTTCGCCCATGTTCAGACACCTCACAAAAGGTATCCCCCCGACCTACTCAATCTTCCGCGGCAAAGCCGCCGGTTTCCTGGCTAGACAGAGGATGCTCTCACTCCGCTTAGAAGAGGGACCATCTGAAGAAGGAAAAACACCTTCCCATGTCCAGAAGAAGGCGGTCGCCAAGCCCAGAAAGGCGATCGCCAAGCCGCTTGGCGAGTTCAAAGCCTTCGAGGATGTGGAGGTCCACCTTCTCCACAACCTCAACTTATCCCCGGCCCACATCTTCAACGCGATCAAGGGTCGCGAGTGGCTTTCCAAGCCAAAGCCAATAAGGGACCACGGTCACCTAGACCGTAGCAAATCCTGTGCCTACCATAAGAGTCCCGGCCACAACACTAGCCAATGCCGCGACCTCCTCAGACAGCTCTGGCGACTGTTTGAGGAAGGAAAACTGGACAATTTGATCACCAAGCCAGAACCCAGGGCGGAAAGAGCCGGAGGGCGCGAGCGCCGACCAAGCGAAAGAATTCCTCCCAATCCGATCGCCAGAATCGAGCATGAGCCGGAATACTCTGATGAGTCGATCCCTCCGATCAACCCTGGCGGTCGGGTCAACATGCTTCAAGCAGGAGGTGGGAGCCTCGGGGGCCTTTCCCCGATTTCCACCCTGTCGAACAGAAAGCGAAAAGCCGAGCTGAGGGCTTTCGCCGAAGTCCATGTTGTAGTACCTCCGGAGCCGACCATCTCTAGAGACGCGCTCATCACCTTTTCCAACAAGGACAGGGAGGGAGTGCAATGTCCCAAAGAGGATGCACTAGTGATCTCTGCTTGTATCCTTGGGAAGATGGTCGATCGCGTGCTGGTCGACAATGGGAGTTTCTGCAACATCATATTCAAATCCGCCCTAGACCAACTCGGCAACCTAATCAAATTCATCAAGCCTTTCGACACCGTGCTCCAAGGGTTCGGCGACAACACAGTCCAAGCCTACGGGAGGATCAAGCTCTCCATTGAGCTAGTATGCTTTTATGATCCCAAGGTTAGGATTACTAGGAACCTAAGCTTTGTAATCATAGATAGGCCCAACATCTATAATGGGTTCCTAGGTCGCCCCTTTTTAGAAACCTTTGAGGCGGTCGCCTCATCTTTCTTTTACTGTATCAAATTCCCCACTACCGATGGGACGGTCGGTACTGTAAAAGGAGATCAGCTAATGGCAAAGAGATGTTTGAATTACTCCTATGTTGTTACTTTTTTCAATACTTCCCATACTATATGTAACATTGAAGCGACCGACGATCAACCCATGGAGATCGACGAGCCTGACGCATCGTACCAACCCGACTCAGGGGATGCCATCTCTCATCAATTGACGGACGACATCGAGCCAAGGATCGGTTTCGAGCCAAGTCTCGACATCGATCCAAGGACCGAGTCCGGAGATCGTACCAAACGAGAGGCGACCGTCCCTGTCGAAGAATTGGAAAGCATTACGATGGATCCGGATCACCCCGAACGGGAAGTACAGATCGGCGCAAATATCGACCACGAATTAAAGGGAGATCTGATCAACTTACTACGTATGAACATCGGAGTCTTTGCCTGGTCGCATCAAGATATGGTTGGCATAAGTCCCGAACACGCTTGCCATTATCTGAAGATCGACCGGACGATGAAGCCTGTTCACCAGAAGCGAAGGAAGTTCGGTCCCGAGAAATACGCGGCGCTCGACATAGAAGTCCAGAAGTTACTCAACAACAAATTGATCGGAGTAGCCACAGACGAACCACAATGGGTCGCCAACGCGGTGCTCGTCAAAAAGCCAATGGCTCTGGAGATTATGCATTGATTTCACCGACCTCAGCGGCATGTCCAAAAGATCACTTCCCGATGCCTCATATTGATCACACGGTCGATAAGCACGAAGTTGCGAAATGATGTCGTTTATGGATGCCTTTGCCGGATATCATCAAATCCCAATGGCGGAGGAAGACATAAAACACACATCTTTCCACACGTAAAAGACATATACTTTTGGGTCGAATGCCGCTCGGCTTGAAAACGCAGGGGCGACCTACCAGCGATTAGTCAACAGAATGTTCGCCGATCAGATCGGCAAGACCATGGAGGTCTACATTGACGATATCGTAGTCAAAAGCCTCAAGAAGGAAGATCACCTCAACGATCTCGCCGAGACGTTCGCCATCCTTGAGAAGTTTAACATGAAGCTGAACCCCAAGAAATGCAACTTCGGGGTGGGCTCCGGGAAGTTTCTGGGGCACATAGTGAGCCAAAGGGGGATCGAGGCGAACCCCACCAAGATACAGGCGATCCTTGACATGCAGGAACCGCGAAACATCAAGCAGGTGCAACGCCTCACAGGTTGTCTAGCCGCCCTCAACCGTTTCATATCACGGCTCGGCGATAAAAGCAAGCCTTTCTTCGCGACCATCAAGAACAAGAAGTTCGCGTGGACAAAAGAAAGCCAGATAGCATTCGCCAAAATAAAGGAATATCTATCTAACCCCCAGATCCTGGCAAAGCCGATCCCCGGTGAAAAATCATTCCTTTACTTAGCGGCCTCGGAGGTCGCACTGAGTGCCGTTCTGGTGCGAGCAGAGGGGCAAGCCCACTTGCCGATCTACTATGTTAGCCAGGCGCTCCACGACGCTGAGACACGTTATACACCATTGGAGAAGATCGCCTATGCCCTTGTCATGAGTGTACGTAAGCTGAGGGCTTACTTCTTCGATCACCAAGTGGAAGTCCTAACAACTCTACCTCTAAGACAAGTCCTGCACCGACCGGACACCAACGGGCGACTCCTCAAGTGGTCGCTGGAGATCGCCCAATACGGTATCACTTATGCTCCTCGCACGGCGATCAAAGGCCAAGCTCTGGCGGACTTCGTGGTGGAATTAACGTTCCCTCACAGTCCGACCCAGGTCGGCCGACCTGCCTGGAAATTATACGTGGATGGCTCAGCGACCAATGCGAGAGCAGGGGCAGGGATTGTCCTCATCAGCCCCGACGGTCAGAGTTTCACAAATGCTATGCGTTTCAGTTTTTGTGCGACCAACAATGAAGCCGAATATGAAGCTTTGGTAGGCGGACTCGATCTAGCCCTCGCCCTAGATGTTCGTCGCCTCCATATCTTAATGGACTCCCTTTTGGTCGTGAACCAAGTCAAGGGAGAATATGAGACGCGCGGCGAACAGATGGTCAAATACCAAGAGCTGGTCGCCGAAATGTGCACAAAATTTGAAGAAGTGCTAATCGAACAAGTCCCGAGAGAGCACAATTCCCAGGCCGATGCTCTTTCTAAGCTAGCACCATCGGATGGGGCAGCCGACTTCTCCAATATCCAAATCACAAAGTCAGCAAGGCCGGCGATCGACAGAAATCTGGTTACCACGGTCGCCATCGCCGACGAGAATTGGATGACTCCGTTCATCAAATACTTAAAGGACGGAACGGTCCCTGACGACCGTGTTAAAGCTCGCCAACTCGGCCGTGCGACCCGGATATACCCTATCGACGATCGGCTTAACAAGCGAGCCTTCACCTTCCTCCTCAAGTGTATTACCGAGGAAGGTCGGCTCGTTTTAGCCGAGATCCACGATGGGATTTGTGGAAACCATGCGGGCGGGCGAGCCCTCATCCATAAGACAACCGACAAGGGTTTTTCCGCCATCACTTCGGAAAGATGCGATCGCCTATGCCGGATCGTGTCATAGGTGTCGATAATGGGCCCCAACATTAAACTATCACCCGACAGCTCACCTCCATGTATAGCCCTTGGCCATTTGCGCAATGGGGCATCGACCTTATAGGTCCCTTGCCGACGGCTCCAGTGGGGTAAGTTCGCCATCGTTGGGTCGACTATTTCACCAAATGGTGAGGCCGAACCGCTCAACAAGATCGGCCAAGAGCAAGTGATCAAGTTTATATGGAAAACGTCATATGCCGATTGGTGCCCTGTGCCATCATCTCCGACAACGGAAAACAGATTCGACGGTTTAGAAGTCATGCAATTACGCGTGAGAAGTGGGGAATCAAAAGGTTATTCTCGCGCCCTATCACCCTCGCATTTAACGAGGCGAGTAGAGGCAGTGAATAAGATCCTCAAACACACGATTAAAGCGCGACTCGAATCCAGGCAAGGACGTTGGGCGAGCGAGCTCCCATACGTTTTGTGGTCCTACCGAACGACGACCCGCAATTCAACCGGAGAAACCCTGTTCGCCCTTGCCTTCGGAACAGAAGCGGTGATTCCTTCAGAGATCGCCGTCCTCAGCCATCGAACCGAGCAGGAGATGACGACCGACAACGATGTAGCCCGATGAATCGACCTAGACATGCTCGAAGAAAGACGGCTGACCTCAGAAATGAAGAACACAATCCACAAAAGGAGAGCCGAGAAGTTCTTCAATTCAAAGGTCAGAGAAAGAAGATTTCAAGTGGGCGATCTCGTCCTTAAGAAGATCCAAACCCATACAGGCGTTTTTGGTCCGAACTGGGAGAGACCTTTGAGTATCCAGATGGCTAACTAAAGGAGCCTACGAATGGAACATCCCGACGGTACTCGGACCAATACCCCGAACGCCGTGCATCCGAAAAATACTACCAGTGATAATTTTGTATTCAATTTCAATGATGTACAAGGAATATAATGAGATTTTTCCTATCCCATCTATTCAGCGATCGCCCCACTGTGCATATCGCATACCGCCGACGATCGTCGATCACGACGATCCTAGGTAAAATTAATGCAGCCATGGTCCTGGAGGTCGATGGAACCGACAGCTTCGCCCATGCAAGGTTCCTTTGGGCTGAGATCGCCCGCCCTTCGTTTAAATACGAGGCCGGCGTAGCCGAAGGACCCTCCAAAATAATCAGTGGGCACGATCGCACGTCCTCAAGGTACATCATCTAACATGGTGAACCCGAACAATGCAACGTGCCGTTACCCCCGTCTCAACGTACACCGTCGAGGATCGCCATCTTCATGGCGGGCCGAGGTGGAAGCAGAGCTGATAAGCCGCGGACGTGGTGTCGAATAAGCCGACAACACTCCGCGCAAGGACTCCTCCAGACCGAGATCGCCCGCCTTTCGTTTTAACACAAGACAGGCGTAGCCTAACGGAGGACCCTCACAAAAAGTGAGTCGCGGGATACACAATATCCCTCGCACACGAAGACACGATTGGGGAGATCGGTCCATCGAACACCCCAACCACACATGACTCTTCAGAATCGGAAAAATGAAGATAGCTCGCCAGACAGACTAGTCTTTGTTTCCTTACTTACAATAAGTGAACAAAAACAAGGGGGCAGGGATAGGTCGAGCTAATCTCAAATACGATCGAACAAAGAGGAACCACACTCGATCGGCTTCGCTCAAAAACATGCAGGGCGATCGGGGTCGTCCGACAAAAATTACAAGTAAGAATTCCGATTCAAAACATGTCAACGCTTTCAACACTCAGACGATCGGTCGGATGAGCAAAACGACGAAGAGCAATCATACACGTACTCGTAAAAATTGCACGCAAAAACATTCAAAGGGCGATCGTATATAAAGAGACAGTATGAAAAGAGGAACATTTTATTCATAACACGAGTTTCATACATTACGGGGCCCGAAGGCATTACAAAAGGAAAACAAAAAGTAAAAGTTACAGAGGAAAACAAAATGTATCTCAGGGCCCCGCCGGTTGACCATCGCCCTCAGGTTGCGGATCGGCTTCGGCCTCGGGATGAATGAGTTTACCCGTATACCAACTCAAGTCGATCCCGAAGTCGGCAAATTCAAGGATCGGCAAGGAGAACTCCGGGTGCAGAGGATTCGCGAGGGCGTAGGATTTGAAGCTCTCCATCAAGGGACCGATCTCGATCCCTGCCTTTTTTGCGGCTCGAACAGCACAAGATAGGCCAAGTAATAGGCGAACTCGCCGGCGAGCGCCACATTTTGGTAGGGATCGGTCTCGATCGCCTTCAGTTGGCCCTTCAACTCCACGGCCGTCTTCTCAGCCTCCGCCAGCTCGACAACCTTGGCGGCATTCTCACCCTGGGCCTTCTCCAGCTCCTTCTTCGCCACGTCCAGCTCACCGCTGAGCCGATCCACCATCGCCTTCAGTCCGGCCGCCTCCTCCTGCGACGCCGCGAGCTTCTGGCGGGTTTCTTTCTCCTCATCACGGGACCGATCGGCAGCCTCCTTAGAGCGGCTTAGCTCCTGCTTCAATCGATCCACGTCCTGCTTAGCCCTTTTGGCAGTCTCCTCATACTCCTTCTCCATTGACCGGATCCGGTTGGCATCGTCGATATTTTTGTTCCGGGCGGCCTCGAGTTCGCGATGGAGATGAGCAGTAGAGGGTCGCCCCTAAAAATCCCTAGTAGCTTGGACGACCATCGTCGCCGTCTGAAGAGCCAGGGCAACAGTCGCCTGCATGGCGTCTCCAGATCGCCGACGAGCGATCGCATCAAGATCGGTCGTCCAAGCCTTGGGCAAAGAGGTGATTGTAACACCCCCAAGTTATTCAGGGATATTACAGCGCCGTGAGCCCCGCCGTGGGACCCACAAGGCTAAACATACGCGGAACCATAAATTTTGACCGATAAGGTCTACACACAATGGAATGAAAAACGATACAAAGGTATTCGAAATATAACCAATGTATTCACAAACATCACAACTCAATTCAATACTTCGGCAAACACAGGCCGGAACATCAAGGAAAAAGGAGAACAATACTCGAGTATTCAATAGCCAATCCAGTACAACAACACTGAACGGGAAACTCCAAACATAACTAAAAAAAAGACAAAGTATCACGCTTGCCCACCATCTTTATGCCGACCCGATACCTGCCCGTCCGATCTCCTGGAACCTGAAATACATGAAACGTATTTCCCCCATAAAGGGGTTAGCCGTCGAATAGCTAGTGCAAGTATAACAATATGAAACATAATACTCCTCGACAATAAAGTAAATGTAATCCGTCAATTCATCAATATCCGTCAATTCATCAATTTAAGACTAGTATTCCGGAATAACTAAAATCTCAAGACGTATGTGAATGCCGTAGAAACGGTTCGTTCATATCATACGCCGTTACATGTAGGAGTTCGTTCATTACATGCCAACATTATTTCATATGAATGCCGTAGAAACGGTTCGTTCATATTAACCATGGAATCGCACCAGAGGCTACGAAACCCTCAGAGGACCATAGGCCCGTCCCGGAGTGGCTAGAAATAATCATACCATCAATATTTCATACTTTCAAAGTCGAGAACGTACAATCATAAATGTATACTTGCCTTTGAGACATCGAGGGACGAACGGAAAAAGGGGGTATGAGATTGGTAGGTCCAATAACGAGCTTCCGGCACCTAAACGATTCGCAAGGAATATGATAATCAATTATCCATATTCAAATTACACGAAGAAACCCCCGAAACCCGTCTACGATTCATAAAGATATACGGATAATCAACTAGAGGTTGGAAAATCGTCCAAATCTCATAAGTCCGAAAATGACATAATTCAACCCGAAAAATCGGAAGAAAACGCTCATACGGTATAGATATATCAAAATCTCAAGGTTCTCAAGCTTCAATCGGATAAAACGGACGAATCTACGAAAACCCCCAAAAACCAACACAAAATCAAAGTGTTCTTGAATAATCTTTCAATAATCCGATGAATACCCAATCAAGTCCATAATCACGCCTATATCACATCATACACCATGATTTTATCATCCAAAACGTCAAAACCCACACAAAATCGAGAAGTCAAGATGTCGAAGAAATTACCTCTTGAATAATCAAGCGCTATGATCCAAGGAATACGCGATAGATCGACTATCCGGGCTTCCCAACCGAGTGAAAGTGGTAAATCTTCAACACACAAGTGATAGATATGAAAAGAGCTCCTCCCTCAAACTCTCTCTCTCGCGATGGAAGAAGAAATGGAGGAAAATGGCTGAAATCTCGCTTAAAAATCCGAATTATGTAGTTGACCGCATTGTGTGCCGCGGCTCAGCATAGGTGTGCCGCGGCACAGGCCTAAAAATTGTTCCCAAGTTTCGGCAGTGTGCCGCGGCTCAGCTCAGGTGTGCCGCGGCACCGGCACAAAGTGGTTTTGGCGAGGATGCAACACCCGGTGCGCGGCTCAAGATAGGTGTGCCGCGGCATTGGCAGTGTGCCGCGGCATCGCCGGCGTGTGCCGCGGCACCGGCACGATCCGCTCGGCGGAGTTTAGAAATATGTGTGCCGCGGCGCACACTCCTTGTGCCGCGGCTCACACCCCCTTCGGGTCCTAAAATGATGAAAAAATGACCCGGAAAGAGAATAAAAGCAATATGATTCAATGTCTGGGCAACAATAACACGAAATAGAAGTACGGGAACCCCAAAACGGTGGCTCCAAGCAATGATTACAAGGGTTCGCTCAACAAATCACAATTCGAAGAACAAGAAGAGGTTTGAAATGACATGACTTTCGACCGGGTATTACATTCTCCCCCTCTAAAAAGAAGTTTCGTCCCGAAACTTAAGAAATAAATAGTTCGGGGTATTCCACCCGCATCTTCTCTTCCGTCTCCCAAGTCACCTCTTCGACTCCATGCCTCGACCATTGTACTTTAACCAGTGGAATGGTCTTATGCCGAAGCTGTTTCTCGCGACGTTCAAGGATCTTCACGGGTCTCTCCGGAAAGGTAATATCCTCGGCTACGTCGATCTCACTATAGTCGATAATGTGGCTCGGATCCGGTACGTATTTCCTCAACTGGGACACATGAAAAACACTATGGACGTGACTCAAAGCTGGAGGCAACGCCAAGCGATAAGCTAAGTCTCCAACTCTGTCTAAAATCTCGAAAGGTCCGATATACCTTGGACTGAGTTTTCCCTTTTTACCGAAGCGGAAAACTCCTGCAGTCGGCGATACTTTGAGCAAGACGTGATCCCCACTTCAAACTCCAAGGGTCGACGACGAGTATCGGCGTAAGATTTGACGACTGCGGGCGATCGATGTCGATCTCGGATGATAGAAATCTTTTCCTTGGTCTCCAACAACATATCTGGTTCCGTCCCAACTAGCTCAGAAGCCTCGTCCCAACATAATGGCGACCTACATCGCCTACCATAGAGGGCCTCGAAGGTGCCATTTTGATCGACGCATGCCAACTATTATTGTAAGCAAACTCGATCAACGGCAAGTGAAGCTCCCAATCATTACTCGCCTAAGGCACAAGCCCGCAACATATCCTCCAACGTCTCGAATCGTCCTCTCTGTCTCGACCGTCCGACCGAGGATGAAAGGAGGTGCTCAATCTCAACTCGCACCCAGAGCTCGATGAACGGCTCGCTAAAATGCGATACGAAACGGCCGTCTCGATCGAAACAATGGTCTTGGGGGTACCGTGTAACCTCACGATCTCGGCGATAAAGGTTCGAGCCAATCTATCCGGTCCCCAAGTATCCTTAATACCCAAAGTGTGCAGACTTGGTCAATCGATCGACAATTACCCAAATCATATTCATTCGGTCAGAGTTCTCGGCATGCGATGATAAAATCCATTGAGATATCTTCCCACTTCCACTCGGGAATGGGAAGTGGTTTCAACAACCCCACGGTCGTTGATGTTCGATCTTGACTTGTTGACAAGTCAATCACCGAAAAACAAACTCCGTAACATCCTTCTTCATGTTATTCCACCAAAATTTCGCTTCAAGTCCTTGTACATCTTACTCGTCCCGGGTGGATTGAGTAAGGCGTAGTATGGGCTTCTCGAGGATTCTCTGCGTCTCAACTCTAAATCGTTCGAACGCAAAGTCGACTGAAATCTCAGAATACTATCCTCGTGTACCATAAAGCCAGGAGCTTTTCCTTTAATCACGTCTTCCTTCAGTTGGGAAATCATCGGGTCACTCCACTGCTTCCCTTTGATGTCGTCAACTAAGGACGAAGTAATTTCGAGAGTACACAACTTTCCCTGTACTCGTTGAAACCAAATTTCTATCCCTTGCTCAATTAGATCTTGACGAATTTTCGTCTGGGACGTAAGAACTTCGAGAATTTGAAGAGATGCTGATTTGCGGCTCAGAGCATCCGCAACGACATTGGCTTTCCCGGGGTGGTAAAGAATTTCCAGGTCATAATCCTTTATCAACTCTAGCCAACGTCTCTGTCTCATATTCAGCTCATCTTTGAAAATATATTTCAGGCTCTTGTGATCGGTATAAATCCGGCACGGTGAACCATACAAATAATGCCGCCAAATCTTGAGTGCGAAGACAATTGCGGCCAATTCTAAATTGTGAGTAGGATAATTCATCTCATAAGGCTTTAATTGTCGAGACGCAAAAGCTATCGTCTTATCATGCTGCATAAGAACACAGCCCAGGCCTTGACCCGAAGCGTCACTATAAACTGTAAAGCCTTCGCTACCATGTGGTAAAGTTAGAATCGGCGCTGAAGTTAATCGTCTCTTCAGTTCATCGAAGCTCTGTTGTCTCTCATCCGTCCAAATAAATTTTTCGGTCTTCTGGAGTAATTTCGTAAGCGGTCGAGCGAGTTTCGAGAACCCCTCGACAAACCGGTAATACCCGCAAGGCCCAAAAAGCTACGAACCTCCTTAACATTTTTAGGCGGTGCCCACTTAACACCGCCTCGATCTTCATGGGTCTACACGAACCCCTTCGGCCGAAATCACATGGCCGAGAAACATAACCTCTTCCAACCAAAACTCACATTTCGAGAATTTTGCATAGAGGTGCTCGGTTCTCAAAATGTCTAAAACCAAACGCAAGTGTCGGGCATGTTCCTCCTTATTTCGAGAATAGATTAAGATGTCGTCAATAAAGACGACTACACACCTGTCGAGGTACTCGATGAATATTTTATTCATTAATTGCATGAATATTGTCGGCGCATTCGTCAACCCAAAAGGCATACCTACAAATTCATAATGCCCATATCTCGTCCGAAACGCCGTCTTCGGAACGTCGGACTCCCTCACCCTGAGTTGATAATACCCGGATCTTAAATCAATTTTCGAGAAAACTGCAGCCCCTTGCAATTGATCAAATAAGTCGTCTATACGAGGCAAAGGATACTTGTTTTTGATGGTTACTTTATTCAGCTCACGGTAGTCGATGCACAAACGTAGTGAACCATCTTTCTTCCTCACGAAGAGAACAGGCGCGCCCCAAGGCGAAGCGCTCGGTCTGATGTACCCTTTTTCCAAAAGCTCTCCCAACTGAGTCTTCAATTCCTGCATCTCGGAAGGTGCCATCCGGTAAGGTGCTTTAGAGATCGGGGCCGCATCTGGCTCTAAGTCTACGGTAAATTCTATCTCTCGATCTGGTGGTAATCCCGGGAGGTCATCCGGGAATACATCGGGGTACTCACTAACAACCGGAATCGAAGAGAAAACGATTTCATTTCCTTCCGTTTTCAAGGCATAACACCAATAGCCCGCACAACCTTTATTCAAAAGTTTTACGGCCTTCATGGCACTGATAAGTAACTTGGATAGTCCCGACTTACGCCCCAAAAATGAGTACTCAGATCCGTCTTTAGTCATCATGGTGATAACCTTAGTACGGTAGTTCATAATCGCTTGATGACTATCAAGCCAATCTTCGCCAAGGATCACGTCTTCGCCTTCCATATCAACTACAATTAAATTCGATAACCAATCCATACCGGATATAGTCACCGGAAAATCTCTAATCTCCGGTTTCCCACGATTCTATCCCGCTCGGCGATCTCACGATGAAGGGATCGCAAACGATCAGACAAGTTATATTCAAACGGCGTACACACTCCAAAGAAATAAAAGAATGTGTAGGACCCGAATCAAAAGCACACGGATTGGATAAGATAAAATATGGATGGTACTGAAGCCACCGCCGCGTCGGGCTCGTCTGCTCGACGCATCTCATAAACTCGTGGTTGTACCGAACCGACGCTAGAGTTCCCCCTCCAGCTTCGACTCCCGTCCCCGCCCGCCAAAATTTTGCCGAGGTTGACCACCGGGGCGTAAGTCCGAGTGTCCAAAGTCCGATTCGGCTCGGAACAATAAGTCGCTCTATGTCCCATCTGTCCGCACGTGTGACACTTCAACGGTGGAAAGTGGCATTCCAAATTAATATGGCACGAACGGCCACAATTATAGCAAGTCACCGCGCGATTTGAGGTACCGAAGTGGGACGGTAACTCCTCTTCCCTTTATTAGAACGTGACGATCGTCCGGCAAAACGGTTAGTCGTCTGTGATTTCGAAAGTTGCCACCCTTAGAGCGAGAAAAATTTCCCGACTTTCGCTTCTTCGGTTCTTCAACGGTATCATTGTCGGGCTCAACATATCATGGGCTAAAGCTCGTCACGATACTCTTTCAAAGGTGGTACAAGCAAATCCGCCATGTACCGCCGCAAGTCCAAATTCATCCGCATATCAAAATAACGGATCTTATCGCGCCATTCGTACTTGATCCTTCACATGGATTAATTGTTGGTTATACTCCACGATCGCTGCGAAACGGGAATATCTTGTGGTTTAGCCTCGAAGAAGGCTCGGATTCGGCTCTCTCTGCACGGCCAAGGACAAAACTCGGCCTCCAAGAGCTCCTTAAATTCATCCCATGAGGCAATACGATCTCGTGGCTTGATGACCTTCCACTGTAGCGGCCTCCTTAGTGAGGAAATACTGGGCAATCGGTACTTTCCTCACCTCGGGCAATCAACCGCCTCGAAAATCTTCTCCAATCGCTAGCCAATCCTCCCGGCTTAACGGGTTCGTGGCACCGCCAAATCGTGGAGGGTGCATACGGATTACATTTTGAAGCGGGGCATCCGTGTTTGGGTTCGGGTTATTCGGTGAGCAGTTTGGGGCCAAAATAGTCATCGAGTAGCCAATTGTTGAAGTGCATTCGCCACTCCAACGTCTGCGTTGTTCCCGACCATCCGATCGGTCGTGGCCGACTCTCGGTGTCGGGATGCACCGAGTTCGACAACGGGGTTGGTCGACCCCGCAATCAATCGATGGAAACGGCCGCGCCACGACCTCTTCTCGCCCACGGCCACGACCACGGCCACGGCCCCTACCGGTGACATCTTGAAGAACACACAAGTCACGTAAGCACAATTCAATCACGCATCAACAAAGTGTCGGTTCTCAAGAATACCGATAAAAAGGAAGCAAAATGAATAAGGAAACACCGGAAGAGTGAGAGGTCTTACAAGTGCACGGCTGTGATGATGGCAGAGTAGTGATACTGTGGACAATTAACGACTCGATCGACCCAAAAGACCGACAGCCTAGGTATCCATAGACCTAAGCTCTGATACCATATTCTGTAACACCCCCAAGTTATTCAGGGATATTACAGCGCCGTGAGCCCCGCCGTGGGACCCACAAGGCTAAACATACGCGGAACCATAAATTTTAACCGATAAGGTCTACACACAATGGAATGAAAAACGATACAAAGGTATTCGAAATATAACCAATGTATTCACAAACATCACAACTCAATTCAATACTTCGGCAAACACAGGCCGGAACATCAAGGAAAAAGGAGAACAATACTCGAGTATTCAATAGCCAATCCAGTACAACAACACTGAACGGGAAACTCCAAACATAACTAAAAAAAAGACACAATATCACGCTTGCCCACCATCTTTATGCCGACCCGATACCTGCCCGTCCGCTCTCCTGGAACCTGAAATACATGAAACGTATTTCCCCCATAAAGGGGTTAGCCGTCGAATAGCTAGTGCAAGTATAACAATATGAAACATAATACTCCTCGACAATAAAGTAAATGTAATCCGTCAATTCATCAATATCCGTCAATTCATCAATTTAAGACTAGTATTCCGGAATAACTAAAATCTCAAGACGTATGTGAATGCCGTAGAAACGGTTCGTTCATATCATACGCCGTTACATGTAGGAATGCCGTCAAAACGGTTCGTTCATTACATGCCAACATTATTTCATATGAATGCCGTAGAAACGGTTCGTTCATATTAACCATGGAATCGCACCAGAGGCTACGAAACCCTCAGAGGACCATAGGCCCGTCCCGGAGTGGCTAGAAATAATCATACCATAAATATTTCATACTTTCAAAGTCGAGAACGTACAATCATAAATGTATACTTGCCTTTGAGACATCGAGGGACGAACGGAAAAAGGGGGTATGAGATCGTAGGTCCAAGAACGCGCTTAGGCACCTAAACGATTCGCAAGGAATATGATAATCAATTATCCATATTCAAATTACACGAAGAAACCCCCGAAACCCGTCTACGATTCATAAAGATATACGGATAATCAACTAGAGGTTGGAAAATCGTCCAAATCTCATAAGTCCGAAAATGACATAATTCAACCCGAAAAATCGGAAGAAAACGCTCATACGGTATAGATATATCAAAATCTCAAGGTTCTCAAGCTTCAATCGGATAAAACGGACGAATCTACGAAAACCCCCAAAAACCAACACAAAATCAAAGTGTTCTTGAATAATCTTTCAATAATCCGATGAATACCCAATCAAGTCCATAATCACGCCTATATCACATCATACACCATGATTTTATCATCCAAAACGTCAAAAGCCACACAAAATCGAGAAGTCAAGATGTCGAAGAAATTACCTCTTGAATATTCAAGCGCTATGATCCAAGGAATACGCGATAGATCGACTATCCGGGCTTCCCAACCGAGTGAAAGTGGTAAATCTTCAACACACAAGTGATAGATATGAAAAGAGCTCCTCCCTCAAACTCTCTCTCTCTCGCGATGGAAGAAGAAATGGAGGAAAATGGCTGAAATCTCGCTTAAAAAGCCGAATTATGCAGTTGACCGCATTGTGTGCCGCGGCTCAGCATAGGTGTGCCGCGACACAGGCCTAAAAATTGTTCCCAGGTTTCGGCAGTGTTCCGCGGCTCAGCTCAGGTGTGCCGCGGCACCGGCACAAAGTGGTTTTGGGCCGAGGATGCAACACCGGTGCCGCGGCTCAAGATAGGTGTGCCGCGGCATTGGCTCGGCAATGTGCCGCGATCGCCGGCGTGTGCCGCGGCACCCAGACACCCGCTCGGCTGAGTTTAGGAAATATGTGTGCCGCGGCGCACACTCCTTGTGCCGCGGCTCACACCCCCTTCGGGTCCTAAAATGATGAAAAAATGACCCGGAAAGAGAATAAAAGCAATATGATTCAATGTCTGGGCAACAATAACACGAAATAGAAGTACGGGAACCCCAAAACGGTGGCTCCAAGCAATGATTACAAGGGTTCGCTCAACAAATCACGATTCGAAGAACAAGAAGAGGTTTGAAATGACATGACTTTCGACCGGGTATTACAGTGATAGCCTGGCGAACGTAAGCAGGGACTTCAAGAGACTGTTGCGGAGCCTTGCTCGACAGAAAGTCCAGCACCATGGGAGCAACGTCCGGATCGGCAAGACGAACCCTGCAGCGCAAACCAAGGAAATCAAGGAGTTAGCCCATGCCATGCTCAGAATGCCTAACTCAGAAAATTTTGACCCTTTCTTACCTATTGACCAGCTCGGGATCGCGTCCGAAATAAGGCTTGCCCCGGGATGTTTCCGCATCGACGATCGCCACCTTCTTCGCCGAGCTTCCAGATGACCGGGGGCCGGAGACCGTGGGCTTGGGGCCTGATCGCTCCATCATCGGGATGGCAGAGATAGGAGCCGCAGCGACCGGAGGCTCGAGAATTGATACATCCGCCTCAGAGATCGACGGGGACTCCTCCGACCTCCGCCTCTTGCGGCGCTGGAGCTATTCCTCTCCCTGGACCACCGGCTCGGCGACTGACGCCGCAGCGGGCCTCACCACAGGGGCAGGGCGAGACGACGTCGCCGCAACGTGACCCGTTTTCTTTCCCAGATGAAGGCGACCGATAAAACCGGGATTAGACATGGCAATCTCCTGCGGTAGATCGGCGAGACGGGGAAAATAAATCTCTGCCAAAGAAGAAACTCAAACAAGTTAGACACTTACTTAGACATGGCGACCTCTTGGAGACGATCGCCACGCAGAAGAGAGTGGATGAAAAGTCATACCAGGGGCCTTCAGGTGGCGAGGGAAGCGAAACAGTCGAGCTCCCAACCAATGAGATTCGTGGCTGACTGATTGATCGTCTTTATAGGAATCCGGCAATGCGCGAATCCACTCCCAGACGATCGAGAAATCAAAGGGGAGATCGTCGATCGATGGAACAAGGGATCCTGCAAAAAGGGAAATAAATTAGATCAGTCCAAGGAGTATCCAAATAAAGGGAGAATGGAAACCCTTACTTGGATTCCTCTCCCGAAAATTGGTGGGGATATCCAACTCCTCCTCCGGCGATTCGCTCGATGCCGACCTCCATGCACCACCAACCCAGCACCACTTTGTCAGTCGCCCGAGCCTTGCTCGCACCCCAATGACCACCCTACCTGGCGACCTTGGATATGGTAACCACCGATCGATCCCTTACGCATCGGCTTAAAAAGATAATTCATCTCCAGCAGTAAGGCAAGCGAAACAACTGTGACCGCCAAACAATGTCAATGTGCCGATAATCTGACCGGGCGTTCGGCCAATCAAGAGGCGCCAAATTCGTGCGATCACAGATACGAAACGGCGAACGGCAAGGGAAACCGCAGTCCGGCAGCTGTGGTCATTTCGTTGATGGCGACTATACCCTCGGGAGGCCGGCCGACGTTCGTTCTCGGAGGGCACGTGCAATGACACATCGAGGGGATATGATATTTGACCCTCCTGGTCATGTCCTTCCGTGTCGCGAACTCCGAATCGACCAAGAGTCCATTGAGACGGTCGGCCGAAACTCCATCCGCTTCACATGTACGTAGGGATGAGCGGCGAGTAAGCCTCGAAATCAAACTCCGGACAGGCCCGGCAATCCCCTCCATAAGTTTAGCAAAAGCCGTATAGACGGGCCCGAGACGCTATCTTTTCCCAAGACAGACGCATCGATTCGTCTTCCTCCACCGCGACGCATCTCGCTCCTCCGCCGCCGCACTCCCGCCACTACGGCCTCGTTGAAAAGCTCCTCAAGCTCTGCAGTGCAATCCCGCACGAATAGTCTCTACGGCCGTTTCCACGGGATTCCCACAGAATTCCCTCCTGGCCCGTGGCCGCGGCGGCGAAGTGCTTCCGGCCTCGAAGACCTTAGATCCTCCCGACATATTCTCAAAAATTAAGGGAGAAAGAAAAATTGGGTTTCTTACCTAAAGAAAGGAAGACAGTCGACACAACAAGCTCCGTAAATTTGCGCAATTCAACTATGGATACAAAGGACGCGTAAAAAAGTGAAGGAGAAGAAGCACAGGCCCTTTTATAGATGAAGACGAGGGTCTAAATGCAAATAGGAGAAACCTCGAGGGCTGGATCGCAACCGTCACGTGGGGACGCATTAAATGCCGCCCTCGAATCCCGCAGACGCGTCTTTTCGAGGGCATGCCAACCGACAAGACCGACCAAACCGTCGGACTCCCCCAGCAGCGGCGCGACGCATGTCCCTGCCACGTTAGAAAGCCCGCCTTCTTTTCCCGCTGCTCCCGACGCAAAAGAAGGTCGTCCATATTTGAAGTCAGATCGGCTGATCGTTTAAACATTGGCGATCGCCAACAGTGCCACCTCACCCCGTGTTTTCAACATCGAGGCGAGCTGGGGGGCAATTGTTGTGCGGCGGTTAATACGCCTCGATAGGCGATCGGCATCACGATCAGAAAAGCCAACCATGAAAGACATACTCCGGACAAACGCCTAGAGTTCGGCATAATGCGGCGATCGTCTTTTGGTAACCAGCGATCGTCTTTTGATATCTGGCGATCGTCTTTAATGAGCGGACCAGAGGCGATCATCTCATGCCACGTGGGGATCCAGCATCCGTCAAAGTCGTCGAAGACCGAATCTTGGACGATGGCCCACCCGCGGATCTTCAAAGGACACCGACAGATAGGATCATTGACCCCAGCCTGTCACCTACCACACCTACCGACAAGGCCGCCGAAAGGTACGAAGTGGGCCCTCCTCGGACAGCGACTCGCAACGCGTGCTGGCTTCCCATTGGTTCACCCAGCTGGCCTCCAACTGCAACCTCGGACCTCAAGGGAACAGGCCCACGTGACGGGACGATCGGCCGTTTTATTTTAATATAGAAAACGGCGATCGCCCGCGATCGCCTGAGGGATCCCAACTACCTTGTCCCCTATAAATAGAGGACTCACTGCTGCGGCCAAAAGGGGGCGAATTCTACTACGAATTAAGTGCAAAATACACACCAAAGAGAGAATCAAAGGCTCTTTTGGCAACCACTAACACATTCATAGTGATATTCATACACATTCATCATATATCCCAAGCAAGAACTCACAGATTTATCTATCTGGTTCTTCCGGCAATCTACGCGCTCTAAAGCCTAGATAACTAGAAGTCTTTACACTCCTTGTATTAGATTCTAACATTAATATTTGTACTCGACAGTATATTTATTAATAACATCTCGCGAGAGCATTCAAGCCCGGGATTAACAACCCCGACAAATCTTGTGTTATCTATTTTCTCACGGAAGTGTTCTCGCATTTGTTTGTTACTCGATCATTCCAGCAATACTATCTCCGGATAATATTTTGGGTAACAACACATCCGTTATAAAGTTGCAGGTTGGTGAGATGTTGACGTCTGACACTTGATTTGTGGCTTGCTGAATATTTTAATTAAAGAATATCGCATTTAATGCTTGACATCCTTTCTGTCTTTGCATTAAATGCTCTTCAGCATGTTCAGACTTGTCTCTCTCCAGCTGCATTAAATGTTGTCCTCTCAGCAATAAATGCTGCTTTAACCGTGAATACTTTATGAATAAACAGTGTGTTTCACAATGGTTTAAAGCATTCTTTAATCAGGCCTATCAGATGTGTTTTACTTTTCTAAGTAAAACAGCTTACGGCCGGGCTGCTGTATTCGTCGTATTAAGTATTTCACTGTAGTTGTAGGCTCTGTAGGATAGACTGTATGAGATCTTCAGTGATGTATGGAAGGGGATGTATGGAGATTCCAGACAGCTTCCATACTTAGCGGGATTTCAGCTCGTGCGACTCCTTTGCTGTATAATGGTCATTATCAAAACAGGATAAAAGATTTTTTGTCCCAACAATTTCCCCCTATTTGATAATGCCAAAACTTCTTTAAGATAACTTCTTTATCCAGAGAGGCTGACTCTTGGTCTTCTGTCGAATGATCTGATCTTCAGCACTTACTCTAAAAAGAATCTGAATTGCTCGCAGGCAAGTTCTAAGAAATCAAAAACATCTACAAGGATGTGTATTACAACTTTAAACTTATGATTGGCGCGCATGCACAATCTTACAGTGTTTGTCAAGGTTGAATACAACTTAACTTATGAACTGTTCGCTGACAAGTTCTTACAGCTTTAAGACATGTTCTAGTAAATACATTCGTAATCAAACAGTAAAAACAGTAAGCGTAGATTACGAGCTGTAATCTTTCAAGAACAAATTTTATTGATAATCTAAAAAGAAACAGTATTATAAGTTCTCGAAATGGAATATATACAGAGAGTGCATACTGCAACAATAATCCTAGTGAACAGATATAGTGAGAAGGTCCAAACAAGCTAATTCCTATATGGAGAAAGCCTTCAAGGTCTCCTGTCAGGATCATTCTCGGTCCCTTTCCACCAATTTATTAGTGAATCCTTGCTTCGATCCCAGTAGGTAGCTCTTCCATCAGCGGATTGGTCGAACGCAAGTATACAATCATCTAGGTAGGTGAGCCGATCACCTTTTTAGTGCCTTGATTTCATCAGTAATTACATAGGAAGCTTTCCTTCTGCTAGCATCCTTGTGAATTCGTCTGCTGCATCTGACAGAGTCTTGAACTTGTTGACATAGAGGACTCCCTGATGAGTTTAATGAAGTACTTCATTAGTTCGTTCTTCCTCCAGTCCTTTATTTCTTCAGCTGTAGGCTTTAGGTTGGTGGCAGAGGAATCTCGGATGGTTTATGCATGTTGTTCTTCCAAGGAATGTTGGGATCATGGAACTCAGTACGAGAACCAGATACCCTGTATCCTCTTGTAGACGCGTCCAGGCGGCTTATTGCAGTAGCAACACTTTCTTCGAGAGCAGCCTCTATCTCTTTCTATCTTTCCAGCCTCCATCTCTTTTCAGACTCTCTGACTTCTTCCCCCTTTTTGGCATCATCAAGATCTGTGACCTTTACATCAATTCGTTCTAGGATCTTCATATCTTTGTCCTGTTTGGTCTCCAGATTCGTGATTTTGTCAACAAGAGTACTGAGCACGAGAGACATGTCATCAATTTTCTTGTCATGTCCTGACAGTCTGGATCCAGTCTCTTAACGTTCGGTGATAGTCTTGGCTTCAGATACTCTAAGATTCTCATGTTCTTGCCTAAGGAGCCTCTCCTGATACACCTGTAGTTGACTGAGCGCTTTCCATAATACACTAGGCATTATACGGAACGCGTCCTCAACATTAGAGGTTGCATTCTTCAGGCCAGAGAGCTCATCTTGAGTTGTCTCTCGCATCCAATCGAGATCTTTTCCGACATTGTACAGTGCCTTCACTGCATCTTGCATGAATACAGTCTGTCAGCCGATTGCATAGAGTTGCTCGATCCGGGACTCAGTGCGCGGGGATCCAGGGTATGCTAGCTTTTCATCCTCGAGCTCTTTGAGTTGACATAGAACCACATGGTGACGAGGGCATCGTGGTCTATTGTCCGGCAAGAATCTATCATCGGAAGCTAACTTGGAGCTCACAGAGATGGATGATGCAGGGGCATCTTGAGGTGGAACAGCAGAGGGTGTTGTTTGTTGAATCTCGGGGACAAGTGGTCTGATTCCTCCTGAGCTGTTTAATTTTCTGTAGTCGGGCGTACAGGAGGGACTGAATCCTCCTGCTGACTCTCAGCTTTCGCCTGCTCCGAAAGAGGGACTGATTTCTCTTGGTGGATGGCACGGGCATCTTCTTCTTGGTCAGAGACAGGCTTGTCTCCATGATCAAGAACTTCTTGTTGTACATGAGGGACTGATTCCTCCTGTTTGTCCTGAGTGGCTTCCTATTGAGGGATGGGGGACTGATGTCTATCTGAGGTACCCTGGCCCTGTTGGCTTTGCATACGGGACATTTATCTTTCTCGTGCTTCTTCGCGGCTGATCCTCAGACCGGCCTGAAGAGCGTCGGTCGTGGCATCTGAGTCCGGGTTGGACTGGTATCCGTCAGAGGGAGTTCTGTCATAGGATTGGGACTTCCATTTCAATCGAGCCTTTTTTTTTGCCAGATAGAATTTTGAAATCAGCTCACGGCAAAAGTTATTATCCCATTGAATTAAGACTTCGATGTTCTAGGTATCCATCACCTCAAGAATGAAATTTTCTTTTCTTTCCACTCTTCCCAGTTGTATAGGACGTCGTAAGGGGCGACCCTATAGTTTTTTCAAGATACAGAGCGCTCAAAGGCTTTATCAATATGTACTTGGAGAACAGTTTCACTGATGAGTACTGTCGGGGAGGGACTCCTTACAGTAATTGGGTCTAGGGATGGGATCCACAACAGATATGGGAGCCTGTATTGGATAGGGATCCCTAACAGGGGTTGGTACCCTGATGGGAGAGGGATCCCTAACAAGGGATGGCACCCTGATGGTGTAATATCCGTAATTTTGATTTCCGGTAATTTTCTTTTTCTTTGGAGGAAGTCCATCTTAGCGACTCTATTATGATCGTTTCGTCATTCCGAGAATGATAAATTCTACACTTTTTGTCATTCGAGTTTGTTCGGTGTCGTTTTGTTGAGTTCCGTGTTCTTAAGCGACTTTTCCACGTATGAGTTCGACTTTGTAAAATTACCATCAATTCTTGGAAACTCTAAAGTTCCGAATCTTTTAAATATTATAGAGAATCAAGTTAACTTTCCAATGGTTCAAACGGTGAGTCAATCGGAGTCCGGACGAAGGAGTTATGGTCGAAATAGCTAAGACAACACAGTGAGCCTGGCGCGGCTGTACTGCGGGCCGAGGCCCTCTGCTGGCCGGGCCGCGGCACTAGGCTGGCTGCTGCTAGAAATTTTGGCCGCGGGCCGTGGCACACTCAGTCCTGGCCACGGCACGCCAGTCAGATTAGCCCTATTTCAGCGGGATTTTGGGAGAGGGTTTCGTTTCCTCTCCTCTCTTATTCTTCCTCTCGTTTTGGGCGATTGTTTGGGCGATTTTGGGCGATTTGTCTTATAGAATCCTCCTCCTCAAGTTCTTGGTGTAGATTAACAACATCAATTCGTGTTATTCGTCATTAATCCGAGGTATTTTCTTGATTCTCTGGAGTTGACCTTTTTGGGAGTTTTGTTCTTGATTTCGTTTTCCATTCGGTTTAGATGAATCGATCGGTGTTAGATGTTGTCATTAAACATGTTTTATGGATTATATATCTATATCTTCGGTTCGTTTCAACCCGAGGGGTAATTTTGGTGTTCTTGAGGTGTAGTGAACATTTGATGTTCGATCAAATGTTCGAATGAGTTTTCCTTTGTTAGTTGTTGTGATTTCTGTTGTTATGGGTCTTGATTCTCGTTGTAATCGTATCTTCGTTATTTTGCCGGGGGATTGTAGGTGTTCGAGGTTTCCCGGTTGAGCCGTGTTCGTCGAAGTGTTCGGTATCAGTTATCGAGGCAAGTATCTTGCTATACGAATTGTGTCTTGTGAATAGAGACTTCGTGTTAGGTTTATGATGATTTGGCTTGTCTTCGTGAATATATTTCGTGTGATTTTTATAATTGTGAATGATTGATGGTAGTGATAGTATCCTCATTTGGATAATGTCTTGGGATTGTTTTGGTTGTGTTGATCATATAGTTCGAGTCGTGTGTGATTAATCATGGATGAGTGACCGCGATGATTATGATAATTGTGTGTTGATTTGGTTACTTATTTGAATATGTATTACAGTGCATTGTTGAATGATTTGACATATTGATGATAATGTGTGTTGCTCGTGGTGATGTGCTGAGTCGAACAATATGAGTTATGTCGTGTGAATGCGTGTGATCCAGGTAGGGTCTGACGAGGCCTCTGGAGTTCGGTACATGATGTGTACGAACATTGATGGTGTGATCCAGGTAGGGTCTGACGAGGCCTCTGGAGTTCGATACATGATGTGTACGAACAGTGATTGTGTGGTCCATGTAGGGTCCGACGAGGCCTCTGGAGTTCGGTACATGATGTGTACGAACAATGCGTGTGGTCCGGGTAGGGTCCGACGAGGCCTCTGGAGTTCGGTACATGATGTGTATGAACAGTGATTGTATAATAGTGATTATTTGTACAACGTTTTGAAGTTTGGACACGGACTCAAAATGATATCTTATCTAGTGCATTTTGAAACAAGAATCGGGCTGAGGCCTTAACGTTTTCGAAAAGGTTTTGTAAATTGAGACTTGATGTCCAAAAGAATTTCTACTTTAAAAATCCCCAAGATAATGAGTTCCTTTTCAAATATTTCTTGCTTGAGTTTGAAATTCTAAAACTTCTCGGGAACATTTTTGACAGTTGATTCCCGTAGCAAATTTGTAGTTGCTATTTACTTGTTGCATTTCATATCGTATTATACTTGCACTAGCAAAATAGTGGAATTTTGCTAAGCCCCAAGTAATCGGGGGGTGTATGTCTGTTTTGTGTCCAGGTGCTTGCAGGTTCGGGGAGGAGTCATAGGATCGGCACAGGAATTGACATACTAATCGAGAGTTGGGAGTTTAGTCGAGTAGTGTGGTATCGTCAGAGTCGTATTCCGCCTTCCGCTATTTTGTATATTTACCTCTGCGTGGGCATTCTTTGTACAGAGTTGTATTTTTCCTGTTTACGTCAGTCGTACGAACTCACCGGTCCAAGTAGTTATTTATAATTGACCTTAACGGTTCGTATCATTGTATTGGTTGCCCCGGTCGGGCAAACACTTGGTCATTTTGTGATGTTTAGCCTGTTAGATCCTTGTGGGAAGGATCTACGGCGGGTAATATTCCCATACGGTTTTGGGGGTGTTACATTTATGGTATCAGAGTTTAGGTTGCGGAAACCTAGACTGTCGGGTTAAGTCGAGTCGTGAACTGTCGAGTGGTGTGATGTCGTGTCATTCGAGTTGTCGGGTGACAAGTTGAGTTGTGCATAGTCTCGGATATGTTGTCGGATGAGATTAGTATCGTGGGCGACCGTCATCTCCGTGTGGCCTATGGACCTAAGCCTCCTCTTTTATGCGAGGTACCTGTGTTTCATGATTTCATCTAAGTGAGTTAATTGTCGTGCATAATTTTATTTGCACGGTGTTGTGTGACATAGTTATATTTGATACTTGTGACACACTGTATGTGCATAAAACTGGGTGTATTGATGTTTTACCTTTGAACCACCGTGTGGGGTGGTATGATGTGAAAGTTGTGAGCCTTAATGGGGAAGAAGGTATCGACGGTAGAGTTTAGAAACTCCGATGAATGGTTTTGTTGTATGTTTAAACTTGATGCCCACGGGATGTATTTGATTGAATTGGCGATCCTGTTTGCCGTTTGGGCATGTGGTTTTAAGTTCGATCGTTTTTGGATTATTGTAATTATGTCCTCTGCGGGTAGATTTGAAAATGTTTTTCTGAAGGACTCTACTAGTTTGAACATTTTTGTGGAAATCGATTTTTGAAAATATTTTGATGGTGCGGTTAAACCACAGTTGTATGGATTTTGAAATCGGTTGAGTTTTGACAAGTTGGTCATATATTTTCAAATGGCACCATCAGGCGGTATTTGGAAAATGTGTTTTAAAATACTTCGGACATTGCAAAAAATTACCGTCATTTTTGGTTATGATCGAAAGGATTTTGGTAAAATTTCTGTTTTGCAAAACGAATTTGGTTTTCGGAATTTAAAAAGTTATGTGTTTGCGTGTTGAGACTAAGTTGTTGCGACAAGTTTGTTAGGTTGTTATGCTCGTCGGAGAATGTCACAAGTGTTTGATTCCAATGATATGTATGTGGTTTTAACCGTGTTGTTTTGGTAAAAGTCGTACATCTCTGTTGATGTGACCGTGCGATTTACTTTTAAACTTAAGTTTTATTATTGCGGTGTTAGTTCGTGTATTCGTATAATGACTTGGAGTTAATGTTTTATCGCGCTGCTGTTTGTCGTCTTATGTTGATGTTGTGATGTTTGTTTTGTTGTGTTATTCTGAATGGTTGTCCGTTCAGTATGCCGAGAGGTCGAGGCCGAGGACGTGGTCATAGTAGTGGTCGCGATCAGGAGCGTGAGAGGGCGAATCGCTCGTTGTCGAGCGCCAATCAGCTCAATACAGACGGTCATGATGACCAATCGCGTGATCAGCGGCAATCAACCAGAGGTAATGTTGACATTGGCGCTGCCACCATCCTTCGTCAGGTGGCTGATCAGTTGGCACATATGAATCAGACCGTACACTGGGACGGGATTCCGGATGAGGATAACGGAGCTAATAAGTGGTTACGAGACGTGATGAGAATGCACCCGCCCCGTTTTGTAGGTTCTTCAGACTTGTTAGGCTGGGAGAACTGGCTCTTCCAGTTGGACAGAACATTCGATGCTGTAGCGTGTCCCGATGAAAGGAGAGTACCTATTGCTCAATACCTGATCGACAGGGAAGCTACACACTGGTGGGAGGCCGTAGCGCCTAGTGATTATGCCGCTACTTGGGCTGAATTCAAGACTGGCATGGAGGCCGAGTATTGTCCGCCGCCTGTTAAAGAGCGTAGAATTGTCGAGTTTTTCTCGGCTACGCCCCAAGACGTATCGATATCTCAGGCAATAGTCGATTACAATCGACAGCTGTGTTATGTTCGGGATCAAGTGCGAAGTGAAGCAGATAAAGTTCGCTATTTCGATATACGTATGAAACCTCAGGTTCGACAGTGTATGACTCCTTTTATGTGTACAACGTTGAAGGACTATCAGGATCGAGCCTTAGCATTTGAAATGGCTATAATGTCTACCGAGTCTATATCGATAGCGAAGAAGCAGAAGATTTCCAATGACGCATCGGGAAGTGAGGAAATTAGGATACCTAAACCTCAACCCTCGTATCAGTCAAGTATGGGACCTTTTTGGTCAGCTATGGAATCTAAAAGACCCAAGTCGGTGTCTTTGAGTTCTGGTAATGCTCCAAGGTGTTTCAACTGTAACGTGCTGGGCCATGAACGTGCGTATTGTAAGGAACCGCCGGTGACTTGTTATAATTGTGGACGTGAGGGGCATCGAGTTCAGTACTGCGAGATTGTTGCCAAGATGATAGGGGACCGGAGTTCCATTCCTACTTCTGGAGGGCCAGTATGTCCAGTGATGGTGTTTTTGTGCTTGTTACTCGAATTGTTTCTCGTGTAGAAATGTATTATGTGACGTTTATGTTTGGAGCATGATGACTGATATTTTGTTTTGAATAAGTTTCCGTATGATGGTTGAACCTACGGAGACGTGACAGTGGACCACGGGGTCATGAATTTGGCATTTTATTATGTGTCATTGTGTTTTGTTTTATATCACTGTGATGACCTTATTTTAAGTTTCGGGACGAAACTTATTTTTAGAGGGGTAGAATGTAATACCCGTATTATTTTTGACTTCTACATTTTCTATTTCTCAATTCTATCGACTCGCTCGTGTTCGTTGATACTTTCTAAACTTGTTTGGTATCTCGATTGCCACTGTTCGAATGGGTTGTGACCTTATTTCAGATCAATCTGTTTATCATTGTGACTCTTCCGAGTTCGGTTCGATTCTTGTGAACCTTATCCGAAATTAACGTCCTTTAGTTGCTACAAGTTTTTTTTTATTGAAGTGTGAACTTCAGAGTCGTTATTCGATAGTTGTTGTTCGATCATTGTTGTTCAATCGTGGTTGTCTGATTGTTGCTGTCTGGTCTCGTACTGCGAAGAAGTTTCGTTCACCATTAGTCAGCTGCTTCGAGTGTGGCCAGGTGGGTCACCGAGCCGTGCATTGCGAGGCGGTAGCTGAGAGATTTCGGAATCGAGATTGCGTCTCTGCTCCGAAAGGACACGGAGATGCCTAGTGTGGTTTTTGAGTATTTTGGCGTAGTCCGAACTATTTATGGTTGTCCTTGTGGATCGTTTTATGTTTATTTTATATTTTCTTGACTGTGCATGTTTACTTATATTGGTACCTCTTTCTTTGTGATTGTTCGGATAATTGAATCGATTGTACTATCTGTTTGATGATGCTTGTTACTTGTTGGTTCTATTATGTCTCTACCTGTGGCGTTATGATGGTCGTCGTGGAGCGTGTTTTCACGCCATATGTTTCTTTGCGTTGCTTGTAACGTTTTGCCGTTGGGCGCAAGTTTTCGGTTCTTGTGTATCTCGTTGATTTTTTCTGGCGGGATATTGCTTCTCCCTACTTGTTTTAAGTTTCGGGACGAAACTTCTTTTATGGAGGGTAGTATGTAACATCCATAATTTCGATTTCCGGTAATTTTCTTTTTCTTTGGCGGAAGTCCATCTTAGAGACTCTATTGTGACCGTTTCGTCATTCCGAGAATGATTAATTCGACACTTTTCATCATCCGAGTTCGTTTCGGTGTCGTTTTGTTGAGTTCCGTATTCTTAAACGATTTTTCTACGTATGAGTTCGACTTTGTAAAATCACCATAAATTCTTGGAAACTCCAAAAGTTATGAATCTTTCAGTATTATAGAGCATCAAGTTAGCTTTCCAATGGTTCAAACGGTGAGTCAATCGGAGTCCGGACGAAGGAGTTATGGTCGCAATAGCTAAGACTACACAGTGACCCTAGCGCGGCTGTACCGCGGGCTGCGGCCCTCTGCTGGCCGGGCCGCGGCACTAAGCAAGCTGCTGCTGGCAATTTTGGCCGCGGGCCGCGGCAAACTCAGTCCAGGCCGCGGCACGCGAGTCAGATTAGCCCTATTTCAGCGGGATTTTGGGAGAGGGTTTCATTTCCTCTCCTCTCTTCTTCTTCCTCCTGTTTTGGGCGATTGTTTGGGTGATTTTGGGCAATTTGTCCTAGAGATATCATCCTCCTCAAGTTCTTGGTGTAGATTAATAACATCAATTCGTGTTATTCGTCATTAATCCGAGGTATTTTCTTGATTCTCTGGAGTTGACCTTTTTGGGAGTTTTGTTCTTGATTTCGTTTTCCATTCGGTTTAGATGAATCGATCGGTGTTAGATGTTGTCATTAAACATGTTTTATGGATTGTATATCTATATCTTCGGTTCGTTTCAACCCGAGGGGTAATTTCGGTGTTCTTGAGGTGTAGTGAACATTTGATGTTCGATCAAATGTTCGAATGAGTTTTCCTTCGTTAGTTGTTGTGATTTCTGTTGTTATCGGTCTTGATTCTCGTTGTAATCGTATCTTCGTTATTTTTCCGGGGGATTGTAGGTGTTTGAGGTTTCCCAGTTGAGCCGTGTTCTTCGGAGTGTTCGGTATCGGTTATCGAGGCAAGTATCTTGCTACACAAATTGTGTCTTGTGAATAGAGACTTCGTGTTAGGTTTATGATGATTTGGCTTGTCTTCGTGAATATATTTCATGTGATTTTTATAATTGTGAACGATTGATGGTAGTGATGATATCCTCATTTGGATAATGTCTTGGGATTGTGTTGGTTGTGTTGATCATATGGTTCGAGTCGTGCGTGATTAATCATGGATGAGTGACCGCGATGATTATGATAATTGTGTGTTGATTTGGTTACTTATTTGAATATGTATTACATTGCATTGTTGAATGATTTGACATATTGATGATAATGTGTGTTGCTCGTGGTGATGTCTGAGTCGAACAATATGAGTTATGTCGTGTCAATGAATGTGATCCAGGTAGGGCCTGACGAGGCCTCTGGATTTCGGTACATGATGTGTACGAACAGTGATTTTGTGATCCAGGTAGGGTCTGACGAGGCCTCTGGAGTTCGGTCCATGATGTGTTCGAATAGTGATTGTGTGGTCCAGGTAGGGTCCGACGAGGCCTCTGGATTTAGGTACATAATGTGTACAAACAATGCGTGTGGTCCGGGTAGGGTCCGACGAGGCCTCCGGAGTTCGGTACATGATGTGTACGAATGGTGATTGTATAACAAGTGATTATTTGTACAACATTTTGAAGTTGGGACACGGACTCAAAATGATATCTTATCTAGTGCGTTGAAACGAGAATCGGGCTGAGGCCCTAATGTTTTCGAAAAGGTTTTGTAAATTGAGACTTGATGTCCAAAAGAATTTCTACTTTGAAAATCTTCGAGATAATGAGTTCCTTTTCAAATAGTTCTTGCTTGAGTTCGAAATTCTAAAACTTCTCCGGAACATTTTTGACAGTTGATTCCCGTAGCAAATTTGTAGTTGCTATTTACTTGTTGCATTTCGTATCATATTATACTTGCACTAGCAAAATAGTGGAATTTTGCTAACCCCCACGTAATCGGGGGTGGATGTCTTTGTTGTGTCTAGGTGCTTGCAGGTTCGGGGAGCAGTCATAGGATCGACACAGGAATTGGCGAGCTACGATACTAATCGAGAGTTGGGAGTTTAGTCGAGTAGTGTGGTATCGTCAGAGTCGTATTCCGCCTTCCGCTATTGTGTATAATTACCCCTGCGTGGGCATTCTTTGTATAGAGTTGTATTTTTCTTGTTTACATCAGTCATACGACCTCACCGATCCGGGTAGTTGTTTATAATTGACCTTAACGGTTCATATCATTGTATTGGTTGCCCCGGTCGGGCAAACACTTGGTCATTTTGTGATGTTTAGCCTGGTAGATCCTTGTAGGAAGGATCTACGGCGGGTAATATTCCCATACGGTTTTGGGGGTGTTACATATGGGAGAGGGATCCTGTATGGGTGTGGGTTCCCTTACAGGAGAGTTGGCCTTTGGCGCTGTTGCGATTTTTCGTTAACGCAAGTGCACGTTATCGTTGACAAGTAATAAAGTGATGAGTGAGTATCGTTCCCACGAGGACTGAGTCACCAACTACCGATTTTTATGTATTCTAGTTTTATTTGAATAATCGAACTTTGGGTTGCAATTAATTACTAAAAGAATTAATAAAGGCTAAACAGTATAAACGATCGACCAAAGAAGGAAAATCAAATGATGAATAATTCTAGAATTATGAATCCACCTCAGTTTATCCGAATTTACTCTCGATTATCTGAAATTAATGATTTTCCCAATTTATTGAAGGCGAAGATTGCTAAAATACTCTACCGCCTCTCCCGAGGTCAATAGATTTTTCTAAAGGCGAATAACACACTCTATCCCTAGGTGAATTAATTCGTCAATAGGCAAAAAGCATAAAATCTCCAAAAGGCCACGTAGTCCCTATGAGTATATTCATATCTCACAGAATAAAACGGTCCTCACCAATAGTTCCTCACCAACTCTCCTCTCCCGATTCGAGTAAGGTAATTAAAACAATCCAATTATTGGCCAGACAATTGAAAGCATTAAAATCAATTGGGAAAACTCAGTAGAAAAGGGAATTATATAGATAATCTAAAGCAAATCCGTCAAAACTTAGGTTTCATCAAAATCCTAGAACAAGGGTTTTAGCCAAACATGCTAAATAATGAAAATACAGAATTAATAAATAAAAGCATGAAAATCAAACGCAGATGAAGAGCTCGGATTCCTCCGTTCTTCTGGCTTCCGCCCTCCGCCTTTGATGTCTTCTGCTTCTCTCGTCTGCGACAGTCTTCTGTGATCCTCCTTTTCCCAAGCCTCCAAGATGATTAATTAGGGTCTTCAATCCTTATTTATAGCTCCCAACAGCCTACAAATCGCGTCCCTGTGAGTAGGTCGAGAACTGGCTTCAAAACGGCCCAAACCCGCGCGAAGCACACCAAAACCTCCCTGTGTGCCGTGGCTCACTTAGTCTGTGCCGCGGCACATGGCATGCAGATTAAAACCTGGGCACTGTGACATTCTTCTGGGCCGCGGCTCACCTGGTCTGTGCCGCGGCACAGAGTACAGATTACTCTGGTGCCCGCTGGTCCTCTTCGTGTGCCGCGGCCCACTTGCCTTGTGCCGCGGCCTATGGCCAAAATTCGCCGTTTTCGCCAGTTTTGCCTCGTTTTAGCTTCCAGACTCCAATCTCCTGTCAAACATGCGAGAATAAGACATTAAAAGCTCATTTATGCAAATTTTACTCGCCAAAATAATACAAGATAATGATAAATAAGCGTATAAAAATACGCCTAACAAATACCCCCAAACTTGAGCCTTTGCTTGTCCTCAAGCAAAAAGAATTAATTTCAACCAAAAAAATATCGTGAATAATCGTGCAACTCAAAGTGCTCAACCTAATCAATACTATCCTGAAATTCTCTCTGAAGAATACGAGTATCGTAATAGCGAGCTACACTCAGAACACTAATTCCACAAAGTAACCAAGTTCAGTTCTAATCACTTGTTCATGAAGAAAATCCAGCTCAAAGATTAACAAATGTGAATTTAATCGACTGTCAATATGAAAGTTTAAAATAAACAAGCTAGTTCGCCCCGTTCCACAGTCTAATGGCAAAATTTTCACGAGTTTCATCAAAAATAACCCTCGGACAGTATTCCCTTATATATATGCTCAAGAAATTGATTCGAGTTAACCACTAGGTTCGGATCTCTGGATGTTTCATCAGGATAATCCTAGTGTGGAACTTCCATTCTCATGTATTGGGAAACCGTTTGACGTAAAAGACACTCATAGGGCACATGGATGCTTCTAGTTACCTAGTTCCCCTCCACAGCGGAGAAACAACTCGAATAGCTATTCCCGCATGTCCGAATCAAGGTCGCTGTTTTACGCGAGAGTAAACAACGGGTCACGCGAATACTCCCGGTTACTAGGCTCCCTATCATTGGCATATGCGAAATTTCTAAATCACTAGTCTAATCAGGGTAGTCGTTTTACACGAGAGTAAACAACGGGTCACGTGAATACTCCCGGTTACTAGACTTCCCATCATAGAACAAATATTATCTCGAATTTTGGGAAAAAGCTGTCCAACTCTAAACTCAAGTGCCAACACGACTTATGTTACTGGACGACTAGCTAACCGAAAAATGAAACCAAACGTATCAACGGCGATTTGAAAACACGTATGTCTCCTCTCTTATCCGCTAAGGTCTCTACAAAAAACGAAAAAATTTCGATTGTGTGCACTTGAAAAGACCAGTATATCCCTCCAAAATAATAAACTTTCAAAAGAACCTTAGAAATTAAATTTAATATTACTGTCTTGCAGTTTTTTTGCGGCTGGTCCATCCACCAGCGGCACCGCATCCTGACATCGGCTGACTTAGTTGATCACATGCCAGGTGTATTCTTCCATTCAAGTCTATTTAATTTGACATAGCCATGGCTTTATTTTGTAGGACAAAATTGAAAAGGTTATTGGTCCTAATTTATCAGGACCAACTGAAGGTGTCAATGAACTTCTATTGGATGGAAAAGCACATGGTCCTTCATGGCTTAAAGGAAGATGTGCAAATGCTCCACTTCTGGCACGACAAACTTGCAGATCAGTTACTTGACGGCCAAAATCAGGCAAGAAGTTGTTGACGAAATGGAAGAAAAGCTGGAGAAGAAGGTCCAAGAAGAAGTAGATGCACAGGTGAATAAGAAGGTGCAGGAGAACCTAAATTGGGTGCTTAATAAATTAGGCGAAGTAAACCCAAGCTTGAACATCAATTTGGTGGAACTTTGTACCACAATATCAAGTGATAATGACAACGGCACTCCTATTACCGTAGGAGATGCTACATCTTAGATTTTCTGTTTTTAATAACCGTATTTCATGGCTTTTGGTCGTTGTATTAAACCTTAAGTACTGTTTTTTAAGTAAACCTCAAGTACTGAGACCCAAAACATCGACGTACAGTCTGAATGCTCATACGATCAATAGCAACGATCAACCAATACATCAACCGAGAATATCACCGACATGATGAACTCCAATACGACAACAGAGGATTAACAACGATGACCGAGAATACTATCAACATGATAAACTCCGACACGATCAACAGAGGATCATTAATAACCGAGAATACCCTCAACATGGTAAACTCAAAACGATCAACAAAGGATCAACAAAAACCGAGAATACCATCAACAAGGTAAACTCCAAATGATCAACAATATTGGATCTCAAAGAAATAACTCCGACTATCAAACATACCCCTCGGGCGTATGAACAACCAGTCACAAACCGTCTCTTTTTTTCCTACAGCCGACCTGCTAACCGACATGTCCGCCGTCACCGGTTGACCTTCGGTGAGGGCCATCTTTTTATTTCTGGCAGTCAGCCTGCTCTATGGTGGGATCGCTGTCGAGTGACCTCCGGCAAGGGCCAGTTCCTTTTTCTCACGGTCGTTTGTTGGCATGTGCACAGGCGGAGCCGCCTCAGGAAGACCTCTGACTACTACCTTTCTTTTTCTTTCTTTTTATTTTTTTTGCCTTCGACTTGTCGGCCTATTTCTGACGGTCGTCGATCGACATCTGTCGAGCATTTTTTTTATTTTTGAGACCGCGTGCTGACTTATTCTCTGGGAGACCGCCACCGACTGCCAGTGGATCTCTGGCGACCGAGCAATTTCTTTGTCTACGACGGCCAACATATATTTTAACAAAGTAATCTGGTGATTGATAATTGTAATCCAATTATGGCTCTTCTACCGTGCCATTATGATAAGGATTCTCTAAGGGACAATGTTCCCTTTTGGATCGTCGTCGTAGTGTACACGTGAAAAGACCATTATATCTGTAACACTCCCAAAACTTATCGAGGTGTTACAGTGCCGTGAACCTCAAGTAGGACCCACAAGACTATTGTAAAAATATAAAACTTGGCTTTATATCGTCTGGTTTAATGAGCAATCGCCAATTTAAAATATATTTATGTCTCAAGCAGAATTATAAATGTTTAATCAATCGTGATTTAATAATACATAATTATTACAACCCATCAGTTCATAATGATTTATTTAATCTGGAAATAAGGTTGACCTTACGTCCTCGGGTCCCAACACTCCAACATATTCTTTTTAACAAATTAATCTGATAATTTAACCAAACCAAACCAAAACAAACATACCCAGTATATCCCGCTCAGAGCAGGGTCTGGGGAGGGTAAGATGTACGCAGACCATGCCCCTACTTATTACGGTAGGGAAGCTGTTTTCGTGAAGACCCCCAGCTTAGTGCACAACAGAGTCTTGTGTGATAAATACAAAGGAAAACATATGATTCGAAAAAGCTCGAGACCATACCTGAGCCCATGGCTTAATCCACATGGGACTTACCTAAGCGGAATTTGGCTACTGCACTCCCGAAGAACGCTGCTCTAACAAAAGAGAGGTTGACTCTGCGCATAGCTCCCTGTCAAAAATACACCACACGCAAAGACAATAGGATAAAATATACAACAAAAGTAAAAAAACAATGCTCTAGGTCAAAGCTAACCGAGACAACCCAACCCTGAGGCTCTCAACTACAGCACCGCTCCCTACAAAAGAATCCACAACTCTGATCTGGCGCCTCCAAGCGCACCTATCAACAGTCATGGTCTCGGAAAGGTTTAAGGCCTTCAAATCTAATCTCAGTTGCTCCTCCCACGTCCTTCTCGGTCTGCCTCTCCTCCTCTCCCCGACAGCCAATAAACTCTCGACCTTCTTCACCGGAGCAGATGCCTGCCTACTGCAGACGTGGTCAAACCATCTCAATCTCCCTTCCCTAACTTTCGCTGAAATGGGCGCCACTTCCAGCACGTTCCTGAAAACCCCGTTCGCGATTCTATCTAACATTGTGTGACCACAGGACCAACGTAACATTCTCATTTCAGTCACTTCCAACTTGCTCTCAAGCGATTTCTTCATCGCCCAACATTCAGAGCCATACAACATTGCAGGTCGGATTACCGCTCTATAGAATTTACCCTTCAACTTTAGAGGGACTTTCTTGTCGCACAGGACCCCTGTCGCTGCTCTCCACCTTAGCCACCCCGCCTTGATGCGATGCGTGACATCATCTTCACACTCACCTTCCTTCTGAATGATCGAACCCAAATACTTAAACTTATCTGTACGGGGTACGATCTGATCTACAATTATGACTCATCTACCGCGCCATTATGGCAATGGTTATCACTAAGGGACAATGGTCTCTTTTTGATCGTCATCGTAGTGTGCACATGAAAAGACCATTATACGTGTAACACTCCTAAAATTACTAAGATGTTACAGTAATGTTAATCCCAAACCATAAGGCTATTTTAAAAAGATAAAACTTGATTTTATCACATTTGATTTAAATGGGCAATCTCCAATTTAAAATGTAATTATGTTTCAAGAAGAATTACAAATGTTCAATCAATCATGATTTAACGATACATAATTATTACAACCCAGCAGTTCATAATTATTTTTTAATCTCTAAATAAAGTTGGCCTCATGTCGTTGTGTCCCAACACTCTATCAAGCATGACCGAAATCCTCGAAAATGTCATGTATATAAACAACAGATTTACCTGACTCACTGGATCGTGCTAGCCTAACCTTAGGTGATATGATGATAACAAATATTATGGAACTGCAACACATAGAAAGAAAGCTCGTAAACACATAATTGCGTTCAAATCACAATTATACACGCGCCAAATAATAATCACAAGTCCACACTATACACAATGTCGAGGAAAGATATGTATTAGGATCTGCCGATAAGGAAACATATCGGGATACACGCCTATGTATTAGGATCTGCCGATAACCTACAAGTTTTTTTTATTGAAGTGTGAACTTCGGAGTCGTTATTCGATAGTTGTTGTTCGATCATTGTTGTTCAATCGTGGTTGTCTGATTGTTGCTGTCTGGTCTCGTACTGCGAAGAAGTGTCATTCACCGTTAGTCAGCTGCTTCGAGTGTGGCCAGGTGGGTCTCCGAGCCGTGCATTGTGAGGCAGTAGCTGAGAGATTTGGGAATCGAGATTGCGTCTCTGCTCCGAAAGGACACGGAGTTGCCTAGTGTGGTTTTTGAGTATTTTGGCATAGTCCGAACTGTTTATGGTTGTCCTTGTGGATCGTTTTATGTTTATTTTCTATTTTCTTGACTGTGCATGTTTACTTATATTGGTACCTCTTTCTTTGTGATTGTTCGGATAATTGAATCGATTGTACTATCTGTTTGATGACGCTTGCTACTTGTTGGTTCTATTATGTCTCTACCTGTGGCGTTATGATGGTCGTCGTGGAGCGTGTTTTCACGCCATATGTTTCTTTGCGTTGCTTGTAACGTTTTGCCGTTGGGCACGAGTTTTCGGTTCTTGTGTATCTCGTTGAGTTTTTTCTGGCGGGATATTGCTTCTCCCTACTTATTTTAAGTTTCGGGACAAAACTTCTTTTATGGAGGGTAGTATGTAATATCCACAATTTCGATTTCCGGTAATTTTCTTTTTCTTTGGCGGAAGTCCATCTTAGCGACTCTATTGTGACCGTTTCGTCATTCCGAGAATGATTAATTCTACACTTTTCGTCATCCGAGTTCGTTTCGGTGTCGTTTTGTTGAGTTCCGTATTCTTAAGCGATTTTTCTACGTATGAGTTCGACTTTGTAAAATCACCATCAATTCTTGGAAACTCCAAAAGTTCTGAATCTTTCAGTATTATAGAGCATCAAGTCAGCTTTCCAATGGTTCAAACGGTGAGTCAATCGGAGTCCGGATGAAGGAGTTATGGTCGTAATAGCTAAGACTATACAGTGAGCCTAGCGTGGCTGTACCGCGGGCTGTGGCCCTCTGCTGGCCGGGCCGCGGCACTAAGCTGGCTGCTGCTGGCAATTTTGGCTGCGGGCCGCGGCACACTCAGTACGGTCCGCGGCACGCGAGTCAGATTAGCCCTATTTCAGCGGGATTTTGGGAGAGGGTTTCATTTCCTCTCCTCTCTTCTTCTTCCTCTCGTTTTGGGCGATTGTTTGGGCGATTTTGGGCAATTTGTCCTAGAGATATCATCCTCCTCAAGTTCTTGGTGTAGATTAACAACATCAATTCGTGTTATTCGTCATTAATCCGAGGTATTTTCTTGATTCTCTGGAGTTGACCTTTTTGGGAGTTTTGTTCTTGATTTCGTTTTCCATTCGGTTTAGATGAATCGATCGGTGTTAGATGTTGTCATTAAACATGTTTTATGGATTGTATATCTATATCTTCGGTTCGTTTCAACCCGAGGGGTAATTTCGGTGTTCTTGAGGTGTAGTGAACATTTGATGTTCGATCAAATGTTCGAATGAGTTTTCCTTCGTTAGTTGTTGTGATTTCTGTTGTTATCGGTCTTGATTCTCGTTGTAATCATATCTTCGTTATTTTTCCGGGGGATTGTAGGTGTTCGAGGTTTCCCAGTTGAGCCGTATTCGTCGGAGTGTTCGGTATCGATTATCGAGGCAAGTATCTTGCTACACAAATTGTGTCTTGTGAATAGAGACTTCGTGTTAGGTTTATGATGATTTGGCTTGTCTTCGTGAATATATTTCATGTGATTTTTATAATTGTGAACGATTGATGGTAGTGATGATATCCTCATTTGGATAATATCTTGGGATTGTGTTGGTTGTGTTGATCATATGGTTTGAGTCGTGCGTGATTAATCATGGATGAGTGACCGCGATGATTATGATAATTGTGTGTTGATTTGGTTACTTATTTGAATATGTATTACAGTGCATTGTTGAATGATTTGACATATTGATGATAATGTGTGTTGCTCGTGGTGATGTCTGAGTCGAACAATATGAGTTATGTCGTGTCAATGAATGTGATCCAGGTAGGGTCTGACGAGGCCTCTGGAGTTCGGTACATGATGTGTACAAACAGTGATTTTGTGATCCAGGTAGGGTCTGACGAGGCCTCTAGAGTTCGGTCCATGATGTGTTCGAATAGTGATTGTGTGGTCCAGGTAGGGTCCGATGAGGCCTCTGGAGTTCGGTACATAATGTGTACAAACAATGCATGTGGTCCGGGTAGGGTCCGACGAGGCCTCCGGAGTTCGGTACATAATGTGTACGAACAGTGATTGTATAACAAGTGATTATTTGTACAACATTTTGAAGTTGGGACACCGACTCAAAATGATATCTTATCTAGTGCGTTGAAACGAGAATCGGGCTGAGGCCCTAATGTTTTCGAAAAGGTTTTGTAAATTGAGACTTGATGTCCAAAAGAATTTCTACATTAAAAATCTTCGAGATAATGAGTTCCTTTTCAAATATTTCTTGCTTGAGTTCGAAATTCTAAAACTTCTCGGGAACATTTTTGACAGTTGATTCCCGTAGCAAATTTGTAGTTGCTATTTACTTGTTGCATTTCGTATCGTATTATACTTGCACTAGCAAAATAGTGGAATTTTTCTAACCCCCACGTAATCGGGGGTGGATGTCTTTGTTGTGTCTAGGTGCTTGCAGGTTCGGGGAGCAGTCATAGGATCGACACAGGAATTGGCGAGCTACGATACTAATCGAGAGTTGGGAGTTTAGTCGAGTAGTGTGGTATCGTCAGAGTTGTATTCCGCCTTCCGCTATTTTGTATATTTACCCCTGCGTGGGCATTCTTTGTATAGAGTTGTATTTTTATTGTTTACATCAGTCATACGACCTCACCGGTCCGGGTAGTTGTTTATAATTGACCTTAACGGTTCATATCATTATATTGGTTGCCCCGGTCGGGCAAACACTTGGTCATTTTGTGATGTTTAGCCTGGTAGATCCTTGTAGGAAGGATCTACGGCGGGTAATATTCCCATACGGTTTTGGGGGTGTTACAGATGGGAGAGGGATCCTGTATGGGTGTGGGTTCCCTTACAGGAGAGTTGGCCTTTGGCTCCGTGGGGGCAGCCGACTCGCCAGAGCCCTCTATCTTGGAAAATAGTTGTTCGTCCATCATAGCCGCCACTGGCTAGGGATCTGCAGTTTTTGCAGCAACTATTTCTTCTACAAGGGTTGCGCACTTTGGGGTTTGAACAGCGGGTTGCGCCGTTGGGACATCTACAGTGGCTGCTGTAGCCACTGTAGGCTTGGTCTTGAAAGCTTTCTTGAGCTTTTTCTTTGCCTTCTCTGCGGCATGCGGTGACTTGCTGTCAAAGATACTTCTTTTTCTCTTCTTATTTTCTTCACGCACAACCTTTATGGTTACATCCCTGGGATCATCAGGAGTAGGCATTGTCTGGGGATGAGTCCTGCTAGAGAATAGACCGTCTCTGTTGAATACAGTGGGCTTGCTCCCACCTATGAATTTTCCAAGACCAATCTTCTTGGCACCTCTAGACTGCGGCACACCACAATAAGTTAAGATGTAGTTGAGAGGATGAGGCCGAAGGATTTCTTCTATGATACGGGCTTGGCGGCCTCCTCCTGTATTCTCTTCAAAACAATTTGGCACCAGATAACCTGTTCGCCGGACATGATGGCTACCATCATCCTAAAGCAATGGTTAGTGCATAACTCGTTAGCAAAAATCGTGTAAATACACGTACGGTAGGCAGAATTTCTTCTTATGGCATGACAGGTGAACGTTCTTATCCGATCTGTCACCTGTGAACAGCCCCCAGTAGGTCGTCAACAGTTCTTCCGACCTAAAGATCTCAAGTTCCTCCATTCTAAGGCCATTGAACGGTAGCCTAAATAAGTTTTCTAATAGCTCCTGGTTCACAGAAACTTCAATACCGCGAACGGTAGCAGTGATGACAGAGGCATCTCCTCCTCTTTTCTGGGAAAATAACTTGATAGAGGCATCAAGGTAAAATTCTTAAACAATACGCTCGTCATAGAGCTCAGTGTGTTGACTTCCAAGGCGGTATAAGCCTTGTTGCTTGATTCTGGAAATGATTAGTTCCATTCCATCAGTGTATTCAATTTCAACATGGACTCTCTCCATGACAACAGATCTGGTGAAGATTCACCTGTCGATGATAGTTTCCTTCTTCAGAGATTGAGAGGAAGTATGTGAAGTTTCCATTGACTTGCAGAGAAAGGATATGAAGACACACAAAGAAAAAGTGCAGAAAATTTGCAAAGTATGTAGGATGCTTGCTCTGGACTCGTTTAATTTTCAGAAAGCGTAAGAGTCAAAGGGAGCAATGTACAGTCCTTTTATAGTGTGCAGTGAGGATTAGGGTTACATACAGTGAACGGTCATATTTAAGGGATGAGAACCGTCTTTTGAAAGAACGAACAGGATGAACTTAGAGTAACTGGTACATTTTATCCATCCGTTTTTGAAATGACAACTGGTCCCACTTCTGACAGTTTGTCTCCCTCATTGCACGAAACGGCAGTTTTTAAATCATTAATATCACAGTGTTTGAGGTAATAAAGTACAGATGTCATTCAAATCATTAAAGATAAAATGTTTGAATTTTAAAATAGGGCACGTGGACTAAAACTATTTTCAATACGAATGGAATAATAATATTATATTAATTGACATCCCATAGTGTATATACTGTAGCCGTGAATAATACATCGTTCCCCCTTAAAAGGTACATGCAGGATTCAATTCTTACAGAAATGTTTGGATTAATACTGTATTCATGGGTCGTACTGTATTCCCCCACAATTAATACACACGTAAGCTATAGGACGTTTCATGCCTTATTTGTCCTACAGTAGTGTCTGACTGTCTGAGTGTACAGTTAATTAATGGTGGATACTATATTCTTGGATCTTACAACATTCCACCTTAATTAATGAGTAAAAGCATAAAAACTTATAGGGAGTCACGCTGTAGCATTCCTAATTCTTGTCGAAGCATACATAATCTGGTTGTGCTGAGAGGTTTTGTAAAGATGTCGGCTAACTGGATATCTGTATGAACTTTCTCGATCCTTATTCTCAACATGATTCCTGATGAAGTGATGCTTCATATCAATATGCTTAGTTCGCGAGTGTAATACAGGATTGTGTGTTATTGCAATTGCACTCGTGCTATCGCACATGATCGGTGTTTCTCTGGCACTGATTCCATAATCTGATAAATGCTGTTGCATCCAGAGAATCTGCATACAACAACTTCCAACCGCATAGTATTCCGATTCAGCTGTAAAAAGCGAGTTTGCCAATTGCTTCCTACTGAACCATGACACAAGTCTAGGTCCAATAAAGTGACAAGTACCGCTTGTACTCTTCTTGCAGCCGCCGATATCCGAGTCGCTGTAGCCAACCAAATCAAATCCACCTTCTTTGGGATACCACAGTCCAACATCGATTGTTCCTTTTACAAACTTAATGATTCATTTGGGTGTTGTGAAATGCGACTCCTTAGGTGCTACTTGGTACCGAGTACACACTCCTACATAAAACTGAATATCGGGCCTGCTAGCCGTTAGGTACAGGAGTGAGCCAATTAGCTTCCTGTAGAGTGATTGGTCAACTGACTTTCCAGCTTTGTCAGGACTAATCTTCACGGAGGTGCTCATGGGGGTTGACGATGATTTGACGTTATTCATCCCAAACTTGTTGAGTAGCTCCTTGCTATACTTCTCTTGGTTGATGAAGATTCCTGTAGGCATTTGCTTTACCTGCAATCCTAGGAAATAACTAAGTTCCCCCATCACACTCATTTCAAATTTACTTTGCATGAGATAAGAGAACCTTTGACATCAAGCAAGGTTAGTGGAATCAAATATAATATCATCTACATATATTTGAACCATTAGCAGGTCGTCCCCTTCCTCTATCTTAAATAGAATCTTGTCCACATCACCTTTCTCAAATCCATTATTTGTTAAGTATAGTGATAGGATTTCGTACCATGCTCTAGGTGCTTGCTTAAGTCCATATAGATCTTTCCGTAGTCTGTATACAAGGTCTCCGCCTTATGTATCGACAAGCCCTGGTGGTTGTTCAACATAAACTTCTTCGGTGAAGTCTCCATTCAGAAATGCACTCTTAACGTCCATTTGATAAACTATGAAGCTCTTATGAGGGCAAAGGCTAGAAATATCCTGATGGCTTCTAATCTGGCTACAGGGGCAAATGTTTCATCATAGTCTATGCCTTCTTCCTATTTGTAGCCTTGCGCGACTAGACGATATTTGTTCCTAATAATAAATCCATTCTCATCTTTCTTGTTTCTAAATATCCATTTAGTTCCAATTATAGCTTGATAATCAGGCCTGGGTACTAGATACCATACACTGTTTCTTTCGAAACCATTAAGCTCTTCTTCTATAGAAGTGATCCAGTGAGAGTTATTCAAATCTTCATTGTTAGAAACAAGTTTAGATTGAGCTAAGAATATGGATAGGGTGCACATAATTAGTCTCCTAATTTCAGCTTGAGATTTCCATACAGAAAGTGGAGATTTCTCAGATTTGGATTCTTGCGCACACAGTGCAGTTCCTTGTGTACTCTGTATTCTTCTTCGGTTAGATACACCAGCATCAATATCTCCTATGATTAATTCATGTGGGTGATCTTTCAACCATCTCCTGTCAGGTTCTAGTTCTGCATCCTATACTGTATCTTGAGGTGCTGTAATTTCACCTTCAGCTTGTACATCATCAGCTTCAACTACTTTTGATCTTACAGCTACGGGGTTGATCTCTAAGTCTACAACAGGCTCTATTGGAGTTGGAGGGTCATTGATGGAATGTGTTTGGATATTCTGGGTTAGGCCTTCTACTCCTGTTGGATCATGGTGAGGTTCATCGAACACGACATGTATAGATTCCTCGATTTCAGCTTCTTTTTATTAAAGATTCTGAAACCCTTGCTGACAGAGGAATATCCTACAGATATCCCTTTATACGACTTCTTGTCAAAAGTCTTGAGTTGATGTTTTCCATTATTCAAAACGTAACACCGACATCAAAAGATTTGAAAATATGAAATTAGTGGAGTTTTGTTGTTCCATACCTCGTATGCTGTTTTGTTATGATGCTTGTTGATGATACAGCGATTTTATGTATAGCATGCTGTATTTGTTGCTTCGCCCCAGAAATGTTGCGGCAACTTGCTTGCGGCGATCATGGTTCTTGTTGCTTCTTTGAGTGTTCTGTTCTTTCGCTCGGCAACACCATTTTGTTGAGGAGTCCAGGCTGCTGAGTATTCGTGCTGTATTCTATATTCCGAACAGTATTGTTCTATAAAGCGGTTAGTGAATTCAGTACCTCTGTCAGAATGAATGGACACGATACTCAACCCTTTCTCATTCTGAAGCTTTCTCAGGTGCTCAGGCAGCTTTGTTGTGGTTTCTTTCTTCTTGCTCAGAAAGATTGTCCAAGCATACCTGCAATAACTAGACAATATTTCTTACCTCCCAAACTTACAGGGTCTACAGAACTGTAGAGATCCATATGTAGCATATCCAGAACTCTGTGAGTGGACATGTATGATTTGATTTTCAGGGTGGATTTGAATTGTTTGCCTTTCTGACAGGGTACGCAGACGCTATCTTTTTGGAATGACACATCGGGCAAGCCTCTAACCATTATCTGTCTAGATAGCTTGTTGATCGTCTTGAAGTTGATGTGTGACATCCTCTTGTACCATAGCCAGCTTTGACCTGAAGTGCCTTTGGCAACAAAACAAGGAATAATGGAGTTCGTAGACTTCTAGTCAGCAATATACATATTACATGACCTGTTTCCTGTGAGAACCACTTCTTTGGACAGAATGTTCTCGACTCTACAGTGATCTATATAAAATTTCACCGAGAACTATTTCTCATGGCTGATACTAAGTAGATTGTAGTGTAAGCCTTCAACATAAGCTACATCAATGACTTTGAACTTTTCTACAAGTGGGGTTCCATTCCCTCTGGTTATCCCTTTGGACTTATCACTGAAGCGCACTTTTGGACTGCGACCTTCTACATAATCTGATATCTTGCTGATATCTCCTGTCATGTGCCAAGAACATCCGCTGTCGAAGTACCAGATGTCCTTCTCTTTGATATCCTGTAGATAAAGAATTTAAGTATATTTAGGTCCCCTTTGATTGTTGGGTCCATGAATGTAAGTGCCTTTTGTTACCCAAATTTGCCTAACAGCAACTCGTTTACTGTAGGTTACTTTTGTTCCAGTTTAGTGATGTCTACGTGGGTCAGGAACGTAGTCGCTGTAACCTTGGTAATTATGCATGTAAAATCGAGGGTTATTATTATTATTATTATTATCCAAGTACAATTTCCGTCTCGGAGGCGTAGCCATTTTATTCGGCCTTACAGCTTGCCTTCTGGGTCTCCAGTTGGATTCCCAGAGCTGTTGATTATACTGTGCGGCGACCTGCTTTCTTGATGGATAACGGGGCTCCCGTATCCAGTATCTAGGCGCACTGTACTATTGGGAGTACTGCTGTGAAGGCCTTTGATATTTAGATACAGTCTTCTTTCTGAATGGCTGTTGGTGCTTCTGATATGACCGGGGAGCATGCTGTTGGTTACGCCTTACAGGTCATTCAGGATGAGGTTTCCGCTGTCAATGATATGAAAATGGTGGCGGAATCACAGCCTTTGCTGTACGCGGGGCAACTGTTACCTTTACAGGACTCGAGGTCTCTTCAGGAACAGGAATGGTTCCACACCCCTTACGAACACCGTACTAGTTTTCCCTTTGTTGGAGAATGAGTTATATCCTAAGGCACTTTTATCATGAGCATGTTGCCTGGTGCTTAGAGTTTCTTCCATCCATTTAGAGGATTTCTCGAATGATTTCAAGATGGCCTTTAATTCTCCTTCTCGCTTTTCGAGAGTTTTTACTTTGGCTTCGAGCAAAGCATAATCATTTATCTTGCTTTAACTATAAGACTTGGTCTCATCTAGATCTTTAGCAAGTTGATGATTGTTTTCCATGATTTTTTTCAAATGTGACCTCGATAGACATATTTTCGTAGTTATTTTTTAGCAAATCATTTTATTCTTTCAGCTCTAAGTTAGAAATTTGGAGCTATATATTTTCTCATTTCAACGTCTCATGGTCCTTTTGAATGTTTTTGAATTCATTCATCATGTTTTCAAAAGAATGAGATGCATTTACAGGAGCATTGCGTTCGTTAAAACCTGTTACGGCCGTTCTTGTTACGGCCGTAAGTCCTTCTTGTTACGGCCGTGCATTGCGTTCGTTAAAACCTGTTATTCCAGTGGAATTTCTACGACCGTATCCATTTGTATGTAACGTCCGTAAGTGTTAGATGTTACGGTCGAAATCCTTGGAAGTTACGGCCGTAATCTACCTTCGTTAATTGGGGAGTTGCCCAGTAGCATAGTTACGGCTGTAAGGAGCAATAGTTACGGCCGTAACATCGGTCAACCTATATAAACTTGAGGGACCGGTTTCTTAACCCATTTCCTCCTCCTTCCTCTCCATTGGTGCGATTTGGGCGATTCCAAGGTGAAAAATCGATGGGAGTTCATCAATCATCATCATCTCGAGTTCATAACGTGATTTAATCATCACAATACCGTCCCTTCTCCTTCAAATCGAGGTAAATCTTCGTGAAACCCTACCTTGAGTAGTTTTGGGGGGTTTTGTCCGATTCGGTTGTGTAACCTATTTTTGACCATGGAAATCTTGAGTTTGCGATTAATCTCACTTGTATATACGTCAACCCTATGATTTCATGCCCTACTTTGGTTTGTGTTGCCAATTCAAGAGGGTTTTGGTGTTTCCCAACCCTATGTTTATGATATTGTAATCGGGGGAAATCGTTACTGGGTTTCGTGAGTTTCTCCGTGTGATTTGAGTATTGATTATTAATTATCATATTCCCTACGAATCGTTTAGGTGCCGAAAGTGCATTCTTGGACCTACCGAACTTGTATGCTTTTCCTTTTGATTCCTGATATCTCAAAGGCAAGTATCTTGTCCATACATTTCGTGTTTCGTAGATACAATAATTGGTAATCGACTATGTGTGCTATTTGAGTACTCATTATGAACTTTCAAAGGATCGATATAATCTTGTTAACGGCTTTCTTTCAAAATGCTTCAGTACTTTGTGAATAGATAAACCATAAGAATACGTTGTGTTGTGGTTGTGAATCGAAGTATATTTTCTTCTATTATGCGACTAGTAAAGCTCTCTGTCCTCGTTAAGTGTGGTATGTTGGAATGCGTATTTATTTGTTGGTGTAATGTTGTGTTGTATTGCTTGTTGACTCCGTTGTGAGGAGGTGGTACTATTCGGTGTTGTTTAGGAATTATATATCCTCGTGGTTGTGATCATATCCATATATTCACTCTGGGAGGGTCTGATGGGGCCTCAGAAGGTTCCATTGCCTTTGGTGCGGTTCCACGAATATATTTTGGGTTAACTACTCTGGGAGGGTCCGACGGGGCCTCAGAGGGTTCCGTTGCCTCTGGTGCGGTTCCATGGTTAATCACGCATATAAATAAAATGTGACGTACAATGAGACTTTATTACTCCGGACTACTGGTCTTGAATCCGATTTATTATATATTCACTCTTGGAGGGTCCGATGGGGCTTCAGAGGGTTCCTTTGCCTTTGGTGCGGTTCCATGAATATTTTGGTGAATCACGTATGAAATTGAAATGAGATGTTATGAGATTTATTTGTTCTGAAACACTGATCTTGAATTGTATGATTACATTTATTCACCATCGATTACATGTGACCCTCAGTTATCTTTTTGCTAACCCCCGAGTAATCGGGGGGTGGATGTCTGTGTTGCATTCAGGTACATGCAGGTTCTTGAGGAGTATGACACAGGATCAGTACAAAGGATGATGGAAGACAAATGATACTAATCACATGAGGGCCAGTATTTAGATTTGTTGGTCGAATTGTATTATCCTTTCCGTAGTAAAGTTCTTCCGTCTTATGGGAGTGTTGTTGTATTTTGACCCCTGTACGGGTATGAGTTTCTTAAAGAGATATACATGAAGTTTAATTTGTATGTTATCGATGAAAGGCCAAATCGGTCTACTAATACAGTATTTCGGCCATGCTGGCACGAGTTGTTATGTCTTATTTTGGTATCTAACCTAGTAGATCCTTTTAAAGAGGGTCTGCGGCGCTGTAATATTCCCGAACGGGTTGGGGTGTTACATAAACGAACCCTCGTATATCTAGTCTGATAGATAGAGTTTGGTACGTTTCAATATTAATGCAATTAATTGAACTAGTTAATTAATTATATTAAATATTTTTCTAAAAAATAATATGAAATAAATTAATTACCCAGTAATCTATTTAATTCAGTGGACTGATTTAATTTATCCAATAAATTCAAATAACATTTATCCAATAAATTTAAATTAGACATCTAATGTCCAATATTCATTAAGAGAGAATATCCTAAATTTAATCTGTCATATATGTTATGCCGTGACTCCATAGGTTTGTCTTAGTCGGCAATGGGAGGAACCAAAGAGTGTGAATAACACTTAGCCAGTCCCATGGCTCACACTATAACCAAACTGAGAATGAATGATAGGGATCATTCCAAAATCTTTAGTTATGAATGTCGTATAGGTATAAACCCTTCAATTAAATGTCTGATCAAGTATTAGAGTCCTGGAAATGCCAAACCCTATCGTAACTTGACTCTATGCGTTTATTAATTCAAAACCGAGATCACCGAGCTCTCGTGTATCAAATACAGCTATCTCTAAATGCTTTGGCCAAAGAATTATGATCTCATTTGTCATTAACCGCATAGGACATTTACCTGCTCACTTACAGGAGAAAGAATCATATCTTGGTATTCAGTAGAGACTGCTACTTGCCCACTAAGTTGTATTTCGAGGTTGTCCCAACCAACCGGTGTTTGGATCGAATAATCTAATGACTAAGTTAATGTCACAAGCACATCTCCTACTGAATCAAGGTTCATGTACACATATCACAACCTTTCAATTCAGTCATTGACAATCTTGGAGTGAAATTCGTGTGACCGAACCGAGGTGAGTCGAGTCCGAGTATACAAAATCCCATTATTATACCTATAATGTATGCTCCCACTAACCATTAGTGAAAACGTGTACTCTACATGTCAAAGTATATGTTATACAAGTCTTGTCTAAACTTAATGCCTAGTTAAATTTTATCGACTTGCGAACCGGTTAAGCATTCGAGCCCTAAATATTTCCAGTGCCTATCTCCTTATCTTCATAAGGAGTGTAATGTTTGCTCTCAAGTGCAAGGACTATTATTTTATATACCAAATCACGATGCCACTGATATACAAAAATATAGCAATAGTAGATGTCTTATTCAAACAATGCTCTCACTCTCTCATCCCCTGAGTGGCACTCGATGGCATATTCATAACAATCTCTCACTTGCACTCAACGCCACAAACTATGGTATCTAATACTCATACTCTCCAGATGTCGCTTTAAGACCATCTGCGATAGTGGCTGTAATATCCGACTGTAATTTTTCATCTTTATTGTTGTATTACTTAGGTGATTTAGATATCATCGTATCATGTTTGCATTTGGTGTAATGATTATAATGTTGAGATACACTAGAATCGAATTAATTATATTTGTCGTTCGCACTATGTTTGATTGTTAGATGTTGTATGGAGAATTGCAGTTTTTTACTATGTCCTTGGTACTCAACGTACGCTACCATTATAGCTTAGCATACGTTATGCGTGTGCTGTTACGTACATAGAATATTAGAGATTGCGTACGTTAGAGGGCATCAGATCGCTTCTCAACTTTCGACGTGTAGAGTCATGCATGACCAGGATTTTTGGCTTGATTCAGCCAGCCAAGTCAACGGGCATTATGTACGTATATGTGATGTTATAGCATATGTAATCTTGGTGATCATACGTACGTCATTTTTGGCTACGTACGTAAGGGTGTGTGTGTTGAGGCAGTAGCTTCTGGAGGATCGTCACGTACATAAAACTCATGTGTTAGCGTACGTAAATGGTTCTAACATATGTTAACCTTTGTGGTAGCATACATTATGACAAAGGCAGATTATAAAGACATATCTTGTCTTTCATTTCTGCACGAACCAAACTCGAATATCCTCTCTAGAAATTGTTCCCTCACCTTCCTAAGTCGATTTTTTCCTTTCATCTTGTCTTGGAGCTTCATAACTTGGGTTGGATCTTAGAAGATTGAAGATTGAAGTGTGTTCTTGAAGTCTTTGGAGTTTGTTTTTCATTTTTTAGAGGTTGGTTGCCTAACTTGTGTTAATTTCATAATGATGTTGATGCTAGTGATGATTATTTCTTATGATGTTAAATTGATCAAGTATAACATGTTTATTATTAAGATTATGAACAATTAGTGAAGAATATGATAATGTTAGTATTTATTACTTCTTGAATTGTTAAATGTTGAAAGATAACATGGTTATTAGTGATTCTTAGGAAGACATGATAAGAACCTGATGGCTTGTTCTTAATGCTTAGAGATTTTTAGATGATATAACCATGTTTTGGAAAAGTTTAGCAAATTCATTGGAAGATGATAATGAGTTTTGAAGATAACCCTTATGATTTTGATATACTCAAGATAAACTTGATGAATTGATGAAAAAAGGACTATCTTAAACATCATGATCGTACATAGATAATGTTCTAAAGAGGATTATGATGATATAAGATGACATTAACATAATGAGATGATTAATTGGACTTGTTCTTGATGAATTCTTGTTCAATGTAATAACAAGAGTATTAAAGAACATCTTAAGTATGATGATTGGATCATATAAATGATTTGAGGATATTAAAGTGCATGAATTAGGACCTTAATGTCTATTGGGATAGTTTGGACTATTATAGTATAATTGCTGGTGTTGTTTCTGTTGCGAGATTTGGTGAACGCAAGTGCACGTTGTCGTAAACAAGTAATAAAGTGATAAGTAAGATATCGTTCCCACGAGGACTGACTTACTAACTACAAATTTATGAGTATTCTAATTTTATTTGAACGATCGAAATTGGAGGTGCAAGTAATAACTAAAAAGAATAAATAGTAATATCGATTGTTTGAAGAAAGAAAATCAAATAAGGAATTAATCTAGGATTGTGAATCCACCTCGGTTTATCCGAATTACTCTTGATTATATGAATTTAATGATTTCCCAATTTATTGAAGGCGAAGGTTGCTAAAATACTCTACCGCCTCTCCCGAGGTCAATAGAATTTTCTAAGGCGAATAACACACTCTATTCCTAGGTGAATTAATTCGACAATAGGCAAAAAGCACGAAATCTTCAGAAAGGCCACGTAATTCCTATGAGTATATTCCTATCTCACAAGATAAAACGGTTCTCACCAATTTTTCCTACCAACTCTCCTCTCCCGATTCGAGTTGCGTAATCAAAACAATTCAATTATAGGCCACACAATTGAAAGCATTAAGAACAATTGGGGAAAACTCAATAGAAAAAGGAATTATATTGATAATGCAAAATCAAAAGTTAATTCATCAAAACCTCGGTTTCATCAAAATCCTAGAATAGGGTTCTAGCCTGACATGCTAGAAAATAAAAATACTCAAAGAATTAAAGAAAGCATAAAAATCAAACGCAGTTGAAGAACTTGGATTCTTCCGTTCTCTAGCTTTCGCTCTCTGCTCCTTGGTGTTTTTCTCCTTCTCTTTGATTCCTCGATCCTTCAATCCTTTTTTTTTTCAGACCTTTAATCCCTATTTATAACCATCAGTCGTCTCCAAAACGCGTATGTGGATTAGGTCGAAAACGGGCTTCAGAAACGACTCAAAAACGCGGCAAAATTAGCAAAACCGCCCCGCGGGCCACAGCTCAATAAGAGCGTGCCGCGGCCCCTAATGCTCAGCGCGCAGCCCTGGGCGCATTTTTTCTTCATGGGCCGCGGCTCAATAAGTGCGTGCCGCGGCCCCCGGTACAGTGCGTTTGGCGCCTTGCTGTGCCGTGCGTGTGCCGCGGCCTGGCCTTGGTGTGTCGCGGCCCCAGGCCAAAAATTGTCGTGTTGGCCTGTTTTTCGTCGTTCGAGCTTCCGGACTCTAATTTCCTACAAAACATATAAAGATAGTGCATCAAAAGCTCATTTATGCAGATTTAGACTTAAAATGGATATAAAATAATGATAAATAAGTGCATAAAAATACGCCTAACAAATACCCCCAAACTTGAGCCTTTGCTTGTCCTCAAGCAAAAATTAATTTTAAACAAGAAGTATCGTGAATGATCATGCAAATCCATAGTGCTCAACTTAATCAATACTACCCTGAAAATCTCAAAGAATAATATGAGTATCGTATTAGTGAGTCACATCACGGACAGTGATTCCACAAAGTAACCATTTTTAGTGCTAAATAATCGTTCATGAAGAAAATCAAGCTCAAAGATTAACAAGCGTGAATTTAACCGACTGCCAATATGAAGGGTTAGATTAAACAAGCCAACTCGCCCAGTCCCACAGTCTAGTGGCAAAAATTTCAAGAGTTTCATCGTCAAAAATAATCCTCGGACAGCATTCCCTTATATATGATCAATAAAATGATTCGAGTTAACCACTGGGTTCCGGCTCTCGGGATGTTTCATCGGGATAACCCCAGGGTGGATTTCCATTCTCATGTATTGGGGAACCGTTTGACGTAAAAGACACTCATGGGGCACATGGATGCTTCTAGTTAGTAAGTTCCCCTCTACAGCGGAGAAAAAACTCGAATAGCTATTCCCGCACGTCCGATTCAAGGTTGCTGTTTTACGCGAGAGTAAACAACGGGTTACGTGAATACCCCCGGTTACTAGGCTTCCTATCATCGGCAAATGTGATATCTCTAAATAATTAGTCTATTCAGGGTTGTCGTTTTACGCGAGAGTAAACAACGGGTCACGCGAATACCCCCGGTTACTAGACTTTCCATCATAGAACAATTTCTTGACTTTTTGGGAAAGACTATCCGACTCTAAACTCAATTTAAGTGCCAATAAGACTAATGTTACTGGACGACGAGCTATGCGAAAAGTGTAACCAAACGTATAGACGGCGATTTGAAAACACGTGTCTCCTTTCTTATACGCTAAAATTTCTACAATCACGAAAAATTTCAGACCTAAATGAATACTCAGAGGAAACAGATATCGCAGACTGCAAACTCGACCAAAACTCAACCATTTATTCAAAAAGAAATCAGTATCATATCACCAATTTTACACAAAGAAGCACGAAAAATCCACGAATGCAAATAAAAACAAGACAAGCAAGGCTAGCGTCAAAACAATGCAAAAATAACAACGAATAAGTAAATAATAACTGAAAGTAAACCCCCCCCAAACTTAGGACGTACATTGACCTCAATGACACAGATAGTAATATGCAATAAGAGAAAAGGTCAAGTACTCCCCTAGTATCAGCTCAGGAACTCGTGCTGGCCTCGTCCGACGAGGAGGGTGGTGTGGATGGCCTAACTGGTGGGATGAAGGGCCCGTCCGGGTGCAGTATATGGCTCGTCCACGCAGCAAGGTGGTCCTGATGGTAAGCATCTCTCGCCGCCAAGCGCCTCTCCTCACGTCGATTGGCCCGGCGGGCCTGCTCTCTCATCTCCTCCCGGACAGCTGCGAGGAGGCTCTCTCTCTCTGTCCGCATCTCCTCTCTCAAAGCAGCTAGATGGCTCTGTGAAATTCTCCTCATCTCCTCTCCCACAGCAGCTAGATGACTCTCTCTCTCTCTCTCTCTCTCTCTCTCTCTCTCTCTCTCTCTCTCTCTCTCTCTCTCTCTCTCTCTCTCTCTCTCTCTCTCTCTCTCTCCGCATCTCCTCTCTCAGGCTGTCGAACATCGCCTGAAGGTGCTCTCTCTCGGGCGGCGGGCTGGACTCCGCTTGCTCATGTGTCAGAAGAAGAGGCTCGAGGGACTGCTCATGTGCCTCAACAATGACATCTAAGCCTTAGTCCCAAAATGATTTGGGGTCGGCTAACATGAATCAAACTTTGAAACCGTCAATGATCGTTACATAAATAATATAAAAGGAGAAAAAAAGGGGAAAAAATAGAGAAAAAAGTAGAAAAACAAGCAAATAAAAAAAGAGAATGAATGTTTAAAAAAAAAATCCTGAAAAATAAATTAACAGATAACATGGAATAAAAGAAAAAATAGGAATAAAAATACAGAAAGAAAAAAGAAAAAAAAAGGGAATCAGATTCCATCCACCATCCGTATTCTTTCCCGCCACATTTGCCTGTATATCACCATACTTTCTCCAATTCCAAGAAACCGCATATCATTTTCAATCATCTTTATCCAAGTTTTCTTGGGTCTTCCTCTATCTTTCACAACATTACTTGTTCACCAACTTTCTAGCCTCCTCACTGGGGCATCAACAGGTCTTCTTCGCACATGACCAAACCATCGTAATCAATTCTCCATCATCTTGTCTTCTATAGCCGCAACTCTTACCTTCTCTCTAATCACCTCATTTCTGAGCCGATCCTTTTTTGTATGACCACACACCAATCGTAGCATACGCATCTCCGCCACATTCATCTTTTGAATGTGAAATCCTCTTCCCCGAGCATGTGCCGGCGCTCCACCCCACTGGTCAAAGTGAGAAATAATGCGATGATCTATCGGACCCTGGGGTGCTAGCGTTGGCTCATCATCCGACCAAGTCATGCCCGACTGACGGCATAGAGCGCAAATGAGAGAGGGGTGCTTCAGCCCCGTCTTGGCCCCTCCTTGAATGCACTGAAGGATAGATCGGACTAGATGAGGGGCCACATCGAATCTGAGCCCGGTAGTGATAGCATATAGTAGTGGGGCATGAGAGAGTAAGACTGAGCGGATCTGCGAGGTAGGATCGACTCGTGCGCAGAGGAAGTATAACCAGGCTCGCTCGAGCCGACTGAGGCGCGAACTCTTAAAATAGAAGGCTGAAGAACCCGGGGCGCGAGTCTCCCAGACGGAACCGGGCTGTGTGAGTGTCTCAAGCAGAGCCTCCCTCGTGAGGCTACTCATACTCCGCGTATATGCCGCCTCGTCCACCACTGGTAGCTCGTATAGTCTCCGAATTGCGGCCACCGAAAAATCCACACTCTGGCCTCGGACGACGACCTGAGTCCGAGTATCTGATGGCGCCATCATCTGCCCTGCCCGAATATGTCGCAATAGGGCACTGGCGTAGAACTCCTGGACGATAGAGATCACAGCCGGCTCGGGTGGCGCAGTGAAACAAGCCCATCCCATCTCGTCGATCATAGTCAAAAGCTCACCGTCCTGGGGGGCGGGAGTGAATCCCCGCTCTGGGATTATTGGTCGAGGCCGGATTTTTTCGTTGAATATTTTGTGAATGTCAGGATCGGAAAATTGGTGAGACTCCAAATCAGCTCGACTTTGTGATGTCTCCCCTCTTGTGGGGATGATTGTGCTCTAGTCCTCGTACTTATCTTCCTTTTTCTAGCCATGGTGAGATTCCTGAAAAAATTAAACACCAGAAATTACACAACCTTTAAGGAAAACTACACCACTCCCGACTTAAGATACGCGGAACGTGAATGAATGAGCTTGCATCATCGAAGAGGAAATTAAGGCTGAGCTTTCAAGTTTAAGCATGACGTAAGGGGTTGGGGTACAATGTAATCCGATAAAATAATTCATTGCATATAGTTTAAAAAACGTTTGGCTCAAAAATTTTCATTGACGCATTTTATCAAACACCTAACATGCATGAGTTTAAATGAAGAACAAGAATTATAATGGCTAAATCTAATCCCAAAAATAACAACATCAATCGATATGGTCATGACAAAACGACAAACAACATCAACAATCCATATATAATCTTCAAATATCATCCACAATCAATCGATAATCACCATACTCACCCTACGGTGGGCATGAACTAAACATATTCAACTTTAAATGAAGAACAATACCTCACTTTTCAATTCATGTAGCAATTAATATTAAGAATTGAGAATTACCTTGCTTGGATTGAAGAATGTAAGAAGAAGAAGAATTGAGAAGGGTTCATCCGGGCGCTGCGCAAAGGAGGGAAAGAAACTTAGAATTTGTGCCGGCCGATCCATGTTATAAAGGAGAGCAGGGCGGTTGATCTTCGCAACAGGGGCCACGGCACAGCTTAAGTGAGCCGCGGCCCAGAGTACAGCCTGCCTGGGCCTTTTTGTAATGTTTCCGTGTGCCGCGGCTCAACATACGGGTGCCGCGGCTCATAGTGTAAGTGTGCCGCGGCTCATTTGGTCCGTGCCGCGGCATGGAGTATAGCTTCCTGGGCGTTTCTTGGACATTTGGCGTGCCAGGGCTCAGTGCATATGTGCCGCGGCTCAGGGACCGGGTGTGCCGCGGCTCAGTAAGGTCGTGCCGCGGCACAGAGTACAGTTCGGTTGGCCTTTTTGTGTCAACTTGTGTGCGCCGCGGCTCGCTTCTATTGTGCCGCGGCCCAGGGTTAAATTTTCCCCTGGGGATATTCCTGCACAGAATTTTCAAAGGAAAACACCAAGCACGTGAGGGGTAAGCAAATCAAAGCAAAAATCATGAAAAATATAGACTCTAAAATGCATGAAAACACTGAAAAATAAAAATCTACAACTAATACTCGGGTTGCCTCCCGAGAAGCGCTAAGTTTATAGTCTTCAGCCGGACTTTTCGAAAATCAGTTTGCATTTCGCAAAGACCATTTGGACTCCGCACAGTCCATCGAACTGTTATTACGTAATTTTTGACCATTAGTTTTCAACCGCTCGACTTTTGGTTGGGACATCTAACGTTCTTTGCGAAACGGCTTTAACAATTATAGCCTCCCAAAACACCCATTTTGCAACTGACTTGGCAATCGTTTGACTTCCGGCTTATTTTTCAACTCCACGGGCGAACTTATGACCGCATGAGACTTTTTCGATGGTGGATGAACGGATGTTGAAGACGACATATTCAAGTGCTTAAGATACATGATTCGTTCTTCATTTTTCTTAGACGTCGGAGCAGCTGAAACAGATTCTGAATACTTCGACCGACAATTCTCCCGGTGTGTGTCTTTCTCAAAGATATTAATTTGTGAACACTTCTCGACCTTGCTTGTACATGGGAGAGATCGAAACACATTGAATGTGACTTGCTCCTCTTCAACCCGAAGTATTAATTCACCCTCCAGAACATCAATAAGGGTCATTCCTGTAGCTAAGAACGGTCTACCCAATATAATCGGAATCTCATGGTCTTCTTCCATATCAAGCACAATGAAATCAGCAGGGAAAATGAATTTATCGACCTTGAACAAGACATCTTCTATTACCCCTCTCGGGTACTTGATGGATCTATCGGCTAGTTGTAAAGAGACCGTAGTGGGTTTCGCTTCCCCAATTCCTAGCTTCTAGAAAATAGAAAGAGGCATGAGATTAACGCTGGTGCCGAGATCACACAACGCTCTATCAAAAGACAAGTTTCCAATAGTGCACGGTATAATGAAGCTTCCTGGATCCTTCAATTTAGGCGGGAGCTTTCTCTGCAAGATTACGCTGCACTCTTCAGTTAGTGCCACCGTTTCATATTCCTCGAGCTTCCTTTTGTTAGATAAGATTTCTTTCATAAACTTTACATATCTCGGCATTTGTTCCAAGGCATCAGCAAATGGAATGTTGATGTGTAGTTTCTTGAAGATGTCGAGAAACTTGGAAAATTGTTTGTCCAATTTTTGCTTTTGCAATCGCTGCGGAAACGGGACGAGTGGCACATAGGCTGTCGGATTATCTGGAAACAATTTCGAGGATCTAGAAATTTGTGATTCCTCGGTCGCCGAATTTTTCTTCTCCTCATCATCACCTCTCTTTTTGTTCTGCCTGGGCTGCTCACACAATTCCTTCCCGCTTCTCAAACCAATGGCATTGATACTCTCTTTGGGGTTCGTCTCAGTTGTACTTGTCAAGGTACCCTCAGGGCGGGCTGTTAACACATTTGCTATTTGACCCAATTGGACTTCCAAGTTGCGAATAGAGGCGGAATGGTTTTGCAAGGTTGCTTCCGTACGGGTCAAGAACTGACTCGTATTTGCTGCTAATTTCGCCATTGCCTCCTCTAGAGAGATCTTTGGAGCGGGAGGAGGTTGCTGTTGGTGTTGAGCAAACTGAGGTTGGTTTAAGTTTTGTCCATTTTTCCACAAAAAGTTAGGGTGATTTCGCCACCCTGGATTATATGTGTTGGAATACGGATTATTTTGTTGATTCCTGTTCCCCACAAACTGAGCTTGTTCCATCGGAGGTTGCTCGAAAGGATTTCCAACTTGACATTCCGCACTAGGATGAGATCCGTTGCACCAATTACATGATTCTGTGGTGACGGGGGAAGGAGCTCGTGATAAAACTTGAAGTTGCTGAGTCAAGGCGGCAACTTGGGCCGATAGCGTAGATATTGGATCATTATCGGAGATTTCCATCACTCGTTTTGGGTTCAGACACTCTGAAGGCCACTGATACGCATTTGCATTCATAGCTTCCAATAAAGAGTGGGCTTTGGCTATCATTTTTCCCATTAAGGCACCCCCAGCGGCTGCATCAACAAGAGTGCGTGTAGAAGCGCTCAATCTGTTATAGAATGTCTGAATTTGCAGCCAATTCGGTAGACCATGGTGTGGGCATCTCCTTAGAAAATCCTTGTATCGCTCCCAAGCTTCATGAAGCGACTCCATATCAAATTTCCCGAAAGTAGTTATCTCGTTCCTTAGTCTCGGTGTCTTCGATGGTGGAAAGAACTTAGCCAGAAAGGCTTGCGCTAATTCCGCCCAAGTCGTGATAGAGCCCGGTGGTAATGAATTCAACCAAAACTTGGCTTTGTCCCTTAGAGAGAAAGGGAAAAGCCGCAGACGAATAGCATCATCGGTGACACCATTATTCTTGAAGGTATCACAAATCTCGAAAAATGAAGCGATGTGTGCGTTGGGATCATCATTTGCCAGTCCACAAAATTGGCTTGCTTGCACCATCTGAATAATAGCCGGCTTAATCTCGAAGTTGTTCGCTTGGAGGGTTGGACGCCGAATCCTCGAAAAGTTTGCATTGATTTGTGGCATTGCATAATCACGGAGTGCTAATGCCGGTTGAGCTTGCTGAATAGGGTTGTCTCCTTCGTGATTTCCTGTATTATCGGCCATGGTGCCTTTTGTCAGTAGCTCATGCTTTTCCTTCTTGCTTTTCCGAAGAGTGCGCTCGAGTTCAGTATCCAAAGGTAGTAGGCCTTCGTTACCGAATTTTCTCATGCACTAACCAGAAATTCCTGGAAGAAAAACAAATAATAAAAAAAAATTAGACAAAAATAAAATAATGTTCAAATTAAGACTAGAAATACTGAAATCGATATTAGTAAAATAATCACTCCCTGGCAACGGCGCCAAAAACTTGTTGCGAGATTTGGTGAATGCAAGTGCACGTTGTCGTAAACAAGTAAACAAGTGATAAGTAAGATATCGTTCCCACGAGGACTGACTTACTAACTACCAATTTATGAGTATTCTAATTTTATCTGAACGATCGAAATTGGAGGTGCAAGTAATAACTAAAAAGAATAAATAGTAAAATCGATTGTTTGAAGAAAGAAAATCAAATAAGGAATTAATCTAGGATGGTGAATCCACCTCGGTTTATCCGAATTACTCTTGATTATATGAATTTAATGATTTCCCAATTTATTGAAGGTGAAGGTTGCTAAAATACTCTATCGCCTCTCCCGAGGTCAATAGAATTTTCTAAGGCGAATAACACACTCTATTCCTAGGTGAATTAATTCGACAATAGGCAAAAAGCACGAAATCTTCAGAAAGGCCACGTAATTCCTATGAGTATATTCCTATCTCACAAGATAAAACGGTTCTCACCAATTTTTCCTACCAACTCTCCTCTCCCGATTCGAGTTTCATAATCAAAACAATTCAATTATAGGCCACACAATTGAAAGCATTAAGAACAATTGGGGAAAACTCAATAGAAAAGGGAATTATGTTGATAATGCAAAATCAAAAGTTAATTCATCAAAACCTCGGTTTCATCAAAATCCTAGAATAGGGTTCTAGCCTAACATGCTAGAAAATAAAAATACTCAAAGAATTAAAGAAAGCATAAAAATCAAACGCAGTTGAAGAACTTGGATTCCTCCGTTCTCTAGCTTCCGCTCTCTGCACCTTGGTGTTTTTCTCCTTCTCTTTGATTCCTCGATCCTTCAATCCTTTTTTTTTCAGACCTTTAATCCCTATTTATAACCATCATTCGTCTCCAAAACGCGTCTGTAGATTAGGTCGAAAACAGGCTTTAGAAACGACTCAGAAACGAGGCAAAATTAGCAAAACCATCTTACGGGCCGCGGCTCAATAAGAGCGTGCCACGGCCCCTAATGCTCAGCGCGCAGCCCTGGGCGCATTTTTTCTTCATGGGCCACGGCTCAATAAGTGCGTGCCGCGGCCCCCGGTACAGTGCATTCGGCGCCTTGCTGTGCCGTGCGTGTGCCGCGGCCTGGCCTTGGTGTGCCGCGGCCCTAGGCCAAAAATTGTCGTTTTGGCCTGTTTTTCGTCGTTCGAGCTTCCGGACTCTAATTTCCTACAAAACATATAAAGATAGTGCATCAAAAGCTCATTTATGCAGATTTAGACTTAAATGGATATAAAATAATGATAAATAAGCGCATAAAAATACGCCTAACAGTTTCCTATGAATTCGAAATCAATATTGTATGAATGTGTTGTTCAATGAGTTACATTTCATTCAAGGTTGCTTGTTTGAGTGAGTGTTGTTAGTTGAGGAAACCGTCCGTCCGTTCATTCGAAGAAGGACTATTTTCGTCTATGGAATTGAGGCAAGTTATCTTGCTTGGTTATAATGATGATTGAATTCTTGTGAAAGTTATAAATTTCGTGTATATGTAATGCTTTATGAATACATGATTCATAATGTGGTATTGGTCTTGATCTTGTTTATCATTTCGTTGTGGGGTTGTATTCCCAAGTTCACTACCTTTGTATCGTTGGTCTCGTTGATCATTCTTATCACTTCGGTGAGTTTCTTGATTCGTGATTTGTTGTGTGATTTATTGAGTCTCATTCATGTTGTATCGTGACATATCTGGAGTCATATAAGCTTGTCGATTGAATATGTGTAGGATTTTTAGCCAGACACATATGGTCATCCGTTGATGTTTCCGCATTGGACTTTGCACACAAGACGTAGTTCGTGAGGCAAATTAGGTACATTATCCCACGTATATCCTGGATTCTGTATATGGGGTGGACATGTGCACGGACACATTTCCGGATCGGGCGCACTGTGATGTCCGTCTTGAGCCATACTGATTGGTCGTTCATATTCCATGTATGACTGGTTATGTTCGACAGTTTGTGATGGGTTGTTTATACATTCGAGGGGTATGTTCAACAGTCGGGTTGTTTTCCTTGAGATACAGTGTATGTGATCACAAAATACTGTGGTTTTGGGTGAAATACTTGTGTTGTATTTTAGGTCGAGGCAAAGGCAGGGCACGAGAAGATCACGGTGACGGCCAAGGGTTTGAAGGATACTAGTTCGGGGGGCCCAAGTCGTTTGTTGTTCGGTTATGTTTAAACCATGTAATATCAATTTTTCGTGTTATATAGACGCTTGTCGGTTATATTATTATTTTGAGCATATTCCATCTTCACATGGTTTATACAGATATTGGATCATGTATATTGTGACGATATTAGTCGTATGTCGTATAAACTCCTAATCGGAGTAGTGATTATTACCTTATGGTTCGGCACCATAATTATGATATGATTAATTTGTGTTTTTGTATCGCCTGGTGGGTCCCAGTGTGGGGTCCACAACACTGTAATGGCAACCGTATTTGGGATGTTACAGAAGGTGGTATCGGAGAGTCGTTTCTCTTTAAGAGTCATTGTGGATTGAACTAGTATCAAGAAACCTTCGCGTCATGTGTGACCTGTGCAAGCGCGTGACCCTACGAGCCAAATATGGTATGTTACTTATGTTCCATGATTTAATTACTGGCAAGATGTTGATGGTGGAATTGGTGTTTTGTTGATCTTGATATTCCGAGGGATTTGTGGTGGAATTTTTCTTATTGATACTTCGAGGAAAATTTTGGATTAATTATGTGATTGAATTTGTTTCGACTTGGTGTCGATATGATATTTTGTGTAGAACTCGTGGTGTCGATAATTCATGATGAGTTATTTTCTTGAACATGTAGTTTCATTGTTGCTATCAACTTAGCGTGAATTTATGATTGGCCGTAAAGGTTGTGCTTAGGATTATTTTTTGATTTTTTCAGCATGGATGGAAATTTGAGAGGCCGTGGTGGAGGGGGTCGAGGCTGTGGAAGGGGCCGAATCCTGAGGCCACAGGCCAATACACATTCGAATGTGGAGCAAAGATCAATATGTAGTGATTCGCCTACTGGGGACTAATCACACCACACCGAACGGCATGAGGATGCGCGCGTCTCCCCTTATGTTATTATGCATGCCATGATGACCCAGATGACCCAGATCGATCAAATGATGGAAACTATGCATAGAGCTGCTACTACTAGCCAACAACAAGGACCTCCGCCACCGCCTCCGGTGCATGGTGGAATCGTGAGTCGGATCATTAGTGACATCTCTCATCAGCGACCACCGACTTTTGAAGGCTCCTCTGAGCCAGCTGATATTGTTTACTAGATTGAGCACTTCGATAATTTGTTCGAGATGGTCAAATGTCCGGAATATAATCGAGTCTCCGTGGCGGCTTACTACCTTAGTAAGAGCGCCCATACATGGTGGCTTTTGGTGAGACCGGTTGATGGCGTGTGTAATTAGGAGGAACTCAAGAACCTTATTTTAGATCGTTATTATACTGCTCCACTCCGTGAGGCCAAGCTATTAGAGTTGTTGAACCCCGACCCATCTAAGGATGATGATGTGTTTTCTATTGCTGAGAAATTCTAAGCACTTCTTCCGTTCGCCTCGTCCATTGAACGGAAGCTGATAAGATCAAGTATTTTCTTAAGAGGCTAAAACCCCAGGTGAGAATGCAGTTACTTAATCACCACTACAAGACTCTACCAGAATTCATCGAGAGAGCTCTTGAGTACGAACTTACTGTGAAGGATATTTCCAAAAAGCAGCCTTAGTCCACTAATAAGAGGTCATGGAACCAGACCCATGCTGATAGTAACTGGGGAACATTCAAGAATCCCCAATCTGTACCGACTTTTTCTGAGCGGCCACTTGTGGCATCAAAACCAATAGGTTCGCATACCCAAGCAGTCAGCTCGTCTATTGTGTGTTTTAACTGTGGATATCTAGGGCACATCAGCTCCAAATGTCCGATTCGGGTTGTTGCATGCCATACTTGTGGGATTATTGGGCATCGTGCTCATTTTTTTAGAGGTATAACATGACGCACTCCAGTAGCCTCTCATGCTCCAGTTTAGTCTTTAGTTTAGGACCGGGCACCGTTGTCTGCTTCCCACCAGACTACAGGGGAAAATAGAGGAATGGGCCGTGGAAGTCAAGTTGGTACATCAGGTACCGGAGCTGCAAAATTCAGAATCTACGAGATGAAGAAGGCTGACGAATCCGAAGCTAGCATGATTACAGGTACACTCAAGATCTACTCTCAGCCTGTATGTACTCTTTTTGATACTGGTGCTTCGCACTCCTTTATATCTGCTACTTGTTTGAGTCGTTTGCAATTAGATCATATTATTGATTGTGAGCCTTACGTGATTGGTCTACCCGATGGCAGAGGATTATTGGGAATCGTGAAGTTCAGAACTGTCCATTTTATATGAACGACATCGAGTGGTTCTCAAACTTGTTTGTGTTGGTTATTGGTGCTACACGACCAAGACAGTGGATTCGACCAACTGAATTGGCCGATATTCCGGTGGTACGAGACTACCCAGATGTTTTTCCAGATGAGTTGTCAGGCTTACCTCCACATCGTGAGGTAGATTTTACCATTGAGTTAGAGCCAGGTACGTCCCCGCTTTCAAAAGCACCGTATCACATGGCTCCAACTAAGATACAGGAGTTGAAGAATCAGCTTGAGGATTTGATCGAGAAGGTTTATATTCGGACTAGTGCATCCCCTTGGGGAGCACCAGTGTTATTTGTACGAAAGAAGGACGGAGTCCTGCGTCTACGTATTAACTACTGTGATTTGAACAGGGTAACAGTCAAGAATAAATATTTGTTGCCTCATATAATGATTTGTTGGATCAACTCAAAGGCGCAACTGTGTTTTCCAAGATTGACTTAAGATCCGGGTATCATCAGTTGAGGATCCGAGAGTCCAATATTTCGAAGACAACTTTTCGTACTCGCTATGGGCATTATGAGTTCGTGGTGATGCCGTTTGGACTGACTAACGCACCGGCGGTATTCATGAAATTAATGAATCGAATTTTCATTGATTATCTGGATCATTTTGTGGTCGTTTTCATCTACGACATTTTGATTTACTCCCGTGACCGTGAAGAGCACGAGTTTCATCGCCGTCAGGTTGTCGGTGTGCTGAGGCGAGAACAACTCTGTGGAAAATTTTCCAAATGTGAGTTATGGATTTCTGAGGTCACTTTTCTTGGGTATGTGATATCGGTTGATGGGGTAGTGTGGACTCACAAAAGACAGAGGTTATCCGAGATTGTCTACCTCCGAATAATGTGGAGGAAGTTCGCATTTTTCTTGATCTAGCAGGCTATTACCAATGGTTTGTGGAAGGCTTTTCCAAGATTGCTCAACTGCTGACTAATATGTTGAGGAAAGATCAGAAGTATACATGGTCAGAGGCATGTCAACAAAGCTTTGACGAACTCAAGAGTTGATTAATTTCGGCACCAGTCTTGGTCCTACCACAAGGTACCGAAGGATTCATGGTGTATAGTGACGCATCAAGACAGGGCCTTGGATGTGTGTTGATGTAGAATGGGAAAGTGATTGCATCAAGACAGTTGCAACCCTATGAAGTTAACTGCCCGACCCATGACTCGGAGCTAGCAGTTGTGGTGTTTGCATTGAATATTTGGCGCCACTACTTGTATGGAGTCACCTGTCAGATTTTTACTGATCACATGAGTCCGAAATGTATTTTTACTCAGAAAGAGTTGAACATAAGAAAGAGGAGGTGGCTAGAGATGATTAAAGATTATGATATTGAGATCTTATACAATCCGGGAAAGGTAAATGTAGTTGCCGATGCCCTAAGTCGTAAGACAGTATAGGAGCAAATGCTTAATCGCTTGACAACTCAAAGAGAATTGCAGTTAGATCTCATGAGGCCGGAGATTGAAGTCTGGTTATAGCGTATTCAGGGACAACTTTGCACACTTGATGTTTCATCGTCCCTTGACGATATAATCGGATCGAAGCAGGTTACGGACCCATTCTTATCTCAGATTTGAAATGAAGCAACTTAGGGGAAAGCCCCTGGATTTGTAATCTACAAGGATGGACTGATACGATTCAAGAATCGAATATATGTACCGACAGATGAAGAGTTGAAAAACTCTATTCTGATAGAGGCTCATGTTACCCCATACTCCATTCACCCGGGGTCTAACAAGATGTATAAAGATTTGAAGCAATATTATTGGTGGGGTAATATGAAACGAGAAGTTCTAGAATTCATTTCGAGATGTTTAACCTATTAGCAGGTTAATATTGAGTATCAGCGACCAGCGGGTATGCTAAAACCACTCCCTATCCCAGAATGGAAATGAGAGGGCATATATTTGGATTTTATCACAAACTTGTCGATGAGTCGTCGAGGTATGATTACGATTTGGGTGATTGTGGATTATCTGACCAAATTAGCCTACTTCTTGGAGATCAAAGACACGTAGGATCCCAAGAGGTTGGCCCAGATGTTCATTAAATAGATTGTGAGGTTGCATGATACTCCCAAGGGTATCATATCAGATCGTGACGGACGGTTCGTGTCACATTTCTGGAAAGTAATTCATCGTGCGATGGGTACACAGTTGAACTTTAGTACGACATTTCACCCTCAGATCGATGGCCAGTCTGAGAGGACTATCAAAACTATGGAGGATATGTTGAGGGTGTGTGCTCTCAATTGGAAAGACGATTGGGAAGCTCAACTACTTTTGGTGAAGTTCACCTACAATAACAGTTGGCATGCTTCGATTAAGATGGCACCTTATGAGGCATTGTATGGCCGTCGTTGTAGGTCCCCTTTATGTTGGGACGACTTGTCTGAATCTATGGGTACGGAGCCTGGTATGTTGTTAGCAGCTCGTGAGAAGATCACTCTGATTAGGAGTCGTTTGTTAATGGGTCAAATCCGACAGAAGTCTTACGCAGACAACCGTCGACGACCACGTGAGCCCGATGTTGGTGACTATGTGCTAGTGAAAGTGTCTCCGACTCGAGGTGCTTTTCGTTTTGGGAAGAGAGGCAAGCTGAGTCCAAGGTATATTGGACCGTTCAAGATTTTGGAACGTGTAGGCGATCTGGCCTATCGTCTGGCGTTGCCCCTGTCTTTAAGTCGGATTCACAATGTGTTCCATGTTTCCCAGTTGAGGAAGTATGTTTCTGATCCGAGCCATATACTTTAGTTCGAAGAGATTGAGATAGCTGATGATTACTCGAGAGGAGGATCAAACAGTTGAGGAACAAGATGATTCCCCTATTGAAGATTCAATGGTCGAGACATGGAATCGATGAGGCTACATGGGAAACCGAGGATAGCATGCGGGAGAGATATCCCGAGTTGTTTACCCCCTTAGTTTCGAGGATGAAACTCTTTTTAAGGCGGGGAGTATGCAATATCCGACTTTAATTTCTCATCTTTACTGTTGTATTACTTAGATGATTCGGGTATCATCGTATTGTGTTTGCATTTAGTGTAATGATTATAATGTTGAGATATACTAGAATCAAATTAATTATATTTGTCGTTCGCACTATGTTTGATTGTTAGATGTTGTACGGAGAATCACATTTTTTAACTATGTCCTTGGTACTTAACGTACGCTACTGTTGTAGCTTAGCGTACGTTATATGTGTTCTTTGAAGTACGTAGAATATTAGGGATTGCATACTTAATATAGGACATCAAATAGATTCTCAACTTTTGGCATGTAGAGTCATGCTTGACCAGGATTTTTGGCTTGATTGCGACATCCAAGTCAATGGGCATTACATACGTAATTGTCATGCTATATCATACGTACTGTAGGTGAGCTTACGTACATCATTTTTTGCAACGTATGTAAGGGTGTGTGTGTGTGTTGAGGCAGTAGCTTCTGGAGGATCGTTACATATGTAACACTCATGTGTTAGCATACGTAAATAGTTCTAACATACGTTAACCTTTGCTGGTAGCGTACATTATGACAAATGCAGATTATAAAGACATGTCTTGTCTTTCATTTTTGCACGAACCAAACTCGAATATCCTCTCTAGAAATCATTCCTCTGCCTTCTAAAGTCGATTTTATCCCCTTTCATCTTGTCACTGAGCTTCATAACTTGGGTTGGAGCTTAGAAGATTGATGATTGAAGTGTGTTCTTGAAGTCTTTGGTGTTTTTTCTTCATTTTTAAGAGGTTGGTTGTCTAACTTGTCTTCATTCCGTAATGATGTTGATGCTAATGATTATTATTTCATATGATGTTAAATTGATCAAGTATAACATGTTGATCATTAAGATTATGAACAATTAGTGAAGAACATGATGAGAATGTTAGTATTTATAACTTCTTGAATTGTTGAAATGTTTAAAGATAACATGGTTATTATTTATTCATAGGAAGACATGATAGATAGGAACCTGATGATTTAGGACTTATAATTAAGCATGTTCATAATGCTTGGAGATTTTTGGATGATATAACCATATTTTGGAAAGGTTTAGCAAATTCATTGGAAGATGATAATGAGTTTTGAAGATAACCCTTATGATTTTGGTATACTCAAGATAAACTTGATGAATTGATGAAATAAGGACTGTCTTAAACATCGTGATCGGATATAGATAATGTTCTTAAGAGAATTATGACGATATAAGATGATATTAACATAATGAGATGATTAATTGGAGTTGTTCTTGATGAATTCTTGTTCAATGTAATAACAATAGTATTAACGAACATCTTAAGTATGATAATTCGATCATAGAAATGATTTGAGGATATTAAAGTGCATCAATTAGGACTTTAATGTCTATTGGGATTGTTTCGACAATTCGGGTAGAATTACTGGTGTTGTTCCTATGAATTCGATATTGATATTGTATGAATATGTTGTTGAATGAGTTACATTTCATTCAAGGTTGCTTGTTCGAGGGAGTGTTTTTAGTCGAGGAAACCATTCGTTCGTTCGTTCGTTCGAAGAAGGACTATTTTCGTCTACGTAATTGAGGCAAGTTATCTTGCTTGGTTATAATGATGATTGAATTCTTGTGAATGTTATAGATTTCGTGTATATATAATGCTTTATGAATTTATGATTCATAATGTGGTATTGTTCTTGATCGTGTTTATCATTTCGTTATGGGGTTGTATTCCCAAGTTCACTACCTTTGTATCATTGGTCTCATTGATCATTGTTATCACTTCGGTGAGTTTCTTGATTCGTGGTTGGTTATGTGATTTATTTAGTTTCATTGTCATTTTGTATCGTGATATATCTGGAGTTATATCTGCATGCCGATTGGTTATGTGTAGGATTTTTAGCCAGGCACATATGGTCATGTGTTGACGTTTACGCATTGGACTATGCAGGCGAGACGTAGTTCATGATGCTAATTAGGTACATTGTTCCACGTATATCCTGTATTCCGTACACGGGTGGACATGCACACGGACACATTTCCATATCGTGCATACTATGATGTCTGTATGGACACATACTGATTGGTCATTCATATTCCATGTATAATTGGGTATGTTCGACGGTTTTCGATGGGTTGTTCATACGCCTGAGGGGTATGTTCAACAGTCGGGTTATTTTCCTTGAGATCCAGTGTATGGGAATTGTAAAACGTCTTGAGAATTATTATCATGTATATCTGACCCTGTGGTTTTAGGCGAAATACTTGTGTTGTATTTTAGGTCGAGGCAAAGGCAAGTCACGGGAAGAGCACGGTGGCGTAGGGTTTGAAGGATACTAGTTCGGGGGGCCCAAGTAGTTTGTTGTTCGGTTATGTTTAAACCATGTAATATTATATTATTATTTTGAATGTGTTCTATCTTCACATGGTTTATACTGGTATTGGATCCTGTGTATTGTGATGATATTAGTTGTATGTCGTATAAACTCCTAATCGGAGTAGTGATTATTACCTTGTAGTTCGGTACCACAATTATGATCTGATTAATTTGTGTTTTGTTATCGCCTGGTGGGTCCCAATGTGGGGTCCACGGCACTGTAATGGCCGCCTCATTCGAGGTGTTATAGTGGCTTGGTCAGTTGATTGGCAATATTATTTGTTGTGTTTACTGTCTGTAGTAAACATTTCACTTCTGAACCATTTCTATAACAAAATAATACTTTCTCTCAATTTGTTTGGTGTTGTGGTGAACCTAGGCTCCTTATCCTGTGCAAAAGCTCCATCGTTGTTGCAAAACAGTGCCATGGGCTTCTTTGCGTCAGGGACCACTAGAAGTTCCTCAATGAACTTCTTATCCAAAGAGCTTCTTTAGCAGCCTCCGTGCCTGCCTGATACTCGGCTTGACATGTAGAGATTGCAGTCGCGCTTTACTTGTCACTTCTCCAAGACACTACTCCACCATTCAGAGTAAAGATATACCATGAAGTGGACATCTTCACATCCATGTCTCTCAAAAAATCTGAGTCTGTATTACCCTCCACTTTTAGTTCTCTACCTCGTACGTAAGAACCAAGTCTTTAGTCCTATTCAGGTACTTAAGAATGTTGTTTACAGCCGTCTAATGTTTGCTACCCTGGATTTGACTGAAACTGACTTACTAGGCTCACAACATAGGCAGTGTCCGGTCTAGTGCAAATCACAGCGTACATGAGGCTACCCACTATCGAATCATAGGACACCTTGCTCATTTCCTTTCTGTCTTCCTCACGTTGAGGACACATCTCTAAGGAAAATTTTATGTCATGTCGCATAGGTAGAACCTTCTCTTAGAATCTTCCATCCTAAATCACTTTAGGATCTTTTCTATATAAAGGGCTTGGGAAATACCTAATATTCTGTTCACCCTATTCCTGTAGAGATGAATGCCCAGAATATAGGTAGCTTCTCCCAAGTCTTTCATTGAGAACTTATTAGAAAGCCAAGCTTTCACAGAACTGAGCATTCTTACGTCGTTTATTATAAGTAGAATGTCATCCACATATAGTATTCAGAACGCAATTGTGCTACCACTAACCTTCTTGTAAATACAGGGCTCCTCTTCATTTTAGACAAAATCAAACTCTTTGGCTGTCTTGATAAAAAGAAAATTCCAACTTCGCGAAGCTTGCTTCAGTCCATAAATGGCACGCTGAAGTTTGCATATTTTATGAATAGCGATTTCATATATGAATCCATTAGGTTGTTGCAAATCTCCTCCTCGCGGAATCCATCTAGTAATGCCGTTTTCACATCCATTTGCCATATTTTATAATCTAAGTGGGCTATTATGGCAAACATCATGCAAACCGACCAAATCATGGATACAGGCGAAAAGGTCTCGAAGTAATCGATTCCCTCTATTTGGGAATAACCCTTTGCCACAAGCCTGGCCTTATAGGTATCAACCTTGATATCTCCATCAGTCTTTGTCTTGTACATCCATTTAGGACGATCCACCAAATGCAGACCTGATTAGCATGCATAGGGTCTATCTCAGCTTCCATATCCTCTTGCCACTTTACTGAGTCTACATCTACCATCGATTGGTCATATGTAGAGGGATTATTCTCTTAGCTACTTTTTGTCATATCATAAGGACCCAGTTCCTCTTGATGCAGATAGCCATACCTATCAGGGAAATGAGAATGTCTACTAGACCTGTGAGGTTATGTTTGTATTTCAGAAGGTTCTGTTTCAATATCTTGTACAGGTGTCTCATTTGGTGTTTCTTTGTTTTTTTGTAAAGAAATATTTCTACCTGTGCCACCTTCCTGAATGAACTTATCTTCAAGAAACTGTGCTTGTAAAGCAACTACAATCTTCGTGCATGTAGAATAGATATCCCATGGAATCTCCTGGATATCCTATGAAAGACGACCCTTTACTGACCTAGCTTCCAACTTCTCTACTTTAGTCTTCTTGACATAAGCAGGACATCTCCAAATACTAATGTGATTAATACTTGGCTTCCTACCTCTCCACATCTCATGTGGAGTCTTAGGAACGGATTTGGAAGGACATCTGTTCAAGATATGTGTAGCAGTAAGGAGCGCATAACCCCATAAGTAAATTGGTTGATGATATAGCTAAGCATGGAGCGAACCATGTATAACAAGGTTCGGTTCCTTCTTTCTGACACACCTCTTAATTGTGGAGTAGCTGGAGGAGTAAATTGTGACACTATTCCTAGTTCTTTCAAAAACTCAGCAAACTCGATACTCATATACTTGCCACCTCGGTCCGACCAAAGTGCTTTAATATGATGTCCTATTTGGTTTTCAACCAGGGCCTTAAATTCCTTGAATTATAAAAGGCTTTAACTTTAGGTTTCATTAAGTACATGAATCCATACCTAGTATGGTCATCAGTGAATGTAATAAAATACTGAAAACCATCTCATGCCACTTCAAAAGGGCCACATACATTGGTATAGATCAATCTAAGTTTTTCAGCAGCTCTTTCAAAAGTCCCTGTGAATGGTAACTTAGTCATTTTGCCTTGAAGGCGAGATTCACAAGTTGGATAGGAATCCGACCACAATAGACCCGTAAGCCCATCTTTATCCATTTGATGAACCTTGGTCTGACTACCATGACCAAGTCTAAGATGCCACTTAAGTGCTTGGTTTGTTTCATCCCTACCACGCTTCCTAGTTATAGTGTTCATAGCTGTTTTATTCTTTAGATTCAAGTGGTATAAACCATTTAATAATATAGCAGTACCAACCAATTTATTTCTAAAATAAATTCATAAGACCCATCTCTAATAAAGAAATGAAATCCCTTTCGGTCCATGACAGAATTGATACAATATTTTTATGCCCCTTGGGCAAAATAAGGACATCATCCAAAGTAATAACAAATCTGGGTTCTAAGTCCAACATAAGTGATCTGATGTCAGTAGCCTTGACACTATGACCGCTGCCGACTGTTACCATCACTTCTCCAGCTCCAAGCTTCCTACTTCGTTCCAGATCCTAATTCATTGTACATATATGAGAACTTGTACCAGAATCATGTATCCAAGAAGTAGAATAAACAATTATAGAACCATTCCTTTCCAAAACTAGTTGTTCCGTACCTGAAGGTGCATTGCGGTCAAGTTTTGGACAGTGCCTCCTCTAGTTGCCTAACTCACTGCACTTGAGGCAAGCATCTGTCTTCTTGGACAACTTTACTCTTTTGAAACATTAGGGCCTTACCCTTATCTTTCTGTATTCCACTTTTGGGCTTGAACTGCTTCTTGCCCTTCTTCTTATTATTCTTGGACCACCAAGACCCAGAAGTAATTACAAGAGCAGCCTCCTTTGGCCTAGTCTTCATCTGAGACTATGCCATACTCAGTTTGTTCATTAGCTTAGCCATGTTGCATGCAATCTCATTGCAGTTGATGTTCATTAAAAACTGAAAGAATGAGTCAGTAAGTGATTGTATGATAAGGTCGGTCTTGAGAGAAGCATGCATCCTGAAATCAAGATCCTCCAATCTATTGATCATGGATATTATTTTGAGGACGTGATCCCTAAATTTCTCACCTTCCTTCATCCCAGCACCAAAAATGCTTCCAAAAATAGAAATTGCCACCGTTGCAATAATTGAGGTCACTGGAAGAGAAATTAGAAGGTTTACTTGAAAGAGATAAAGCATACCAAAGGTAATGATACTACCACATGTAAATTTGTTTTAGAAGTTAACTAATCTACTTCTACAAGCACGTTTCTAATTGGATAGGATTAAATACTGATGGTCCTCTTGCTGTTGCTCGTGTGTGGATGAATCTTGTTTGGTTGTTAGGGTTCTGTTGTCGGTCTGTCTATCAGGAGCTGTTAATGATTATGAAGCGCAAGGTCAAGGCTAGGATTCTCATCAACCTCCTTTTCTCTTATGACGGGCAAGCAACTATCATGCTTGTGCTGGTGGAGGATCAATTTGAGACCTTTTATAGTCGATTTATGCCTGCATTAGTCCAAAAAATTATCCGTAATTGGATAGATTCAAAGACTGTAGCCTCTTCTCCTCATTTGGCCTCTAACCTTGTGTGGAAGAAGCTTTGCTTTGTTGATAATATTCGATATTTGGTTTGATGTAATTTTACTTTGGCCTAAACTTCTATGTAATGATCCCATTGATTTGGATGCTTAGACAATTAGGATAACCTCTAAGATGTGGATAGGGAATGCCCTTGATTATCTCAGTTGTAACTTGTTTATTTCATATCATGAATGAATATAGTTACCTTTTCAAAAAAAAACTAATCTACTTCTAACTCCTGGATATTGGATACTGGATGTGGATCTTATATTTGTACAAATATGCAGGGGTTTATAAGTAGTAGAAAGATGAAGAAAGGGGAAGTAGATCTACGAGTAGGTACTGGAGTAAGAGTTGTTGCACTATCTGTAGAAAGCAAGAGTTATTACACTATCTTATTAGTTTTGAAGAATTACTATTATGTTCCTGCTATGAATAGGAATATTATGGTTTGTGTTTAACTTGATGACTTGTTTTACAGTACAACTAAGTTGTATACTAGCATTTACAATAAAGATTTAGATGAGTCTAACACCTTAGAAGTCTATAACATCCCATCCAAGAAACTTAGACTCAATGATTCTAATTCGATTTACTTATGGCACTGTCGACTTGGCCACATAAATAAGAAATGCATTTTTTAACTCCATCAAGATGGACCTTTAGACTCGTTTGAATATGAGTTATTTAGGACATGCGAATCTTGCTTATTAGGGAATATGACAGAGAATTCTTTCACCAGTTATGGAGAAAGAGCTAGTGGTCTATTAGGCCTAGTACATACGGATGTATGTGGGTCTCTTGGCAAGTCAAAGGCAGATATCAATACTTCATCACTTTTATTGATGATATTAGCTGATACAGACACCTTTATCTTATGAATAATAAATTTGAATCTTTTGAAGTGTTCAAAATATTCCAGAATGAAGTACATAATCAACTTGGTAAAACAATTAAAGCCCTTCGATCGGCTTGAGATGGCGAATACTTGAGTCAAGAATTTGATGATCATCTTAGGAGTTGTGGAATTGTTTCACAGCTTACTCCTCTTGGAAAACCTCAACATAACAGCGTGTGTGAGAGGAGAAATCAAACTTTATTAAGTATGATTCAATCTATGATGAGTTGAAAGGAGCCTCCATTATCCTTTTGGGGCCATCCTTGGAAACTTGTCTTTTCTAATAATCTAGGGTTGCGAAGCGTTCGTAAGACGCCAAATTTCTGACTAATTGGCACCTAGATCTAAAAATTACTTATTTGTAGGATATTCTAAAAAAACTAAGGGATACTACTTTTATAAGCCCGTAAAGAACAAAATGTTTGTTGCTCGAGATGTTTTCTTACTAGAAAGGGAACTATTTTCCAAAATACATGGGTGGGAGTAAAAGAATTGAGGAAACTCGAGAACTACAAGAAAACATTGCTTCACTAATGAAAATTGAACAAGATCAACAATTAGTTGAAGAGCCAGTTCGTAGTACACATGTTCCTCGTAGATCTGATAAGGTACGACTTGAACCTAAGAGATATGGTTATCTTGTGATAGAGGGTCATGACACATCGCTCATAGATTACAAGCCTAGTACCTACTAAGACGTTACATCAGGTCCATAATCTAAGGAATGGCTAAAAGACATGAATTTCAAAATGCAGTCCATGTATGATAATCAAATTTGGAACTTGATAGATCTACCTGAAGGCTTAAAAACCATCAGGTGCAAATGGGGTCCATGTGTGATAATAAATTTGGAACTTGATAGATCCACCTGAAGGCGTAAAAATCATCGGGTGCAAATAGGTCTTCAAAAATAAGAAAGATATGGACGGCAATTTGCAAGCCTATAAAGCTAAACTAGTTGCAAAATGTTGTAGAAAAACTCATGGTATTGACTATGATGAGACATTTTCACCAGTAGCCATGCTTAAATCTATTAGAATTTTGTTTGCCACTGGCATATACTATGATCGTGAGATATGACAAATGGATGTTAGAACAACATTTCTTATGGAAAGTTGCTCGAGGATGTGTACATGACACGACTTGAGGTTTTGTTCATCCATAAAATTCTAAAATAGTTTGCAAGCTTCAAAGATCCATTGATGGATTGGAGCAGGTTTCTTGGAGTTGGAATCTTTATTTTGATGAAACAGTCAAAGAGTTTGGGTTTATCCAAGATAAAGATGAACCGTGCGTGTAAAAGAAGGTTAGTGGAAGCATAGTTGTCTTCTTAGTCTTATATGTAGATGACATCTTACTCATTACAAACGACACACCACCTTAGACTTGGTTGGAAAGTCACTTCTCAAGGAAAGACATAAGATAAGCTGCTTACATTCTTAAGATTAAGATCTATAGAGATAAACCAAATAGAATGATTGGTTTGAGTCGGTATACCTATATTAACAAGATATTGAAGAGGTTCAATATGCAAGACTCTAAGAGATAACTCTTACCAAGATCACATGGAATTCATCTGAGTATTACTCAGAGTCCTTTGGCTCAATGACGAGCGAGCCCGCATGAGAAAGATTTCATATGCTTCAGCATTGGATCAATTATATGATTTGTTCTCGATCAGATGTATCATTTACTTTAAGCATGACAAGTCGGTACCAATGAAATCCAGGTGAGAGTCACTGGACATCAATGAAAACCATCCTGTAGTACTTTAGAAGAACTAATGAGGCATTCCTAATTTAGGGAGATGTGAGAGACGAGCTGGCAATAAATGCTTACGTCAATTCGAGTTTCAAAACTAATTGAGATGATTTAAGATGACATATGATTTTGTGTTTTTATTATAAAATAGAGGTGTTGTGAGTTGCAAGGTTCAAGTGAAGTACGCTCATAGATTCTATAACTCAAGCTGAGTACCTTACAGCATCAGATGCAGCTGAGGATAATGTGTGGATTTTGAGGGTCCTATAAGTCTTTACTGCGACAGTAGTGGGGCTAATGTGTGGGCTAAGAAGTTAAGCTCCTATCAGAAATCCGAACACATACTCAGTATATGCAAAGTAGCAACTATAGAGAATGTTGTTGATCCACTTACCAACCCTCTCTTACAAGGTAACCATAAAGAACATGCTAGATAAATAGGCCTTAGAGTCATGTATAACTGGTCCTACTGTAAGTGGGACATTGTTGTAAATAGTGCCCTAGGACATTTGATGTGTCTAGATTTATAAGTTATCACATTTGTATAAAGGTATTTGATAACATCTATTTCTCGTTGATTATTATAATATGTGCATGTTTTGATGTTATAATAATCGAATAATAGTTATTCATGAATAATAAGTTATTCAAATGTCCCTGATTCAGTCATATAGACTGGAGACTCAAATGATTAATATACTAATATAAGTTTGATTGGTAATCATTGGATGATTATGTGTGTGGTACAGAACAAATTATAAGCACTGGTTAGAGAACACAATACTAAACAGACCCACATGAGATCACTATATGGAAATATCATAAGTGAATCTCAATATGATAGTATGTCAATAAGTACTTGAATATGAGATTATTATAGAGATCCAACATGATAACTATTATGCCTTGATGTAATGTAACGTCATCTGAATATTATGATCGTAAAGGTTAGCAATCTGGATTAGTAGGAATCATGTAGAGGTCAATGAATAATCAAGATGGGTTTGTCCCTCTCTTCCGAGAGCGAGATATATGTTTTTCAGGGCCCTCGATAAGTAAGACTGAAGGGAATGCATGTCCATGCTCAAATTAAGAGTCATTTGATTCAATCAGTCGACTTGAGATCGAGAAAGCATTTAAATATGATTAGTATGACTGCTTCCGTGACTTACTTCAAATATGATATCGTGCGGCAATGGAATTTGACAGTTAATTGGTTTAATAGATAATAAACTTATATTATTTAAGTAATCATAGTTATTAAGAAATAAAATAATAAGTAAAATATATAGTATAAGTTATCATATATTATCTTATTTAAATAAATAAACTGTGAATAATAAACCTAATATTAAATATTATATTTATTAGAAAATTCAATAATAATTAATATCTAATATACGATATTATATACTGTAAGTTGAAGGATAACTAAACAAATATTAGAATTTTGACTCTAGGGATTACTTAGTATGAATAGAAAATCTATGACGAGGAGTTGTCATAATAAGAGACAAAAAACAGTCGCCCTTTTCATCCATTGAGCCCTTTCCTCTCTTCTTCTTTTAGTTAATCTTGATCAACAGTGAAAGTCTTCTAGCAAGAATTTATTTGTTGTACTGTTTATCAGTATTATTCATAAGGATCTGACAGTCCGGTTTGTGCAAATTGTTCGTGTGTAGATCACCAGAAAATGAAGGTGATATTCACCAGCTTTTGGTCCGGATCTAAATATGTTCATCAGATTAAGGTAATACGATGAACCCTAAATAATTAAATAATTAAATTACTGCATGAGATCCTTGATTGGATTTTTTCTTTAAGTATTCTGCTACGTTTTACTCTTATTTGATGTACTTGATACATGAAAAACCCAACAATCATGCCACTCATACTCAAGGCATTTGAGGCGGAGAAATTATTCTTGTCATCTATCAGACTCTGATCCAATTTCTCATCTCATCTTGGAAGACCACAAATTGAATCATCAGACGAATACGTCATGTACCAACTCACGACCGTTCGCCCCTTTTCTTGAGCTTTCCGCGTGATCCGTATGCATTTCTTGCACATTGGCATCCACTTTTAGTCTTGTTTTGTAAACAGCTTCCTCCTTTAATCGGTCTGTCATGTCCTCACCAACATCGCGGCTAGGTCGGACATTTCGAACTGGCAACGGAAGATTGATTCTTTATGTAGCAGGTGCCTCGACTACACCTACAAGTGGGACTCTAACCGTCTCATGCTCGGTCGCTTGGTTATGCCTTCCTCGGTCGTGCTGATTGTCTCCTAGTGCCATGATACCTAAAAAAATTGTAACACCCCGAGATATTCAGAGTATATTACAGCACCTTGGACCCCTACATGGGACCCACCAGGCTACAAACAAGAAAACTCCACTCGACTAACCATCTCGGTTAGCGAGAACACACATTTAAATGATATGACATAAAAAGATACGCCCGGAGCAACCGGCGAAATAAGCATAAACCAACAATGTAACAATTTTAAAGTAATACAATACAGAGTTTGAAATGAAAAGCCTAAGTACTCGCGAGTACAATCTATAAGTTTATAATTGTGAAAACAACCAAATCGAAATGGACAAAAGAAGTAAAAGGACCCAAATGCACATGTCAACGACCCTGGCCAACGTCCTCGTACTGTCCCGGTGCCCGCTCGTCCGGATGATCATAACCTGAAATCCATAACAAGAATTTCCCCAAAACGGGTCCCCAAAGGGGTTAGCAATTACGCTAGTACAAGTAATCAAGGCAAACCAATCGCTTACACATTTCATAGTACATGCACCAATATCGTTTCAAAAACCAAAACTAGACATGTCTTTTCCGGAAACAAACAGTCACAATTAATTTGCCTAGGACCGGGATGAAGCCACGAATCCCACTCGAGGCCTCTAAGGACCCTCCCGATCTGGCCACATTCACAAAACAAATCAAGCACCACACGTCACCTAGGACCGGGACGAATCCACGAATCCCACTCGAGGCCTCTAAGGACCCTCCCGAGCTGGCTAGCGAAACAAACTCATGAATCCAGGATGAATCCATAGATTCTCTCGAGGCCCCGTCGGACCCTCCCGATGTGAGTAAAGCACACACAATATACATTACCATTTCACGTTAAGCATAAAGGTTTCCAAGAATTACTTGCCTTGAATAAAAGACGGCGCAACGAACGGAAGGAAAACACCGACGACCGTTAGGATCCGATAATCACGAACCTAACGATACGAAGAACACAATCACCACCAATTCTAACTAAATACGGAATTGGAAAACACCCGAAAACCCGCCTACGATTTATGTGTATTCGTATCAAACAACGATGAGGGCGGATCGCAACTAAACCCTCTCGGTTATGTAAATATCACGAAATACACCATGAGTTCGTAGGAGAACAAGAACAATGAAGAGCTTAATCATAATCAACAAGGATTAATCAACAACACGAAGCAAAACGAACATTACACCCGAAAACCCCCAAATCCTCCAAGGTAGGTTATAAGAGATTTTACCTTGATTCGAAGATGAACGATGGATGATTAGTGATAGGTGGATGGTATGATACTTGAATATTCCCTTACAATGGAGTTTGGATCGAAATCGGACGAACCCTAGCCTCAGTCGTCGCTCCCGTCGCGAAAATAAAAGAGAGATGTGAGAAATGAGAAAAACTGGGCCGCTGCCAGTTTATATACTGGCAGGAGTTACGGCCGTAACTCGCAACACATACGGCCGTAACATAGGAACATTATGGCCGTAACCTGACTCTCTTACGGCCGTAACTGGCCTCTGGAGAGAATTGGGCAAATTTGACGAATGACACATACGGCCGTATCAAGAATACCATTACGGCCGTATCGATACTTACGGCCGTAACTAGAGCATGATACGGCCGTAACTAGGAACTGGACCAGGGGGGTAAGAAATGAAGCCTTGTTACGGCCATATGAAGGAAGCTTACGGCCGTAACTCACGATTATTACGGTCGTAACCTATACGGCTTACGGCCGTAACATGGCCTGTGACAGCAGGCCAGCCTGAAACACTGCTCGACGAGGAGACGATCGAAAAGAGAAAAAATAACAAGGTGTATCCATGGCCAACGGATACACTCACCACGGATTTAAGTCAGAAACTAAAACGTTACGATGAAGTGTGATTCCGAATGCCCGAAGGTTCAGGAACAACAAAGATAACAAGAACACCCTAAACTTAGGAAAATTACGAAACGGCCCAAACGTTCAAAATCCGCGATACGATGTCGGATTAACAAACCGAAACTCCCAACACGAACAACTCAACTATACGAACTCGTGAAACCAAAGAAATTACAAAAGCGAACGAGTTCCACGAGAATCGAACATCCATGCCATAATTCATGACATAAAACGGAATAATATCAAACATCACCAAGATCATCCCCGATGGAGAAACTCCAAGAATAACATAGATTCAAAATGTCGACATGGTTACAAGCGAGCTATAACAAAAAAAAAATGAAAATACACTAAAACAGGAATATTAGAAAATAAGGAAAGATGCGGATATTACATTCTACCCCTCTAGAAATAAGTTTCGTCCCGAAACTTAAGAAACAAACAACTCGGGGTATCTAGCATGCATGCTATCCTCGGTTTCCCAAGTTTCTTCCTCGACACCATGTCTCGACCACTGCACCTTGACCAAAGGGATGGTCTTATGCCTTAGTCGTTTATCACGATGCTCCAAAATCTTCAAGGGACGCTCCTCGAAGGTAAAGTCCTCGGCAATATCGATCTCACTATAGTCGATGATATGACTAGGATCCGGGACATATTTTCTTAGCTGGGAAACATGGAAAATGCTATGTACGCGACTCAAGGCCGGAGGTAACGCCAAACGGTATGCTAACTCACCGACTCTCTCGAGAATCTCGAAGGGTCCAATAAATCTCGGACTCAGCTTCCCCTTCTTCCCAAAACGGAAAACTCCTCTTGTCGGCGACACCTTCAGCAAAACGTGGTCTCCCACCTCGAATTCTAAAGGTCGACGACGGACATCGGCATATGACTTTTGTCGACTCTGGGCAGTCAACATCCATTCCCGAATTAAGTCTATCTTGTAATAACCGGTTGTAATTCGGTCATTATCATTCAGTAATTTCATTCAGTGATTGTCACCCAGTGGATTTTCACTCAATTATAATCATTCATCAATCATGTTCATTCACCGTGTTCACCGTTCGGAAAAACTTCGAGTTGTGTATCGTTATTGTTCATTGTTTCAACTTTCCTCATATGAGTTCGACTTTGTTAGATCACCATTAATTTTTGGTAACTCCAAAAATTCTAAATCTTAGCAATATTATAGAGCATCGAGTTAGCTTTCCAATGGTTCAAACGGTGAGTCAATCGGAGTCCGGACGAGAGAGTTATGGTCATTTTAGCTCAACCGCTCATTTTTCAGTTATTGGCCGATCACTGCCGGACGAACTCGGCCGTGTCGTCCGACACGGCCCGTGCCGTACTCGTCCGGAAATGCCGAAGTTTCTGCCTCAGGACCCGACCGTGTCGTCTGGCACGGCCGAGTCGAACCCTTCCGGATAGGCCAGAACCGTCTGCCCAGAGGCCCGACCGTGTTCCAGGACACGGTCGAGTCAATGCCGAGCGCCGCGGACGGGTCACTATCGGTAGGCCCCTTCGCGCCACGACCGTGTCAAGCAGGACACGGTCGAGTCCCTGCCGGCCAGCTGCGCGCCGCGACCATGTCAGGCGGGCACGGTCGAGTCTGGCTGCCGAGTCAACCCCTATAAATTCATTTTTTGAGCATTTCAGCTCATTTCTTCCATTTCTTTCCCACTTCTTCACCTGCAACCGAGAGAGATTAGCTTGAGGGAGAGATTTCTTCATCAATTATCATTTGAGTGTGTATTTTTCATCACCTTCAATCATTTGGGAAGCTTGGATAGTCGATTTTGCACGTTTTCTTCGGATCGAAGTGATTGGATATTCAAGAGGTAATTTCTTCGACACCTTGGACTTCGATTTTGTGTTGAGATATGATGTTTTGGATGTTATAATCATGTTATATGAAGGGATATGTATATGATTATGAGTTTGTATAAGGATTCATTGGATTATTGAAGGATTATTCAAGAACACTTTGTATATCGAGTTGAAATTGGGGGTTTTCGATTAATTGTCGTTATAATCATGTTTTCGGATATTCATTTCGGATTATTGATCATTTGGAAGATGTTTTGTTGGTTTGAAACACTTCTTCGGGGATTTGATATTGGTTTTTGAGGTTTGATTGTAAACAATCGGAGTTTGGACGCAACGTGTTTGATTTAATACCTCAATGAACTTGGTTTATTCGTATCGACGTTTTGAGTTCGTTATATTCGTGTTTGATTCGTATTTTGATCGGATTGTTGGTAATTGTATTGAATTAAGGTTGTTCGAGCGACCGATATCTCAATTAGGACATTGTTCGTGGAAGGATAATTGTCACCGGTATTGTGTAAGTTAATTCTTACTCGGTTAAAAGGATATTCATACCTTTTGTTGTTGATCATTCATAATCATAACTCATTCATCATTGTATTAATCATATTAAAACTTGTTATTGTCAATTAATCACTTGATCATAAGGAGCAGCGGTTCCAATCTTTTCGTTGAGCTATCATTCATTTCATTATTACTCTCATCTCGGTGAGTCATTCTTGACTTTGTCGATTATTATTTATTCATTGATATTCATTACGGTCATTCTCGTTCATATGACCTTCAGGTTCATATTGCGTGGCCGGGTGTGGCTGTGTGGAATTTTTAGTCGGGCACACGATGGTTATGTATTGGGTTCACCGATACATTAGACCGCACACGGGAAAGCGTTACACCGTGAGACTAATTAGGTACACGGATGGGTGTTGTACACTCGCACAGAACATTACGGGCGTACTATGATACTCCTCTTCAGCGTAATTCGTAACTAAGGATATTTCATAACTTCAGTTAAATCATGATTGTGTATTTTTCAACCCTTGAGGATTGTTGTTCTTTGTAACTGACTCCGTCTGGGGATTTTGTTTTTCGTGTCATGGCAAGGCAAACGCACGGAATAGCATGTTGATGTCGAGGAGTCGGTGATACTAGTAGGGGCCCCGATCTTTGATTATTCATGTTATTGTCCTTTATTTTCATTATGAGACTTTCATTTGAATACTCCATTTCATTCAGTGTTGTGTATTTTATCTTCATATAAAATACACTAGTATTCGGTATTGTCCTGGTGTGTTGTAACTAAACTCCTCATCGGAGTAATTATTGTTGTAATGTGGTTCGGTACTACATTTATCCTGTGTAATTTATTCATTTTCATTTGCCTGGTGGGTCCCAGTTGGGGATCTACGGCACTGTAATATCCGCCTAGTTTGGGGTGTTACAGAGTTGGTATCGGAGAGTGGTTTTAAATACTACCTTCCGAGTCTTGTCTCATTTGAAATCATCGTCATCAGACTAGTATCATTGGACTTTCGCGTCACGTGTGACCTGTGCAAATGCCGAGCCAATCAGACCGAAAGAACTGTAAGATTTCTAACGCCATGGTATAATTTCTGGCAATAGTCATTCATTCATCATTCATCAATTAACAATCCTCAAACATCATCATTCATTGTGATTAGGACGATCATGTTAACTCATTAATTACTCAATTCATTTCATTACTCAGTTGTCAATCTGGATGATCATATTATCAATCTTGTTAAGTTATTCAAGATAATCATTTCAAGAATTTCATCAAATAATCATGTAACTTCAGTAAATCATTCATATAATCACTAAGTTAGAGCATGTATACTCATTTTCATCGTCTCATGACGTAATCATAACATGCTAATCATGCGGGAAATATAATCATTATGCGACCTTCCTACTTCAGTATGGAGAGAACTGTCAGGGAATGCACGGGGAGAGGCCACGGTGCGGACCGAAACCCGAGAAATAATCACTCGCTGCCGGGAAATCGTGCCCAGGACTCGGCTCGATCAGAAGATGTTCGGGTTGATCCACTCATTTTTATGCAGGCCATGATGACCCATGTGCAGTTGCTCAATCATCATTGCGCCACTCTAACCGGATTAATCGAGAGAACTCTCCCGTATGAGACGGCTGCTAAGGAAAGCGCTGAACAACAACCTTCATCTGTCAGCAAGAAATCAACGAAGCGTAATCAACCCGAAGGCGGTCAGTCAACCTTCAAGAAGCCTCGTGTGAGTCCTATCGTTTCTGAGCAACCTCCTACGGCGCCTAATCCTGCGGGATCTCAGTCCCGAGCAGCCAGTTCGGCCACCATCTGTTTCAACTGTGGGGCGCCGGTCCATTTCAGTACTAGGTGTACGACGCCGTCTATCACATGTCATAATTGTGGGAATTTTGGGCATAAGGCCCGTTTTTGCCGAAAGGACTCCAAGTCGGCTCCGGCGTCATCTCAGGCCCCGAAGCAACCAGCGTTTCAGAATCAGACTGCTTTGTCATCGTCGTTTAAGACAATGGAAGCAAATAGAGTTGGAGCTCGTATTTATCAGACGGGAGCGTCCGGTTCGGGGGCCGGCAAGTCCCAGATTCATATGATGAGGAGGATCGACGATCCGGTGGCCCGAATGATTTCAGGTATACTCGTAATTTTATTTCAACTTGTGTGTACCTTTTGATGCTGGTACACCGCATTCATTCATTTTCGAATCATGCTTGAATAGACTTATTTCGGGATAGTCCTACTGCTTGTGGACCTCATACCATCGATCTACCTGACGATGGAAGAATTTTCAGAATCATACCGAATTAAGCTTAATGACCGCGATTAATTGATGGATCTAATCATGGTGAATTTATCTTAGGACGATTTAATTTTCGGTATTAGTTGGTTTGATCGTCTTGATACTATCCTCAGTGTTTGTTAGCATTTGGTCGCTATCTTTCCGTCATTAGTTGTCGAATGTGTGCTTCAAGGAAGTAATCCCCGTTGTTCCAGAAGAAGTATTATTATGACAAAGCAGAGAAATTCCGCAATCGAACTATCCAATCATTCATTGTATTATTTTCTTCGATTGGCCTTTCTAAGGCAATCGAGTTATTCAATCATTCCTTGTATCATTTTCATCGATTGGCCTTTCTAAGGCAATCGAGTTATTCAAACATTCCTTGTATCATTTTCATCGATTGGCCTTTCTAAGGCAATCGAGTTATTCAATCATTCCTTGTATCATTTTCATCGATTGGCTTTTCTAAGACAATCGAGTCATTCAATCATTCCTTGTATCATTTTCATCGATTGGCTTTTCTAAGACAATCGAGTCGTTCAATCATTCCTTGTATCATTTTCATCGATTGGCCTTTCAAAGGCAATCGAGTTATTTAAACATTCATTGTATCATCTTCATCGATTGTCCTTTCTAAGGCAATCGAGTTGTTCAATCATTATTGGTATCTCTTTTTATCGACTGACCATTCTAGGGCAATCGAAATATTCAATCATTCGTGATATCATTGTCATCGATTGATGATGTATTTCCCAGACGAGTTATCTGGTTGCCTTCACATAGAGTAAGGGAATTCAGGAGTGAGTGGGAGCCGGTACGTCCCATTTATCAAAGGCACCGTATCGGATGGCCCCGACCGAAATGCGAGAGTTGAAGAATCAACTTGAGGAATTGTTCGAGAAAGGTTATCTCCGACCGATTGCGTCCCCGTGAGGAGCACCAGTGTGATCTGTCAAGGAGAAGGATGGCTCGTCTCGTGTGTGTATTAATTACCAGGAGTTGAACAGGGTGATGATCAAGAGTAGTATCCTTTACCTCGTATTGATGATCTTTTAGATCAACTTCGAGGAGCTTGAGATTTTCCAAGATCGACTTAAGATCTGGATATCACCAGTTGCGGATTCGAGAGTCGGATATCGCGAGGACAACGTTTCATACACGCTATGGTCATTATGAGTTCGTAGTTATGCCGTTCGGGCTAACTATTGCACCTGTGGTATTCATGGGGGTTAATGAATCGGGTTTTCATCGACTTTTTGGATTAGTTTGTTGTTTTCTTCATCGACGACATTTTGATTTATTCTCGTAGCCGAGAGGAATACGAGGTTCATCTTCATCAGGTTCTCGACGTGTTGAGACGAGAGCAACTTTATGGAAAGTTTTCCAAATATGAGTTCTGGAGGTCCGAAGTGACTTTCTCGGACATGTAATTTCATCTGACAGAGTTCGTGTCGACCCTCAGAAGACGGAGGCTATCCGAGATTGGCAACCTCCGAAAGATGTTAAGGAAATCCGATGTTTCCTCGGATTAGCTGGTTAATTATCCAACCCACGACCGGAGCTAGCAACCGTGGTTTTCGCGTTGGAAATTTGGCGTCGTTACCTTTATGGCATCACCTGTCAGATCTTCACCAATCACAAGAGTTGAAGTATATATTTACTCACAAGGAGTTAAATATGCGACAGAGACGGTGGTTGGAACTACTCAAAGATTATGATATCGAGATCCTTTACCACCCGGGCAAGGCGAACATTGTCGCCGACGCCTTGAGTCGTAACTCCGTTCAGGAGCAGATGCTTGCTCGTTAACAGTTCAGAAGGAGCTTCAACAGGAATTCCTTAGACCCGAGATCGAGGTCTGGCTCCAGCGAGTTCAGGGACAGCTTTGTATGTTAGAGATTTCATCGTCACTTGAGGAGGTAATCAGAGAGAATCAGAGTTCAGACCCTTCATTGTTGCGCATCCGTGAAGATGTGGCTCAGGGGAAAGCCCCTGGATTCGTGGTCCACGAGGATGGACTTTTGAAGTTTAAGAACCGGTTGTGCGTACCGGCGAATGACGAGTTAAAAAAACTCTATTTTGAGAGAAGCTCATGCTACCCCTTATTCTGTTCATCCGGGGTCCAGCAAGATGTACAAGAACTTGAAACAAAATTACTGGTGGAGTAATATGAAGCGAGAAGTCGCGGAATTTGTTTCGAGATGCTTAACTTGCCAACAAGTCAAGATTGAACATCAGCGACCAGCAGGTATGTTAAAACCTCTTCCTATTCCAGAGTGGAAGTGGGAAGACATTTCTATGGATTTCATCACGAGTTTGCCGACGAGTCGTCGTGGCATGAATATGATCTGGGTGATTGTGGACCGCTTAACTAAATCAGCTCATTTCCTTGAGATCAAGGATACGTGGGGTCCCGAGAGACTGGCCCAGTTATTCATCAAGGAGATAGTAAGACTGCACGGTACTCCTAAGAGTATCGTTTCCGATCGTGACGGACGATTTGTGTCTCATTTTTGGAAATCAGTTCATCGTGCTATGGGGACTCAGCTTAATCTCAGTACTGCCTTTCATCCTCAGTCCGACGGACAATCAGAGAGAACTATTCAGACATTAGAGGACATGTTGAGGGCATGCGTCCTCGATTGGAAGGACGATTGGGAAGCACAACTACCACTGATCGAGTTCACGTATAATAATAGTTGGCATGCCTCCATTAAGATGGCACCTTACGAGGCCTTGCACGGTCGTCATTGTCGATCTCCTTTGTGTTGGGATGACTTATCAGGATCAATCGGCACCGAGCCCGATATGCTTATAGCCGCCCGGGAGAAGGTAGCTTTGATCAAGAGTCGTATGTTGACAGCTCAGAGTCGACAGAAATCGTATGCGGATAATCGTCGTCGACCACTAGAGTTCGAGATGGGTGACCATGTTTTGGTCAAAGTATCCCCGAGTCGAGGTATTTTTCCGTTTCGGAAAACGGGGGTAGTTGAGCCCAAGATTCATTGGACCGTTTGAAATTTTGGATCGAGTAGGCGAGTTAGCTTATCGATTGGATTTACCTCCGGCTTTGAGCAGGATTCATAATGTGTTTCACGTCTCTCAGTTGCGGAAGTATGTTGCCGACCCGAGTCACATACTTCAGTTCGACGAAATCGAGATCGCGAATGATCATTCGTACGAGGAGCGTCCTGTACGAGTGTTGGAGCGGCGAATCAAACAGTTGAGGAACAAGACGATCCCTTCGGTCAAGATTCAGTGGTCCAGACACGGAGTCGAAGAGGCTACTTGGGAAACCGAGGATAGTATGCAAGAGAGTTATCCCGAGTTGTTTGACCCTTAGTTTCGGGGACGAAACTCTTTTAAGGGAGGGTGTATGTAATACCCGGTTGTAATTCAGTCATTATCATTCAGTAATTTCATTCAGTGATTGTCACCCAGTGGATTTTCACTCAATTATAATCATTCATCAATCATGTTCATTCACCGTGTTCACCGTTCGGAAAAACTTCGAGTTGTGTATCGTTATTGTTCATTGTTTCAACTTTCCTCATATGAGTTCGACTTTGTTAGATCACCATTAATTTTTGGTAACTCCAAAAATTCTAAATCTTTGCAATATTATAGAGCATCGAGTTAGCTTTCCAATGGTTTAAACGGTGAGTCAATCGGAGTCCGGACGAGAGAGTTATGGTCGTTTTAGCTCAACCGCTCATTTTTGATTATTGGCGATCAACTGCCGAACTCGGCCGTGTCGTCCGACACGGCCCGTGCCGTACTCGTCCGAAATGCCGAAGTTTCGCCTCAGGACCCGGCCGTGTCGCAGCGGCCGAGTCGAACCCTTCCGAATAGGCCGAACCGTCGCCCGGAGGCCCGACCGTGTTCGGGACACGGTCGAGTCAATGCCGAGCGCCGCGACGGGTCCTGCTCGGTAGGCCCCTTCGCGCCGCGACCGTGTCAAGCAGGACACGGTCGAGTCCCTGCCGGCCAGCTGCGCGTCGCGACCGTGTCAGGCGGGCACGGTCGAGTCTGGCTGCCGAGTCAACCCCTATAAATTCATTTTTCGAGCATTTCAGCTCATTTCTTCCATTTCTTTCCCACATCTTCACCTGCAACCGAGAGAGATTAGCTTGAGGGAGAGATTTCTTCATCAATTATCATTTGAGTGTGTATTTTTCATCACCTTCAATCATTTGGGAAGCTTGGATAGTCGATTTTGCACGTTTTCTTCGGATCGAAGTGATTGGATATTCAAGAGGTAATTTCTTCGACACCTTGGACTTCGATTTTGTGTTGAGATATGATGTTTTGGACGTTATAATCATGTTATATGAAGGGATATGTATATGATTATGAGTTTGTATAAGGATTCATTGGATTATTGAAGGATTATTCAAGAACACTTTGTATATCGAGTTGAAATTGGGGGTTTTCGATTAATTGTCGTTATAATCACGTTTTCGGATATTCATTTCGGATTATTGATCATTTGGAAGATGTTTTGTTGGTTTGAAACACTTCTTCGGGGATTTGATATTGGTTTTTGAGGTTTGATTGTAAACAATCGGAGTTTGGACGCAACGTGTTTGATTTAATACCTCAATGAACTTGGTTTATTCGTATTGACGTTTTGAGTTCGTTATATTCGTGTTTGATTCGTATTTTGATCGGATTGTTGGTAATTGTATTGAATTAAGGTTGTTCGAGCGACCGATATCTTAATTAGGACATTGTTCGTGGAAGGATAATTGTCACCGGTATTGTGTAAGTTAATTCTTACTCGGTTAAAAGGATATTCATACCTTTTGTTGTTGATCATTCATAATCATAACTCATTCATCATTGTATTAATCATATTAAAACTTGTTATTGTCAATTAATCACTTGATCATAAGGAGCAGCGGTTCCAATCTTTTCGTTGAGCTATCATTCATTTCATTATTACTCTCATCTCGGTGAGTCATTCTTGACTTTGTCAGATTATTATTTATTCATTGATATTCATTACGGTCATTCTCGTTCATATGACCTTCTGGGTTCATATTGCGTGGCCGGGTGTGGCTGTGTGGAATTTTTAGTCGGGCACACGATGGTTATGTATTGGGTTCACCGATACATTAGACCGTGCACACGGGAAAGCGTTACACCGTGAGACTAATTAGGTACACGGGTGTTGTACACTCGCACGAGAACATTACGGGCGTACTATGATACTCCTCTTGGCGTAATTCGTAACTAAGGATATTTCATAACTTCAGTTAAATCATGATTGTGTATTTTTCAACCCTTGAGGATTGTTGTTCTTTGTAACTGACCCCGTTTGGGGATTTTGTTTTTCAGGTCATGGCAAGGCAAACGCACGAGAATAGCATGTTGATGTCGAGGAGTCCCGGTGATACTAGTAGGGGGCCCCGATCTTTCAGTTATTCATGTTATTGTCCTTTATTTTCCGCTGCAGACTTTCATTTGAATACTCCGTTTCATTCAGTGTTGTGTATTTTATCTTCATATAAAATACACTAGTATTCGGTATTGTCCTGGTGTGTTGTAACTAAACTCCTCATCGGAGTAATTATTGTTGTAATGTGGTTCGGTACTACATTTATCCTGTGTAATTTATTCATTTTCATTTGCCTGGTGGGTCCCAGTTGGGGATCTACGGCACTGTAATATCCGCCTAGTTTGGGGTGTTACATATCTTCCGTCTTGTCTCTAAAATGACATCCGGCTCGGTCCCGACCAAATCGGATGCCTCATTCCAACAAATCGGTGATCGACATCGCCGCCCATAAAGTGCCTCATACGGTGCCATCCGAATCGACGCGTGCCAACTGTTGTTGTACGTGAATTCGATCAATGGCAAATGCTCCTCCCAGTCATTGGTCCAATCGAGAGCACAAGCATGCAACATATCCTCAAATGTCTGGATGGTGCGCTCCGACTGCCCATTTGACTGGGGGTGAAAAGAGGTACTCAGACGCAAACGAGTACCCAACGCCTTATGCACCGCCTGCCAAAAGTGTGATACAAAACGGCCATCACGATCCGAAACAATAGACTTCGGAGTACCGTGAAGCCTCACAATCTGTGCGATAAATATACGAGCTAACTTTTCCGGGCCCCAAGTGTCCTTGATGCCCAGAAAATGTGCCGACTTGGTCAGACGATCAACAATCACTCAAACCATATTCATGCCCGATCTCGATCTCGGCAAACTCATAATGAAATCCATCGATATATCTTCCCATTTCCATTCCGGAACGGGAAGTGACTGCAATAACCCAGCCAGTCGCTGATGCTCGATTTTGACCTGCTGACAAGTCAAACATTTCGCTACAAAATGCGCGACCTCCTCCTTCATATCATTCCACCAGAAATTCCTCCTCCGGTCCTTATACATCTTACTCAAACCAGGATGAACGGAGTAAGGTGTAGCATGGGCCTTGCGCAGAATACTCTGTCTCAACTCTAAGTCGTTCGGTACACAGAGTCGACTCTGGAATCTCAAAACACCATCCTCGTGAATCACAAACCCAGGAGACTTTACTTTAAGGACGTTCTCTCGGATTTGAGTAATCATCGGATCCTCTAACTGCTTCAACTTAATTTCATCGATCAAAGACGACGAAACCTCTAAAGCACACAATTGCCCGACAGTCCCAGGCAACAAAACTTCCACATCAAACTCAATCAAAGCCCGCCGAAGCTCAGACTGAGACGTAAGGATCTCAAGCATTCGCAACGCAACCGGTTTCCGACTCAAGGCGTCGGCCACGACGTTCGCTTTGCCCGGATGATAAAGGATTTCGAGGTCATAATCCTTAATCAGCTCTAACCACCTCCTCTGCCTCATATTCAACTCCCGCTGAGTAAATATGTATTTCAGACTTTTATGATCGGTAAAAATCTGACATGCAGAGCCGAAAAGGTAGTGACGCCAAATCTTGAGCGCAAAAACAACTGCCGCTAACTCCAAATCATGAGTAGGGTAGTTAAGCTCATATGGCCTCAACTGTCTCGACGCATAGGCAATGGTCTTGCCGTGCTGCATCAATACGCACCCAAGACCCTGACCCGAAGCATTACTATAAACAGCAAAACCCTCGTTGCCGCACGGCAACGCCAAAACCGGGGCTGAAGTCAGACGCCTCTTCAGCTCCTCAAAACTCGACTGCCTCTCGTCATTCCAGACGAACTTCTCGGACTTATGGAGCAACTGTGTAAGTGGCCGAGCCAGTTTCGAGAAACCCTCGACGAACCTACGGTAGTAGCCAGCTAAACCCAAGAAACTACGAATCTCCTTCACATTCTTGGGCGGTGCCCAATCCAATACTGCCTCTATCTTCTGTGGATCCACACGAACCCCCTCGGCTGAAATCACGTGACCTAGAAACATCACTTCCTTCAGCCAGAACTCACATTTCGAGAACTTCGCATAGAGTTGCTCGGTCCTCAAGATGTCTAATACTACTCGCAAATGATGGGCATGCTCTTCCTCGTTCCTCGAATAAATAAGAATATCGTCAATGAAAACGACGACACACTTATCCAAATACTCGATAAAGACTTTGTTCATCAACTGCATGAACACCGCCGGCGCATTAGTTAATCCGAAAGGCATGACTACAAACTCATAATGTCCGTATCTCGTCCGAAAAGCTGTTTTCGGCACATCGGACTCCCTCACCCGGAGCTGATAGTACCCCGATTTCAAATCAATCTTCGAGAATACCGCAGCTCCCTGCAACTGGTCGAACAAGTCATCAATTCTCGGCAAAGGATACTTGTTCTTGATGGTCACCTTGTTTAGTTCGCGATAGTCGATACACAAACGTAGTGAACCATCCTTCTTCCGCACAAACAAGACCGGTGCGCCCCAGGGCGAGGCGCTCGGTCGAACATACCCTGACTCAAGAAGCTCACTCAGCTGCTTCTTCAACTCTGACATCTCTGAAGGTGCCATGCGATACGGCGCCTTCGAAATAGGAGCCGCGCCTGGCTCTAACTCTATAGCAAACTCGACCTCACGATCCGGTGGCAATCCCGGTAACTCGTCAGGAAATACATCAGGAAACCCACTAACGACTGGAATCGATGAAAGCTCGACCCCACCATTATCAGCCTTCAAGGCGTAGCACCAATAACCAGTACACCCCTTTCGCAGGAGTTTCATCGCCTTCAAGGCGTTAATAACGAACTTCTGGTTTCTCTTTCGCCCCGCAAAAGAATGTTCGGTGCCGTCTTCGGCGAGCATGGTAATGATCCTCGTGCGGTAGTTCATGATCGCACCATGCCGCTCGAGCCAATCATCCCCGAGAATCAAATCCTCACCCTCGATACCCACAACAATAAGATTAGAGAGCCAAGCCCTCTCACAAATAGACACAGAACAGTCCCGGACTTCTCGATCACCGACAATTCTATCACCGCTAGGAAGTTTAACGATGAAAGGCTCGCAAGGTGACAAGCAGTCGAGACTCAAACGGCGTACACACTCTAGAGAAATGAATGAATGCGTAGCACCCGAATCAAAAAGCACACTGACAGGATGAGAATGGATATGAGCAGTGCACTGCCGCCACGATGCTTTTGGATCATCGGCCGTCCTCATCTCGTAGATACGCGGCTGGGCAGAGCCGATACTGGAAGCTCCTCCTCTAGCGGGCTGACCCCGACCCCTACCTCGGCCGGTACTCGGCGGTGGCGGTGGAGCGAATGAGACTTGGTTCACACTCGGCTCCAAAGGTGCTGGGTGAGAAGAACGGGCGCCGCGAAACTGTCTGAGCTTCTCGCAAAAAGAAGCTTTGTGGCCCGACTGACCACAAGTATGACAAGTCAAGGGTGGACGAAGACAATCCCGGTTCATGTGGCCTGGCTTGCCACAGTTAAAGCATCTGGGGTCCCGGACGAAGGTTCCGGCGGCACTTCGGAAACTCCCAGAGAAACGAGCCGAACCACCTGTAGAAATGTTTACAGGTTGAGATTTCTGATGGCCTCCACTCTTGGGACCAGAAAAATTTCCGGACGACTTCTGCTTCTTGCTCTCACGAGCCATATCACTAGCCGTCACGGACATATCATAAGCAAGAGCTCGACTCTGATAATCCTTCAAAGTAGTGCAAACGAGTCCAGACATATAGTCCCGAATGGACAACTTCATCCTCCTGGAAAAATGAAAAATTTTGTCGCTCTCTTCGACAACTTGGGTCTTCACATAGCCCAATTCCTTGTTAAAATCGGCAATGGCTTGAGATACGGGGATATCCCGTGGTTGAGCATCATAGAAAGCGTGTACCCGAGCCTGTCTGACCGGCCACGGGCAATATTCGGTCTCCATCAATTCCTGAAATTCGGCCCACGAAGCAACATGATCTTTGGGCCCCACGGCTTCCCACCAATCCATAGCGTCCCCAGTGAGAAAGTACTGGGCAATAGGGACCTTGCGGTCCTCGGGACAGTTGGTGGCAACGAAGACTTTAGATATCTTCTTGATCCACCCCTCCCAGCCGATCGGGTCTGATGCTCCGGAAAACTGAGGATGATGCATCTTGATGACATCTTGGAGCCAACGATCTGTTCCGCCCCGATTAGCATGGGCCTGATCGGGGTTCTGGACCACCTGAGCTATAGCCGCCATTTGGTTAACCATTTGCTGCATAACGGCCGCAATACCAAGGTCGGCGCGCTCCTGAGAAGAAGCATGACTGTGACGGTTACCGGTGCTGCCGGCTCCCGAAGAATGCGACGTGGCCGCCCCACCGGCTGCCCCACGTCCTCGGCCGCGTCCACGACCACGACCACGACCACGACCACGGTTCCCTCCGGCATCCATATTGGTGTTAAGAGATAACAGAAGTATATTGATGATGAGTAGGGGAGGAAAAAGCAACAACAATTCGAAAAGCGGAAATACAATGTAAGAAAACAAAGGACCGAGTAAGAAAACTTACGAGCACTGGAAGTACCGAGATGCTGGCAGCGGTGTGACAATGTGCAAACAAAACATGACTAGACCCAAATAACCAACAAGCCTAGGTATCCATAAACCTAGAGCTCCGATACCATTTTCTGTAACACCCCGAGATATTCAGAGTATATTACAGCGCCGTGGACCCCTACATGGGACCCACCAGGCTACAAACAAGAAAACTCCACTTGACTAACCATCTCGGTTAGCGAGAACACACATTTAAATGATATGACATAAAAAGATACGCCCGGAGCAACCGGCGAAATTAGCATAAACCAACAATGTAACAATTTTAAAGTAATACAATACGGAGTTTGAAATGAAAAGCCTAAGTACTCGCGAGTACAATCTATAAGTTTATAATTGTGAAAACAACCAAATCGAAATGGACAAAAGAAGTAAAAGGACCCAAATGCACATGTCAACGACCCTGGCCAACGTCCTCGTACTGTCCCGGTGCCCGCTCGTCCGGATGATCATAACCTGAAATCCATAACAAGAATTTCCCCAAAACGGGTCCCCAAAGGGGTTAGCAATTACGCTAGTACAAGTAATCAAGGCAAACCAATCGCTTACATATTTCATAGTACATGCACCAATATCGTTTCAAAAACCAAAACTAGACATGTCTTTTCTGGAAACAAACAGTCACAATTAATTTGCCTAGGACCGGGATGAAGCAACGAATCCCACTCGAGGCCTCTAAGGACCCTCCCGAGCTGGCCACATTCACAAAACAAATCAAGCACCACACGTCACCTAGGACCGGGACGAAGCCACGAATCCCACTCGAGGCCTCTAAGGACCCTCCCGAGCTGGCTAGCGAAACAAACTCATGAATCCAGGACAAAGCCATAGATTCCCTCGAGGCCCCATCGGACCCTACCGAGGTGAGTAAAGCACACACAATATACATTACCATTTCACGTTAAGCATAAAGGTTTCCAAGAATTACTTGCCTTGAATAAAAGACGGCGCAACGAACGGAAGGAAAACACCGACGACCGTTAGGAGACGATAATCACGAACCTAACGATACGAAGAACACAATCACCACCAATTCTAACTAAATACGGAATTGGAAAACACCCGAAAACCCGCCTACGATTTATGTGTATTCGTATCAAACAACGACGAGGGCGGATCGCAACCAAACCCTCTCGGTTATGTAAATATCACGAAATACACCATGAGTTCGTAGGAGAACAAGAACAATGATGAGATTAATCATAATCAACAAGGATTAATCAACAACACGAAGCAAAACGAACATTACACCCGAAAACCCCCAAATCCTCCAAGGTAGGTTATAAGAGATTTTACCTTGATTCGAAGATGAACGATGGATGATTAGTGATAGGTGGATGGTATGATACTTGAATATGCCCTTACAATGGAGTTTGGATCGAAATCGGACGAACCCTAGCCTCAGTCGTCGCTCCCGTCGCGAAAAGAAAAGAGAGATGTGAGAAATGAGAAAATCGGGCCGCCGGTTATATACTGGCAGGAGTTATGGCCGTAACTCGCAACACATACGGCCGTAACATAGGAACATTACGGCCGTAACCTGACTCTCTTACGGCCGTAACTGGCCTCTGGAGAGAATTGGGCAAATTTGACGAATGACACATACGGCCGTATCAAGAATACCATTACGGCCGTATCGATACTTACGGCCGTAACTAGAGCATGATACGGCCGTAACTAGGAACTGGACCAGGGGGGGTAAGAAACGAAGCCTTGTTACGGCCGTATGAAGGAAGCTTACGGCCGTAAATCACGATTATTACGGCCATAACCTATACGACTTACGGCCGTAACATGGCCTGTGACAGTAGGCCAGCCTGAAACACTACTCGACGAGGAGACGATCGAAAAGAGAAAAAATAACAAGGTGTATCCATGGCCAATGGATACACTCACCACGGATTTAAGTTAGATACTAAAATGTTACGATGAAGTGTGATTCCGAATGCCCGAAGGTTCAGGAACAACAAAGATAACAAGAACACCCTAAACTTAGGAAAATTACGAAACAGCCCAAACATTCAAAATCCGCGATACGACGTCGGATTAACAAACCGAAACTCCCAACACGAACAACTCAACTATACGAACTCGTGAAACCAAAGAAGTTACAAAAGCGAACGAGTTCCACGAGAATCGAACATCTATGCCATAATTCATGACATAAAACGGAATAATATCAAACATCACCAAGATCATCCCCGATGGAGAAACTCCAAGAATAACATAGATTCAAAATGTCGACATGGTTACAAGCGAGCTATAACAAAAAAAAAATGAAAATACACTAAAACAGGAATATTAGAAAAGAAGGAAAGATGCGGACATTACAAAAATAAACATAAATAAAATACCATCAACTAAAAGATATCCGAAGGCGCTCAACTACAAAAACACATTATTTCGTTTAGAACAACCACCCCTCCCGAAAAAAAAAAAAAAACTTATAGAAAAATTTACGATTTGCCCCAAAATTTCCGTTCAGCCTCAGCAATTGATACTCACTTGAGATTGGCAATATCAACTCACTTAAATCATGTAATTAGATAATGTCCAGCACTCAAACTCACAAAGAAATCCAACAACTCCACAGTTCAAATTGGTTTGGTAGTTTCCGTTTTGAAAAGTCTCTAAAGTGCAGTTTCTTTAGAGCATTTGCAGTGTTATTTTGTTCTGTATGATATGAATCAAACAGAGAAACAAGTCGAGAACCAACTTATAAAATTTTTTATCTATATTTTACATAATAGAGGAGAACCAGCTTATAGACGGTTCAACTGGGGCGCAATTCTGACATCAAAAACTTATAAAATCGAACCTATTGAAAACTATCTAATTTGGTTCTTGTTTCGGAAATTATTATTCTTCTGACATGTCTTACCTAGTATTGATTAGATTAGGTATTATATATGGTAGGGATTCTAGATTCTTCTAGAGGTAGTAGGATTCTACTTGATGTCTTTCCTTGTAAAGAATCCTATGTATGGAAGGAGTCTCATTGTAAAGCTTATACAAATGACCATTTATTAGTGTTATCAGTACAATAGTCTACATCTTTTGCTTTCTACTACTTTTTTTACGGCTTTTCCTGAAACATGTTATCGGCACGTTGCTCTAAAAGTACAATTTTTCTTCCTCTCTGAATTTTCGAAATTCCAACAAAAAAATCATGCTTTCCGCCCGTCAATTTTCTATGCTACGAGGCTAAGCGAAAATTGTGTTTCCCACTTTGTTAATCGTCGGATTGCCTGAAATTTTGACAACATGCGTCATAAGTGCTCATAGGCAATGCTTTTAGCGAGTGTTGCCCCCAAAATGTTTCAATAGATTGTTGATTTTTGATCTGTGAAACACTACTGAAATAGTATTGCACTAGATATACATTTGTTGTTGCAAAATAAAAATATTGTGAGACGTGCAACATCTTTGATGGTGTTGCATTATATCTAATTTTTTAATAATATTTAATGTTATTGTCAAATACAAAAATAAATACAATTTTGAAATGAAATTTAAATTTTGATATTATTTCACTCTTAAAGTTTGATATATAACATAGGATAAATTTGACTAAAATTATTTATATTTATATAAATACTTACTTATCATATTTCTAATTTTATAATTAAAAATATTTTTATATTTATTAAAGTTTAATATATTATCAAATATATATGTATAATGAAATTTAAATAATGATCTATGTTATATTTTGAAAGTTTGATATATAATATAAAATAATTTTTAACTTATGTATATTTCATTTATTTATTATAAATACACATTATAAATTTTAATATTAGAATTTCAAAATTTTAAGGTAATAAAAATATTACAATTTTTTTAAAAAAATTCAGTCCGGGTATATGGCAAGTATATACAGTCTCTCGCACTCTAACATTCAGTCCGGGTACATGGGATATTCGTTTTAGGCTCTGACATTTCCCCCCAAAACGAAATTAGGTTTACTTTCCCATTCCCTCCACTTCACTTTCCCCAAATTCATTCTCTCTCGCGCTCTCTCCCTCCCGTACTCTCTCGTCGCTCCATCTCTATCTCTCTCGTGCTCGTTATCTCTCGTACATAGATTTACCTCTCCCGTACTCTAAAATCTCTCTCCATCTTTATATCTCTCTCTTATATAACATCTCCTCAAATTAATACTGTAAATCTATATACAAATCTCTCTCAAACTACAAAGTTCCGGTATTTATATACATAGGTAATTTATACACACATTTTCTTTGCTCTCGTGTTTGCTCTCTACTCATTGATTTTGTTTTTTTTATTTTGCAGGTGAATTAGGGCTTTCAGTTTGTGGCTTCGATTTATCTAGGCAAAACATTAAAATCTGGTTGGTTCTTTTCCAGCTTCATGCTTAGTTCGTGGTTCTTTTGTTTTCACTGCTGTAGTTTTGTTGTTTAAAATGTATTTGTTAAAATTGTCTTGTCTTTGTCGGAATGATAAATTAATATTTATTTTTGTTGACTGCCTTTATTTTTTTTATTAAAGAACTATACAAACTCTAATTTACAACCTTTAAATCACCATAAAGACCAAGTTGAGACTGAAAGTTTAAATCTTTACTAAAATTCTTGAAATAAAAAGATGATCTTGAATATTAAAGTAAAGAGAAGGTAGATATATTAATATGATATACCTGAAATTGAAAGATAGGTAGATATATTAATATGTTTGGTATTTTATTACTAATATTTATCTATTGGTTTTTATAGTGATTTTGTGGCTACTGCTCTGTTTTGCTATCAAAATTAACATGTTTGTTTCTCTTATATGACTATGTTGTGCTATTTTTGATTGACATGGGTGGGGTAAAAGTTATTAAGACAGACTTTTTTTGTCAAGATTAAAACTCAGACTTAATTTGTTGTGATGTGGTATATTTTAATATGTTTAAACCTTTACAGGCTAGGACTTGTCGATTATTAGTGGTATACATTTTTGGTGTTATTAGGTAGCGTAAAAATTGTCATAATGGAAGATGAGGGTAACATTTGTATAGGATATCCAAGATATAGTGCAGAATATGGCAGGGGGTAAAAGCTTTTCTGGAAAATGCATTCCCTGTTTCTTGTGTTGGGGATGAAATGAAGTGCCCTTATATAAACTGTATGGATCAGAAATGGCATTGTCAAAATGTCATCTATGATCATATCATTTGCAATGGGCCTTCTCCATCACATGTCAAATGGATTTAAGATGTTTCGCAAGTGAAATTAAGAGCTGGCAATGACTTCATGGATTGTCAAATGGGGATGGATATTGAAGATAATTTAGATGCGATGTTCAATTGTACGGGTAAGAAGTTTGAAAATCTAGAATACTCGGAAGGCAGTCCAAATGCAGAGGCTAAAAAGTTCTATCGGCGTGTTAAGGAGGGAAAACAACCGCTATATCCCGGTTGTACTAACTTTTCTCGATTAAGTTTCATGATCACACTTTATTATTTAAAGTGTGTTCATGGAATTAACGAGTCTGCGTTTGGGAATTACTAAAGCTAATGAAAGAAGCATTTCCTGATGCCCCTGCCTCTGTCCTTCAATGCCGCAAAGAATGTCAATAGGGATTTAGGTCTAGATTACCAGAAAATACATGCGTGTCCAAATAGTTGCATATTGTATTGGGCAGCAAATAAAGATAAAGATGTTTGTCAAACTTGTGGTGTATCAAGGTGGGTTGTACAAGAGAAAAAAGGCACCGCTGCTAATAATGATCCGGAGAAGTTGATTCGCAAAGTGCCGGCTAATGTAATGAGGTAATTTCCATTAAGGCCAAGGTTGCAAAGGATGTTTATGTGCAAAGACTTTTCCAAACTTATGACATAGCATGCAGCGGGATGAAAAGAAGATGGTAAACTAAGACATTCGGCTGATGGTCAGGCTTGGAATACGATGGACGCTCTATATCCTAATTTTTCATCAGAAAATCAGAATGTGAGCTTGGGTGTATCATCTGATGGATTTAACTCTTACGGTTCAATGAATTTAACTCATAGCACATGGCCAATTATGTTGGTAAACTACAACATTCCACCTTGGTTATGCATGAAACAAGAAAACTTGATTCTTTCAACAATAATATCCGGTCCAAATTCTCCCAAGAATAATATTAACGTGTATATGCAGCCCTTGATTGCGGAGTTGAAAGAATTATGGGATGTCGGCGTTGAAACTTACTATGCCTTGACTAACCAAAATTTTATTTTACGTGCATGCGTGTTGTGGACCATTAGCGATTTTTCGGGATATGCCATGTTGTCTGGTTAGAGCACAAAAGGGAAACTATGGTGTCCCGTGCGCCACTACGACACCTCTTCAGATTATTTAAAACATAGCAGAAAAATGTGCTATATGAACCACAGAAAGTTTCTTGATCCTACACACAAGTGGAGGCTGGATAAGGGAAGATTTAATGGACAAATTGAAATGGGGCAGATTCCAGAAATTCTATCAGGATCGGATATTCAAGAGTTGTTGTTGGGCTACGAACCAAGAAAAGGGTTAAAAGTGGTTGCCCTTTTAAAAAGAAGTCAATATTTTTTGATTTGCCATATTGGATTCAAAATCCACTTCGACATAACCTTGATGCCATGGACATAGAAAAGAACGTATGTGACAAAATATTAGGTACTTTACTTAATATTGGTGGCAAGTCGAAGGATCATTTAAATTCTCATTTTGATTTGCAAGAATTGGGCATAAGAAAACCCCTTCATCCTGTTAAATCTGCGTATGGAAAGCACCTTGAAATTAGGGCAGCAATATTTGACATGACAAATAAGGAGAAAGAATTTTTTTGCTCCGTATTGAAGAATGTCAAACTGCCCGACGGCTGTGCTTCGAATATCAATCGGTATGTACGCACAAGCGAGAGAAAGATCTTAGGCTATAAGAGCCATGATGCTCATTTTATACTCTATTATTTATTGCAATTTTCCGTGAAGAAAACCTTAAAACCTGGGGTTGCATTACTGTTGATCAGACTTGGTGCTTTCCTAAAAGGTTTATGGGGCAAGGTTATTGAATTTGATGACATTAAGATGCTGCAAAAAGAAATAGTCGAGATACTTTGTCGATTTGAGATGATTTTTCCACAAACTTTATTTGATATAATGATGCACTTGCTTGTTCATTTGTGTCAAGAAGTCGAATACGGTGGACCAGAACACCTTAGGTACATGTTTCCTATCGAACGGTATCTTGGAAAGTTGAAATCCTATGTTTGAAATAGAAGTAAACCAGAAGGTTCCATTGCAGAAGGTTACTTGGCGGAAGAATGTGTGACATTCTGCTCACGATTTTTGAGTGGTGAAGGACAAACAAATACGTACTGATTTTGAAAAATGTCCGGCATATGTGGAGTATCATATTGGAACAAGAAAGAATAGAGATGGGAAAATCTTTAAATAAAAGGAAACAGACTGGAAGGCAAGTCATCGCTATGTTTTGTTCAACTCTAGCAATAAAGAAATAGAGTGATTGACTAAGTTCTTAAATCTTTTTTGCATTTTATTCAATTCCGATTAATCAAGTTCTGCATTTCTTTGTACGATTTCTTACTCTGTATGCACTTAATATTTTTTTAGGGAGCATCGAGCTATTGTGGATGGTTTTGCAGATCCAAGAAAGTACAAAAGGGAACGGACACATATAGAAGAGTTTTGGAAATGGTTAAAAGAAGAGGTTGTAAAAAAGGACATGATTTCAAGAGATGTAGAGGTGTTTGCATTGGGTCCTAATCGAATAGCTAGGAGGTTTATGTAACACCCCAAGATATTCGAGATTATTACAGCGCCGTAAATCCTTGATATGAGGATTTACTAGGCTAAGAAATTTAAAACTATTTCAGGAGAAAGTAAAAAGACTGTAAATACGAGTCAATCAATTGCATTCATAACACTGATAGAGGGGCCTTTATATAGGCATTACAATGAGAGTCCTTCCATATATAGGATTCCTAAATAAGGTAAGACATATAATAGGATCCTATTAGCTCTATAAGGATCTAGAACCTTCCATCTATGTATCTACAATCAGTATTAGGTAAGACACATCACAGGAATAATAATTTCCAGAACACTCCCCCTGTGTCGAGCACTAATACAACAATGGTGCAGAAGATGTTGCCTTCGTAAAAACCTATTCCAAGCCAAAACAAAACCCCATGGGAAAAATAAAGGCTTGATGAGGAAAAGAATGCAACGCACCAAGATAACATGTCATGTATACTCCCCCTGATGTATACATAACGACACCCCCCGATGAGTACCTCAACTCATAGGAGTCGGATGCCAAGTTGCCCTCACAACTATACCAAGAAAGAACCCAGTGGAAAAAATACCTCTTGGTCTAAGTTGAACAGAAGTACAACACATCATTGTATGGATGTTCTCATAGGTCGCCTCGTTAAAAACCTTACCAAGTGAAAACCCAATGGGAAAAAACAAACCTTGGTCTAAGGACAAAAAGAGCGCGACACATCCAAAGTGCAGAGTCGCTAAAGACTTATCAAGTTTTCTAAAGTCTTGACCTCCATGCACTAAATCAGTCATAACTTCTTCGATTCAATAGGCATCAGCGAAACTGTAAGAACTTATGAAAACTAGACACCCATATCTTTTCATTCACATACAGTACGTAACCTAGATCGACCTGAGCAGATCACAAAGCTCTATCGAAGTTGACTTAGCAAATTACCAGACATATCCTGTCCTACTTTGCAACAATAGTCATATGTCACTCAACATGATGGATGTGATCAAATGGCTGGTTTCTTTGGAAAGTAGACACAAACCTTTCCAATGGTACCAATTTCACCATTTTCCAGCAAGTGAGCTGCCCTGTAGGTCATATGGGAGATAGAGCAACACATTCTGGGCAGATTCGGGTATCAGTTTTCAAGTGTCCTTTTATCGAGATAGAGCGAGCTTCAAGCTTCTTGTCATTCACAGACATTGCGTGAGCGCATCCTAGGCCATCATCACAGTGGCTTTACCGGATTATTACGAATGAGTACATCGAGTCAAACATGAGTACATATTACCGTACTTTTCTCTTAAGACTGCATCATCACTTAAGTGAGCCAAGTCTTATTATGACTTCGACTAATCATCGGGAATCATATAGGCATTACTTTATCGTCTCTTAGGGAAACTGTCCCTTAGATTGCCTTAAACCGATTGATGAATATGCATCATCAAGTGTCCCCAAGATCCTTTCATTCTGAACTTTGGATTTAGCGGAATCTCTTAGTCTCACAAGAGTACATCACTATAAACCCTTAGTTTTACACGCAAAAGCTTCATATCTCTTCCAAATCAAGTATATACTTAGTATGCGTTCCCGACAATCACTTGTCGATGCGCTCCGTGGTCAGGAGACACTTGATTTGTGTCTGATCCATCACGAGATCCTTTTTATCACTTAACTTAGTTCCCCACTAAGATAAGATTTAACCACAAGCTGCACGTCAGTTTTTTGGGAAACTATCTAACTGAAAAGATAGCGGATGCTATAACATCCATTACGATAGCACAACTAAGTTTCATGTCATTGTAGTCGATTCCAGTGCGTTCATGAGAAACCTCGCGCCATGAGTTGAGTTTAACCCATTCTCTCACTCGCTTTGACAAAGTATACGGATAGATCTTATCTTTGGAGTGTCGGCACCACTTCAACAAAGGGCTATCACTTTGTTTATACTGAAATCGCATATGTTTCCATTATAGGCCAAGGCTACAACGTTGTAGATTTTCAACGAAGTATGGTTCGATTAAACTCACATTCCACGTCCTCATGTACCGACTTTATTCATAGAGTACTCTTTATGGATTGGCATTGATTGAGGCGTCCCCCAATGATGACTATAATCCAGAATCACATGAGACTGATGAGTTCATTTGATCATATGATCAAGTTTCATGTACCAAGCTCCATACATTCTTAGCGAGAGTATTTATCAAACCAAGTGGCATCCCAATACTCTATGAGATCCACGGCCTAGTAACACCATATACCACAATTTGTGGTGTTACCATATCACCATTTATAGGTGACGAACGTCTATGACCGGACACAATCCTTGCAGACATGTTTGCAGCATGTCTTTAATCTCGTCACTTTAAGGAACTTGGTGAGGCACAGTAGGGACAAACTACGACAATTCCAAGTCGTTCTACTCGAACATGATCATTCGCATCTCCCCCTAACGACGGGAAGACTGGCTCATCAAAGTGACTTACGAGATCGTCTGCCAAGGTATATTTTAAGCAGACTATGAGTGAAAGCGCATATCATATTCATCATTTATAACCCGTCATAATGCATTGTGGTGATGCACTTTGGCACATGAACATGTGGACGATAAAGGTTTTTCATTGTTAACACAATCTAATTAACAAAATGCATACTGTTACACTCGTAACTAAGCATTTGAATGATGATAGGTATAGGTGAATATGATATGTTGACCTATGCTACATAACCGTAGCTACTGGTCTTGAGAATCCAACAAAACCGCCAACATGAACCACCGGGATCGAACATGAAGAAACGATTGAACCGATGATAGGCCGTTGGTTTTATCAAACCTCTAGTGTTTTCTTGAAGAGTTCACTCCCTTCACCAGCCCCAAACACCTCAAAATTTCGTGAGCATGTATAAACGGGTGTTTAGGATTCCAAAATCATCAACCTTGTGGTCAAAAACCGGTCGAAATGACATCGAACTGGTCGTTCGGACGGCTGGTGGTATGTGAAAACTTCATTTAAGTGGTTCACCTCCTTCCAAGTCTCCAAATGGCATCAAAATTTGTGAGAAGGTAGCCTTTGATGTTAGGAAGTACTTGTTAAAATTTCACTTTAAGACTTGGTCTAAAAAGTGGGTGAACCGACCTTTACAATGACTGGTCCGCAAGTTGGACAACCATAACTCAGGTTTCATCAACTTATCAATCATTGTCAAAGGAACAACATAACATATAAATATTATCACTTGAGTACGACCATTTGTGAACACCATCATAGCATCATAAGCCACCCAAGCTAATACTTATGATCATGTATGTATAAGGACTCGGTGAAAAGGGAGGACTCAGCACCATGCTTATGCGAGTCCCTACATTATTCTCTTTAGCATAGGAGGGTGTCATCTCCTAATCGTGCCAAAAAATAGGCTTTAATCAATGAACATGGCTAAGAAGGATCATTGGGGGGGTCTTTGGCGTCACACATGCTTATGAAAGCAAGACGCGGATGACATAAATATCATCATCGGTCATGAGCCCTGCTCACGACCCCACCAACGTACTTTGGTGTCTTTGATCCAGCTAGCTTCTTTGTTCAAAGAAAAAATGATGTCCATGGAAATACCGTTGTATATGGATCATCAAATTGTCCAAACTCCGGACTATTAAAGCCTAAATGTGTCAATGTCCCAATACATCTTCTGGTTACAAAAACCGATGCAAGCCAGACCATATTGACTCATGACTATTTTTCCTTTTAACATATCCAATACAAGTGATGCATAATATTTTATTTCTCACAAATCACAATGAGATGCTACGAGTGATACACTTTGGCATATATATCATCGAGTCATAACATGGTTCAATTGTTACGGAACATATGTGACTAGAAATTTCCATTCGACATTCAACAACTTGAGCATTATACCACTCATTGATTGTGATGACCTATTCATCATAGTCACAATGGATTTATAAACCGAAATCCAAAAAAATCGTGTTCCTTGAAAATAGCTTAATACGCACTCAATTTCGCTTGCAAAATTTTACAAATATGAGCATAGCGAACACTCTAACAACATAGAGATTTTATACCAGATAAGATCAAAATAATCTATCATATTGAGTGCATAAAATGGCAAGGTTATATGCCTAAGGGGCAAACTTACGACACAATCATGGTGTAACACTACCATGCACACGCTCGACCTTCTTATAAGAGTGCGTATTTTGGGCTTCCCCAAGGAAACTATTTTTCAACATTTGAAAGATGATAGTTTAGCGTACAACGCATACCAAAAAATGCATCATCTATGGTAAATTCGGACAAAAAGAGGTTGAAAAATATGTGTCATAAGACCACTTGCAAATTTAAGATGGGAACCAAGTTGGTTGGGACAAAAGTTAGCACAATCGCTGGAAATAAAATTCCGTACAGCTTGACCTTTGTTCACTAAAACAGCGATAACTCCCCTGTTAGGAAGGCTATGGATGAACGGTTAGATGTTCTGAAAACTAGACTTCCGCATCTTTCTATCCATATATTGTGTACCACACGGATCATTAAACTCAGATCACAGTGTATGTTTTAATTGGCTGTTTAGTATTTCCCAAGTTTAGTGAGAAAACAAGGTTGAGACCATATCCAATGGCATAAGTGTTGATGCAAAAACATGGCAATGACAACCATATGTGCGTTTAAACGCAGCAGGGTGTTCGATTTCTTATCTCGACTAATGATCCTTTCGGTAACTCCAACTTGGTAGACTTGCAGAGAAAGTAGGAATGTCGGTACAGCTAAGGCTGTTTAAAAACCACTTATTCCGTTTGAAGTTTCAAAGCATAAACAAATACCAAGGAGGATGAGCCTAGTCATGATCAAAAGTGTAGACAAAATCCACCAAAGTGCATCAAATCAACCAAGAATTTTAATTCTCAATTTGCAAGTATACGTCATAATAGCCATGTTATATAGATACAACGCGGTGCATCATAATTAAGCATTTTGAACCATGAGACATAACGAATATACCATAACCAACTTGTCTTGACCATCCAATAAGATCGACTAAACATAGTCAAATGTATAAGGCACATGCCTTTACAAATACTCAGAAAAGTATTCGGACCTATAGTCATACGAACTATAATCGAGGTCAACGAATTCATGTATTTACCGCAATATGCCATTGTTTTACATGTTGAAATTCATGAGAATTACTCGTACATTCTTTCATATATCATATTGCAAGGAGACGGTGCATGACTACACCCACATGCAATATTTTATTTTAATAGGATGAAAGATGGAGTTTTCCAAGTATGGTATTGGGTCAAGACTGTAATACCCGGTTGTAATTCAGTCATTATCATTCAGTAATTTCATTCGGTGATTGTCACTCAGTGGATTTTCACTCATTTATAATCATCCATCAATCATGTTCATTCACTCGTGTTCACCGTTCGGAAAAACTTCGAGTTGTGTATCGTTATTGTCCATTGTTTCAACTTTCCGCATATGAGTTCGACTTTGTTAGATCACCATTAATTTTTGGTAACTCCAAAAATTCTGAATCTTTGAAATATTATAGAGCATCGAGTTAGCTTTCCAATGGTTCGAACGGTGAGTCAATCGGAGTCCGGACGAGAGAGTTATGGTCGTTTTAGCTCACCCGCTCATTTTTCAGTTATTGGCCGATCACTGCCGACCGAACTCGGCCGTGTCGTCCGACACGGCCCGTGCTGTACTCGTCCGGAAATGCCGAAGTCTCTGCCATAGGACCCGACCGTGTCGTCTGGCACGGCCGAGTCAAACTCTTCCGGATAAGCCAGAACCGACTGCCCAGACGCCCGACCGTGTTCCAGGACACGGTCGAGTCATGCCGAGTCGCTGTCGGACGGGTCACTATCGGAAGGCCCCTCCGCGCCGCGACCGTGTCAAGCAGGACACGGTCGAGTCCCTGCCGGCCAGTTGCGCGCCGCGACCGTGCCGATCGGCACGGGCCGTGTCCGATAGACCAGTCAATCCCTATAACTTGCGTTTTTGGGCGGATCTACTCATTTCTTTCCCTTTTCTTCACCTACAACCGAGAGAGAGCTTGAGGGAGGGTTTTTCCTTCACAAATCATTTGAGTGTTTGATTTTCTTCATCTCCTTTCGATCGTGAAGCCCGGATAATCGATCTAACGCGTGTTCTTCGGATTAAAGTACTTGGATCTTCAAAGGTAATATTCTTCAACACCTTGGATTTCGATTTTTGTGTTGAGATATGATGTTTTGGACGTTATAATCATGTTATATGAAGGGATATGTATATGATTATGAGTTTGTATAAGGATTCATTGGATTATTGAAGGATTATTCAAGAACACTTTGAATATCGAGTTGAAATGGTGGGTTTTATTTTAATTGTAGTTATAATCACGTTTTGGATATTCGTCTTGGATTATTAATCATATTGAAGATGTTTTGTTGGTTTGAAACACTTCTTGGGGGATTTGATATTGGTATATTGAAGTTTGATTGTAAACAATCGGAGTTTGGCCGCAACGTGTTTGATTTAATGTCTCAATGAACTTGGTTTAATCGTATCGACGTTTTGAGTTCGTTATATTCGTGTTTGATTCGTATATTGAACGGGTTGTTGGATATTGTATAATTCAAGGTTGTTCGAGCGATCGATATCTCAATTAGGACGTCGTTCGTGGAAGGATAATTATCACCGGTGTTGTGTAAGTTAATTCTTACTCGGTTAAAAGGATATTCATACCTTTTGTTGTTGATCATTCATAATCATAACTCATTCATCATTGTATTAATCACATTGAGACTTGTAATTGTTGAACAATCATTTCATTAACGGGAACGGCGGTTCCAATCATTCCATTGAAACTATCAATCACTTCATTTTTACTCTCATCTCGGTGAGTCATTCTCGACTTTGTCAGATTATTATTTATTCATTGATATTCATTACGGTCATTCTCGTTCATATGACCTTCTGGGTTCATATTGCGTGGCCGGGTGCGGATGTGTGGAATTTTTAGTCGGGCACGTTATGGCCATGTATTGGGAGTGATACATTGGACTGTGCACACGGTAACAGATTACCTCCGTGAGACTAATTAGGTACAAGGACGGGTGTGTCCGGTCATTCGTCTTGTACACTTGCACAGAACACTACGGGCGTACTATGATACTCTTCTTCACCGTAATTCATAACTAAGAATATTTCATAACTTCAGTTAAATCATGTTTGTGTATTTTCAACCCTTGAGGATTGTTGTTCTGTTTAACTGACCCCGGCTGGGGATTTTGTTTTTTAGGTCATGGCAAGGCAAACGCACGGGAATAACATGTTGATGTCGAGGAGTCCTAGTGATACTAGTAGGGGGCCCCGATCTTTCAGTTATTCATGTTATTGTCCTTTATTTTCCGCTGCATATTTTCATTTGGATACTCCGTTTCATTCAGTGTTGTGTATTTTATCTTCATATAAAATACACTAGTATTCGGTATTGTCCTGGTGTGTTGTAATTAAACTCCTCATCGGAGTAATTACTGTTGTAATGTGGTTCGGTACTACATTTATCTTGTGTAATTCATTCATTTTCATTTGCCTGGTGGGTCCCAGTCGGGGATCCACGGCACTGTAATATCCGCCTAGTTTGGGGTGTTACAAAGACCAACATGATGGTCGCTCAATTCAACATGACAAATCCATCACAAATCGATTTTAACCACGACATATCCGTCGCAATCGATGTTTGTACCATTTGTATGTCACAAATCCGTGACTAATCATGAACAAGTCATAACTTTACCGTTACCGACAATATTTATTTTATTCAATTGTTGGTTTAAAATCGACAAAACGACAACGTCAAATCGCACCCAAACCGTGGTGTATGCAACAACCACAACTATCGACTTTCAACAATTATCCGTGACTCCCCCAGGACCGTCACATAGTTTACTTCGACATACAAGAGTGATACCACCTCTCATAGTCTCATCCACCGCAAAGTAGCGTAGGAGATAAAGAACCCAAATACCCAATTCCCCAAAAAAAAATTCCCAAAAGAGAGAAATTGAAAAACGGGACTTTAATAAAGTCTTACGGGTACTTGGTTCCATATATGCTTTGATCCTTGAATGGGAGCTTCTCTCCATATGAGCAACATATTTCCGTGGGTACTCCATTCTATATTTACTTTGATCCTTGAACGGGATAAATATGGCTTTTTCTTCATAGCGTGCACATCATCATGAGCGACGTATTTTCCTATATGCACGTGAAATATAAACATGGTAAGATTCATAAGTGTACAAATTAATGAACAAATGAATCATTAATTAGGAAAAGATGGAGAGTTGAGAAACGCCCGGATAGGGCTACTGGGCTCGAAAATTCGGCCGAAAAAGGACTCGAGCGCGGCGATGCAGCAGTTCGGTATTGGATGAGGTCGGATCTCCAAATTTCCTCGTAAAAATCTGCTACTGTTCGGCGGCAGATTCATTAATCAATATTACTCAAAATCCGATCTCCACCGTTAAAGATACAGATATTTGTGTTGGGAAGTTGCTGCCAAAATTTCACACCGATCTGACGGTTAACGAATCGGGAAACATGATTTTGGTACGACTGCGCTGTGCAGAAAATTTACGCGCGGAAATTCTCGTCTCTCGGTTTTTTTTCTTTCGATTTTGATAGGTTTTGTCTCGATTGCACTAGGTTTTCAAATAGTAAATATCACATGCATAAAACCATTTGGACGATCTGGCGGTGCTTTGATCAGATCGGGTCGCAGCTTTAGGCAACAGTCGGTTAGACGAAAACAGTATGAAAACGGGACTGTTGGGAGGGTCGGGTCAGCAACCGGGTCGGGTCGCATGCCGGGTTAGGGTTTACAGCAAGCTGGGCTGGGAGTCAGCGGGCGAACTTCAGAGCCGTGCGTTTGGTTCGGAGCAGGGAAAGGTCGGCCGTATTTACAGACGGGTTGTGTCGCAGTCGGAGGCTGAGATTGGTGGAGCGGCCACGGGCGGTTGGCCGGTTGTTTCTTCCTGTGAAGCGGCGGATCCAGGTGCACCGAGCGCTGACGTCAAGTCCGAAGGCACAAATGAGGGCCCATAGAAGGGCGGCGATGATGACTATGAAGTCGGCGTCGAGAGATCAGGTTCGGGGGATGACGGTTCCGATTTGCAGAGGACGACGACGACCGGTTGATGTGTTGCAGAATCTGGGACGAATTGGATCGGGGAAGAAGAGGTCCGACAGCGTTGGAATCTGGAGACGTGTTTTGGCGGCGACCCACTGAGTGGCAGAGGGCGACGATTAGGGTTTGCAGAGAAATTTTTTTTTTTGATTTTTTTTTTCGGATTTTTCAGATTTTTTCGATTTTTCTTGCTCTATTGGTAGAGTACGTGGTAGAGGGGCCTTTATATAGGAATTACAATGAGAGTCCCTCCATACATAGGATTCCTAAATAAGGTAAGACATCTAATAGGATCCTACTACCTCTAGAAAGATCTAGAACCTTCCATCTATGTATCTACAATCAGTATTAGGTAAGACACATCACAGGAATAATAATTTCCGAAACAAAAACAACATAATTAAATACCAACAACAAAATTTATTATTACATTACAAGTCTGGGAAAATGTCAATAGGTCAACCCCCGATAATAAACTTCAAATACAACTAAAAACGACAAAGCACTCGAGTACTTTATTAAAATAAAACACAACAGACAAACTCTCCTGGCCATAAACATCACACTGCACCCTCGTCATCATGCAGCTCTAGTGGTTGTTTCCCCTCCCTCCTGGATCCTAAACATAAAACAAATGTTCACCCCCGAAGGGGTTAGCACAACGATGCTAGTACAAGTATGATAATTACACAACAATGATTTATTCAGCGACCCCTAAACAATAACATCAATAATATCAACAATGATAACAACAAGTTTCCCCAATGAGAAACAATAACAAGACAATGCACAACACAATGTATCAATCTCAACATACTCGTGGTATTCCAACGATCCAGCGCACACATCATAGATTCCCATGATGATCCCGTCGGACCAACACATGGTGGAAGTACCCGTCCAATGATCCAGCGCACACAGCTATAGATTCCCATGATGATCTCGTCGGACCAACGCATGGTGGAAAAAACAATCACAATACATATGTACGACACATAACAACATAACTGGCATCAACACAGATAAACATAATTAAAGTACTTGCCTTAGAAAGATGGCAAGAAATAAATACTTCAACGACTTCAACAACTCGAAGGCCGCCCCTTCGATCAACCGTTCGCAAAGCTCGAACCTTACACAAAAGGAAATAACGATAAACTCAACTTACAAAATAAGACTATCACATGAACACGCTAAACGTTCCAAAAGTGACCGGACAAGTTATCATCATACGGCCAATTCTCGAGTAATTACTTAAAGTATTCTACGTCGAACGAATAGCATACTACATGTGAAACGAAGGATCATAACGGGGATAAGATGTCAACGTCTACAATTAAAGGATATGCTAGGCATCAAAATCTGTACTCCAATCTTGTTTATCAATCCTAAGGATGGTTCGATTAATCTATGATTCATAATAAGGATGGACATAATCAACCGAGTTCTAGGTTAATCTATCACAAGGATTTCCGTTATATGCCAAAATAGTTCTTCATACAAAGGTTCTACATTCAATATAGTTGTTACCGACATAAACATTTCGTCTCAACCACTATTATGAAGATTATTTAATCACAATCAACTCCTTACAAGATATGCATTTAATCTTGATGAACACCCTCACCATTCTTCCACTTGAATTCATTAATCATAAGTAATATCATAACAAGTCCTTTGTCATTAGAACATTTCGAATTCATCATCAAATGTATGGTATAATCTCAAAAAACTTCATTCCAAAGTTTAACATAATCAAGGCTCAACTCAAAATCCTCTTAACAATAGAAAACCTAAGTCTAATCATTCTTACCCTCCTAAACATGGTGTTCGATTCATAATGTTCATAACAAACTCCATAATCTCAGTAGAATGATCATAATCGACACTAAGGATATGAATTCTAGTTGGTGAAGGATCAACATACCTTAATATAGAGGAGAACAACGAAACACTTGGTGAAACTCAACACTGGAAGCTTGAACACCAATCTGTTGGAATATTTATTCCACACATTATTTAATTTGTGTTTTGATGATTAAAGTTGCTAAACAAACAAAACAACATTAAGGCGAAGCAAAACAACGAAGCAGATGAAGACGCAAAAAGTTGCAATCTGGACTGCTTTAGCGCATGCAAGTTATCATACGTTAGCGCACGCTAACGGGAAGTCAACTGCATATCAGCTAAGTTTCGAAGTAAGCTGCAGTGAAGTCAGCTGATGAGATAGCGCACGCTACACATTATCATTAACGCACGCTATCGAAGTCATGTTACCATTGTGAAGGAATTCAAACATAGCATAACGTATGCAATGAAGTCAGCATTAGCGCACGCTACAAAGTATGATTAGCGCACGCTAAGATGTTTGAATCAAGTCAATCCGAACGTTGGGAAAAGCAAGTCAAAGTCAGCATATCAAACGGATACTTTGACAATCCATGCAACAGATATATTGTATTAGCGCACGCTATAATGTGCTATTAACGCACGCTAATACAAGAAGGTTACGTACGTAAGGCAGAAGGCATAACGTATGCTAAAGAAGAAACGAAGCTACTGGACTGAAACTGGGAACAGTCTAGCGCACTCTACAGGCACGCTAAGATATTAGCGCACGCTACCACAGGAAGGCTAGCGCACGCTAGCAAGTCAAAACAGCCAGCAACGGCTAGTTTATGGGAAATGCCTATAAATACCATTCCTATGGTATTGTTTGAGTACAACAACTTCAAGCAAACGAGATATTCATCTGAGAATCATACACTTACATTGTTGTTGTAATATTGAGCTTATATTGTTAGTTTGAGTGTTTATACATTCAACATTATACACGAGCGAGAAAAAGAAAAAGATACGATTTGATTCAGTGTTATTAGGATCAAGGATCCGGCATTGTTAGAATCACAATCGCTATCTTAGTGAGGTTTATCTAGTACCGATAGAAAGCTAGAGTGCTTGATTCCTTATCCAATAGAAAAGGAAAAATGGTTTTACTCGGACCGATAGAAGACGAGCTTGTAACGGTAATCCCTCGACCGATGGAAGAGAGGCATAGAGGTTTTGATCTTAATTCTAAGGAAAAAGATACAACTAGAGAGGACGTAGGCTTCGTTAATAGCCGAACCTCTATAAATCCTCGTGTCCTTTATTTCCGCAATTTATTTACGCTTCCGCACAAACGGCGCAAATATCCGATAATATACCAACAATTGGTATCGGAGCGGTACTCCAATACGCGGCTTAACATCCGAGGAGAAGATCCAAAATGGCATTTCAAATCTCTCCAGCCGAAGGCCTTGCTCTCAACCGACCACCATTTTTTGATGGCGCGAATTTCATGACTTGGAAGAAGAAGATGTCGATATCCATTCGAGCTTACGACATCGAACTTTGGAAGGTGATTTGTCTTGGTCCAAAAATTCCAACGAATTCCAACGGAATGCTTAAAACTTTTGAAGAATATGACGACTCCGATTGGAAAAACGACCATTTCAATTGTAAGGCAACTCAACTCCTTTATTGTGCCTTAAATCCGGAAGAACACAACCGGATATCATTGTGTGATAGTGCCAAAGAGATTTGGAAAATGCTTGAGCTAACACACGAAGGTACGTCTCAAGTCAAAGAGACGAAGATAAACATGCTCCTTCATGATTATGAATTATTAGAAATGAAGGACAACGAATCCATCTAGATTATGCTCGACCGATTCTCGGTCATCACTAATGGATTAGCATGTTTCGGAAAATCACTTTCGAGTAGTGAGAAAGTAAAGAAAATTCTCCGATCACTACCTCGAGAATGGGACGGTACGGTTACGGCAATAATGGAATCCAAAGATTTAAATACTCTCGATTTTAGTGCTCTCGTTGGCTCTCTTATCAACTACGAGATTGTTCTAAAATCTCGGAATGCCAAACCGAAACCGAAGGAAAGGTCGATAGCCTTCAAGGCTAAGGTGTCGAGAAAGAAAGAAGAAATTCCGGTGGACGACAGCGACGAAGAAATGGCATATTATGCCAAGAATATTAATAAGTTCCAACACTTATTAAACCGGGGAAAGAAGGACATTCAAGCGGGGGAATCAAAGAAACCCGACAACACTTGTCGATTATGTGGTAAACCAGGCCACTTCGCCAAAAACTGTCGAGTAAAGCAAAATGAAGTTTTAATCGCAACATGGAGCGACGAAGATCCCGATGAAGATTTTCTTGACCAAAATAATCTCGCGCTCATGGCCCGGAGTTCATTCGACGATAGCGACGTCGAAAGCCAAGTAAGTAACTCCTACGACGAACTCTTTGAAGCATTCGAGTTATTACATACGGACTATCAAAATGCTTTAAATGAAATTAAATCCCTCAAGTCTAAATATAAAACTTTGGAAATTGAAAATTTCAAAATACTTAAAAAAAGGGAAATTTGTTGAAATCGATAATTCGAAATGCATTGAAAACGAGAATATTTTAAAGAATGATCTTTTAAAAGTTCAAGATGAACTAAAAATTTTGACAAAGAAATTCTCGTGCGGCAACGATAAATTTGAACAAATGTTATGTGTTCAAAAATATACTCTAAATAAAGAGGGGTTAGGATTCAAACCACGTTCGAAAAACAAATCCGTCAATTTCAAAATACCCCGATGCGAAAAATGTTTGAAAATCGGGCATCACATTTCAAATTGCAAAAGCCCAAGACGGACGATAAAAATTAAAAAAAAAAGGGGAGAAGGAGATAATACTTTCAGGGGGAGTATTTTTGCTTATTAATGCATATTCATTTGTATCATGCATATTTATATTTCATTTGATATACTCTATATTCTTATACTTTTTGATGAAGACAAAAAGGGGGAGAAGTAGATGAATTGAGATAAAAATGCGAAAAATCGAAGAAGTCGAAAAGAAAAGAAAAGCATACAAATAGGGGGAGTTGAAAAATGGAAAAATGACGGAGTCGAAAAATAAAGGAGATGTCGAAAAGAAATAAGCATTGGAGAAACTAACGAAATGATCAAAGTCGAAAACTTTGATTCGTAGAAATATACATATATTATTTCTTTCAGGTTTTATCCAATTCAAGAGTTGTTTTGTAATCATCAAAAAGGGGGAGATTGTTGGAATATTTATTCCACACATTATTTAATTTGTGTTTTGATGATTAAAGTTGCTAAAAAAACAAAACAACATTAAGGCGAAGCAAAACAACGAAGCAGACGAAGACGCAAAAAGTTGCAATCTGGACTGCTTTAGCGCACGCAAGTTATCATACGTTAGCGCACGCCAACGGGAAGTCAACTGCATATCAGCCAAGTTTCGAAGTAAGCTGCAGTGAAGTCAGCTGATGAGATAGCGCACGCTACACGTTATCATTAACGCACGCTATCGAAGTCATGTTACCGTTGTGAAGGAATTCAAACACAGAATAACGTATGCAATGAAGTCAGCATTAGCGCACGCTACAAAGTATGATTAGCGCACGCTAAGATGTTTGAATCAAGTCAATCCGAACGTTGGGAAAAGCAAGTCAAAGTCAGCATATCAAATGGATACTTTGACAATCCATGCAACGGATATATTGTATTAGCGCACGCTACAATGTGCTATTAACGCACGCTAATACAAGAAGGTTACGTACGTAAGGCAGAAGGCATAACGTACGCTAAAGAAGAAACGGTTACCGGATCAAATCGGGAAGCTCTAGCGCACGCCTTCTGCACGCTAAGATATTAGCGCACGCTACCACAGGAAGGCTAGCGCACGCTAGCAAGTCAAAACAGCCAGCAACGACTAGTTTATGGGAAATGCCTATAAATACCATTCCTATGGTATTGTTTGAGTACAACAACTTCAAACAAACGAGATATTCATCTGAGAATCATACACTTACATTGTTGTTGTAATATTGAGCTTATATTGTTAGTTTGAGTGTTTATACTTTCAACATTATACACGAGCGAGAAAAAGAAAAAGATACGATTTGATTCAGTGTTATTAGGATCAAGGATCCGGCATTGTTAGAATCACAATCGCTATCTTAGTGAGGTTTATCTAGTACCGATAGAAAGCTAGAGTGGTTGATTCCTTATCCAATAGAAAAGGAAAAACGGTTTTACTCGGACCGATAGAAGACGAGCTTGTAACGGTAATCCCTCGACCGATAGAAGAGAGGCGTAGAGGTTTTGATCTTAATCCTAAGGAAAAAGATACAACTAGAGAGGACGTAGGCTTCGTTAATAGCCGAACCTCTATAAATCCTCGTGTCCTTTATTTCCGCAATTTATTTACGCTTCCGCACAAACGGCGCAAATATCCGATAATATACCAACAATTGGTATCGGAGCGGTACTCCAATACGCGGCTTAACATCCGAGGAGAAGATCCAAAATGGCATTTCAAATCTCTCCAGCCGAAGGCCTTGCTCTCAACCGACCACCATTTTTTGATGGCGCGAATTTCATGACTTGGAAGAAGAAGATGTCGATATTCATTCGAGCTTACGACATCGAACTTTGTAAGGTGATTTGTCTTGGTCCAAAAATTCCAACGAATTCCAACGGAATGCTTAAAACTTTTGAAGAATATGACGACTCCGATTGGAAAAACGACCATTTCAATTGTAAGGCAACTCAACTCCTTTAATGTGCCTTAAATCCGGAAGAACACAACCGGATATCATCGTGTGATAGTGCCAAAGAGATTTGGAAAATGCTTGAGGTAACACACGAAGGTACGTCTCAAGTCAAAGAGACGAAGATAAACATGCTCCTTCATGATTATGAATTATTCCAAATGAAGGACGACGAATCCATCTCGATTATGCTCGACCGATTCTCGGTCATCACTAATGGATTAGCATGTTTCGGAAAACCACTTTCGAGTAGTGAGAAAGTAAAGAAAATTCTCCGATCACTACCTCGAGAATGGGGCGGTACGGTTACGGCAATAATGGAATCCAAAGATTTAAATACTCTCGATTTTAGTGCTCTCGTTGGCTCTCTTATCAACTACGGGATTGTTCTAAAATCTCGGAATGCCAAACTGAAACCGAAGGAAAGGTCGATAGCCTTCAAGGCTAAGGTGTCGAGAAAGAAAGAAGAAATTCCGGTGGACGACAGCGACGAAGAAATGGCATATTATGCCAAAAATATTAATAAGTTCCAACACTTATTAAACCGGAGAAAGAAGGACATTCAAGCGGGGGAATCAAAGAAACCCGACAACACTTGTCGATTATGTGGTAAACTAGGCCACTTCGCCAAAAACTATCGAGTAAAGCAAAAGGAAGTTTTAATCGCAACATGGAGCGACGAAGATCCCGATGAAGATTTTCTTGACCAAAATAATCTCGCGCTCATGGCCCGGAGTTCATTCGACGATAGCGACGTCGAAAGCCAAGTAAATAACTCCTACGACGAACTCTTTGAAGCATTCGAGTTATTACATACGGATTATCAAAATGCTTTAAATGAAATTAAATCCCTCAAGTCTAAATATAAAACTTTGGAAATTGAAAATTCCAAAATACTTAAAAAAGGGAAATTTGTTGAAATCGATCATTCGAAATGCATTGAAAACGAGAATATTTTAAAGAATGATCTTTTAAAAGTTCAAGATGAACTAAAAATTTTGACAAAGAAATTCTCGTGCGGCAATGATAAATTTGAACAAATGTTATGTGTTCAAAAATATACTCTAAATAAAGAGGGGTTAGGATTCAAACCACGTTCGAAAAACAAATCCGTCAATTTTGTAATATCCGCAATTTTCGATTTTCGGTAAATTTCTTTTTTTGGACGAAGTCCGTTTTGACGACTCACTCATGACCGTTTCGTCATTCTGAGAATGATTAATTCTACACTTTTTGACATCCGAGTTCGTTTCGGTGTCGTTTTGTTGAGTTCCGTGCTTTTTAGCGACTTTTCCGCACTTGAGTTCGATTTTCGCGAATCTCGTCCGAAACTGCTGTTTCGAGTTTCCCGTAAGTCCGTTAAACTTTGTTAGACGTGTTGTGAACTTCGGTTTGGTTATTCGATCACGTATCGTGATTTCCGGGCGTTTTGGGCCATTTTGTAATTTCTTGAAAGTTACGGGTATCCGTATCTGTAATTGTTGTCTCGACCAGTTTCTTGGTCGCGTATGACTAATTATGGTATTATGTTTTCATTTCGGGTCGTTGATGTCGTCCGCGAACTTTTCGTCGTGTTCGTTCCGTGCGTTTTCGGAAATCGGGTCGTCGAGCCCTGGCGGTTGCGGGACTGGCCGGACGGTTGCGGGACTTGACGGACGATTGCGGGCACCGGCCAGACAGATGCGGCAGGAACCGGCGTAGCGCATGCTACTGCCGGAAGGCTGCGCGCGCTAACCGGCAGGTGTAGCGCACGCTAGCCTGGTCGACCAACGCACGCTATCGGGCCGGACAGTGGGGTTTCTGAGGTTCTGGACTCGGTCAGGATCGGCAGGTAGCGCACGCTACGCCGAGCGTAGCGCGCGCTAGTCGGCAGGCGTAGCGCACGCTGTCGGCCGGCTAGCGTCGTTACTGGCCGGGCGATTCGATCCGGTGGCTCTTTGGAGTCGGCTAGCGCGCGAGCTTCGGCCGTAGCGCACGCTAGCGGGAGTCGGGTCGATAGGTTTGGTCGGCAGGGTTGGTCGGTGATGCCGGGTCGTGTGGGCCCTGGCCGAGGGTACTCGGCCGATACCGGCCGATAGCGCACGCTAGTCCGGGAAGGCTAGCGCACGCTAGTCTGGCCCGGTATAAATGTGGCTGAGCAATCACATTTCACTTCGTTTTTCACTTCCTTCCTTCTCCTTCCGCGAATGGCGATTCATGGGTGACGAAGCCATGTTCTTTAACAACAAATCCATGAAGTCCTTGAGTTCATAACATCAATCGATCGTCCGTTATCAACCTTTGATCCAGCGAATCAAGGTAATCTTCCTTAGAACCCTAATTTCGTGAATTTGGGGATTTTTGCATTTTCGTCCGATTCGTTCCGTTTTCTTGATTAATTCATGATGGGTATGATTAATCTTGGTAGTATTCTTGTGTTTAACATCATTTAATCCATTGTTCTTCGTCGAATCGAAGTATATTTCTTGATTTCCTTCGAATTGACTTTTTGGGGGATTTGTCCCCGATCTCGTTTTTCATCCGTTTTCGATGGATCGATTATGGTTAAATGATGTTGTTAAACATATTCTATGGATTGTATATCCATATTTCAACTTGGAATTCCGTTTTCGGGTTTTGACGGAACGAATCGTGTTCTTGGCCGTTTTGGGGGAAATCCGTGAACTTTCGTCATTCGTTCTTTGAATTCAACGGCTTTGAGTCGTGTTATGGAATTCATTTCATTGTTATTATTTGTCCTTCGTAGTTTGTGAACGTGAGTTGGCGTTCGGTGGAGTCGGCGGGTTCGTAGTCGGTTCGGGCCAACCTACTCCGGTCGATTCTCCGCGTTGTTCTTATTCGAGGCAAGTACCTTGCCCATACTTTTCTCGTTTTATGGATATGATGATCGGTGGTCGTCTTGATGCGTTTGTTTGGTTATTTGAAATGAAGTTTCAAAAGATTTCGGTTTGGCCTCGTTAAAGGCTCTCTTTCAAAACGCGTGTGTGTTTTGTGAACGTTGTGTTTTGGGAATTTATTATGATTTGATTATGTTGAACGTTGAAGGATTTGATGATGATACTCCTATTGTTTAAAGTTATGGAATCGTGTATTCCGTATTTAATCTTGTTATTGTGTTTTGAAGAGTTTGATAATGGTGTCGAGTTAATGGCCATCTCTAGTGAGTATTCTTAATGAACTTACATTCTTAGCATATTAGTATTGCATGAGTAACGTGTGTGTGTGTATGCTCACTACGGGTTAGATCAGACGGGGTCTCGGTAGGGGTCCACGGAGGTGTGGATCGACGAGCTTTGCTTTTAACCACTACGGGTTAGATCCGACGGGGTCTCGGTAGGGGTCCACGGAGGTGTGGATCGACGGTTAATTGTGGTGCATTTTTCAAATGTGACTTATTTATGGCATTTCCGGAAATGAGTGCTTTTGAACGGTTTTTCATTTGCATGCATTGACTAAGTGTGTAAGAGGTAAGTTGTTCGTTTGGCTTACTTGGCTAGGATGGCACTAGAGTATTTTGTTGTTTGTTTTAAATCTTTTATTTGTGGATTTTGATGTTGGGAGACGAACCTTGTGGTCGTTCTTGTGTACTGTGAGTTGCTAAGATTTGGGGCTATAATCCCAATGGTTTTATAAAAGTCGTTTTACGGATTTGGGGCTAAAATCCCAACGGTTTGGTAAATGTCATTTTTCGGAAAGTAAACCTTTGGGGCGGTGACCCCTTTTGTCTTTTGGATTTTGAAAAGTAGGATTTGATAATCCTAAATTGTTTTATATTAAAACTCTCGATGGCATTCTAAACCGTTTTATAATTTACTTCCATTGATTTATGATATTTCGATTTTGAAATGTTTTCTCAAACCCTTGCCTCGGGAAGTACTTTTCGTTTCGTTTGGATCTTTGAGGATCCTCGGTTATTGTTATTCGTGGAATGTGAATTGTATGGCTCGTATTTGCACTTTGTTCTTGCACTAGCAAAACAGTGGAGTTTGCTAACCCCAGTATTCGGGGGGTGGATGTCTGTTTTTGCATTCAGGTTTTGGAGCATAACACATGGTCGGCACGAAGGATGATGAAAGATGATCGATACTAATCACATGAGGAACCGTACATCGTGTGTTGGTTCAGTTGTACTTTATTTTCATTGCTATATTGTTCCGTTATGCAGGTGTGGTTGTATTTTGTCCCTGCGTGGGCATGAGTTGTATTTGAGTTGTATGTATTTGTGGAAAGACCAAATCGGTCTCTGAGTCATTGTAGCCTTGAAGGCATTGTCGAGATGTTAAATGTTGTTACCGGCTGGTAGATCCTCGAGGAGAGGGTCTACGGCGTGTAATATCCCTGAGTGGATTGGGGGTGTTACATAAATGGTATCGGAGCTTAGGTTGAGGAAACCTAGGCTGTCGGGTCAAGTCGTGTTGTTTGAGTCTTGTTTCGTCGGATTTTATCTGACTGAGTCGTGTCGCGACGCGTCGTTTGAGTTTGTTGGTCGTGATTAGTATCGTGGGGCGATCATCATCTTCGTGTGACCTGTGGAAGTAAGTCTCCCTTCTTTGTGTTGTGCCTCGTGTGACACGAGCTATTTTTATGATTATTTGTTAAGTGGTGGAATCCTTATGTGAATTTTGATTTCACGATATGTATTTAGTCGACTTTCGTATTTGATTTATACGAGGAGTTTCGTCGCTTGTGATGTCTTTTTATTGTTGTTTTTATTCGTTGCTGATGATTTTCGAATCGATTTGCACGTTTTACGAGTTTTGTTGTGGAAGCTTTGTGCTTATACGCGTTCGACTTGTTCACTAGCCAGTGCGGGAGAGTATTTTATCAGTGGTTTTGTTCTGAATGTGGTATTTTATCGTTTATTTCCGTTTAAAGACATATATTGTCTTGATTTTAAAGGTTTTGGTGCGTGTGCTAGGAGTTGTTTTAGTGAACGTCGGTATGTGTGAGTTTTGGGCATTCTGGCCTATTGGATTTTTGAAAACCTTGAGTATCTTAGAAAAATAAATTTCGAGACATACTTTTCAAATGAGTTATTTTCTTGTGGTACATCCTAGATGCCACAATGTATTTCAAAAATTTTCTACCTCGAGGACCAAAATGTTTTGAGATATTTTCAACACTTTTATTTAGACCCGAGGGTCGAATGTTTTGAAAGTTTTCACTAAGAGAAAGTGTCTTCATTTTTATCAAATGCGAAATGGTTCTCCAATGTCTCGATAACGATGTTTCACGTTTATACTTTTTGAAAGGCGATACTCAAGATCAACCAGTATTCTTCAAATTATTTTCAAAATGAGGTTTTCGTTTTTAAAACCTATCCATTCCCGTTTGTGGGCTGGGTATGTAAGATGTTTGCATTGTCATTTTGATGTTTGCTCCCGAGTATGATCGAGTTGGCGGCGTGAGCGTTGAGTTGTTTTTCCACACGTTTGCTGTGTTAGCCTCCGTGAGAGGTGGGATGTTGGTATTGAATGTTACCATCTCGTGGTGATTTCTGCGTTGTCGCGCATGTGCGAGCTGTTAGAGCTTGGTTTGGTATGACCGTGTGCATCGGTGATGGTTCCGTTATGCGTCGGTTGTTTAATGTCTTGTTACCTTGCTCCCGTTTTGTGAATTTCGTGGACGAGGTCGGAGGTAATGCCCGTACTATTTTGGCTTCTGTATTTTCTCTTTCTCCAGTCTATCGATTCGCTCATGTTCGTTGGCACTTTATGAACTTGTTCTATATTTCGATTTCATCGTCCGAACGAGCTGTGATCTTGTTGTGGGTCGATCTGGTTATCGATGTTACTTTTTCGAGTTCGGTTCGATTCTTGTGAACCTTGTTCGGAAGTAACATCATTTGGTTCTACTAGTTCTTTTATTCGAAGGGATCGGATTTTGAACTTCTTTATATTCTACTTGGTCGACTCATTTATGTTCGTTGACATTTCTGAGTTTGTCCTGCCCCTTGTTTTTGTTTATCGAACGAGTGTGGTATCATTTCGGAATGACTCGTTTGTCGTTGTGACTTTTTAATTGCTATTCCCTTTCCTGTGGATCTTATGTGAATGCACATCCGGTTGTTTTCACCGGATCATATATTATCTCGAGTCGAGATGTGAACCTTGGAGTTGTTGTTTGAAATTTTATTGTTCTTCGTGATTCGAACGTGATTCTCCGATTTTTGTTGTCTCGATCGTTGTGGTTTGATCGTTTGATTGTTCGGTTTTTATTGACCTCGTTCCGTGATTGGTGAACATTCAGGCTCCTTCGTAATTCCCTTCAGTTCGGGAAATTAGTTTCGTTTTCGATCTTCCAGCCCTTAGGCGGTGGGATTCCGTGTTTGTTCAGCGGTTGACTCGCGTTTTGATTGATGTACCGTTGGGTTGGTCAATCATATTGATTTTCGTTCGTTGTGTTTTGTGATTATCGGATAATTGACTTGGCTATATTATCCGTTTGATGACGCTTGTCACTTGTTGGTTTTATTATATCCCTAACGGCGGCGTTGTGTTGGTCGCCGTGGAGCGTGTTACACGCCATATATTCCTTTGCGTTGTTTGTAACATTTCGCCGTTGGGCGTTAGTTACGCATTCCTGTGTATCTCGTTGAGTTTTTCCTGGCGGAATATTTCTTCTCCCTACTTGTTTTAAGTTTCGGGACGAAACTTCTTTTAAGGAGGGTAGAATGTAATATCCGCAATTTTCGATTTTCGGTAAATTTCTTTTTTTTCGGACGAAGTCCGTTTTGACGACTCGCTCATGACCGTTTCGTCATTCTGAGAATGATTAATTCTACACTTTTTGACATCCGAGTTCGTTTCGGTGTCGTTTTGTTGAGTTCCGTGCTTTTTAGCGACTTTTCCGCACTTGAGTTCGATTCTCGCGAATCTCGTCCGAAACTGCTGTTTCGAGTTTCCCGTAAGTCCGTTTAACTTTGTTAGACGTGTTGTGAACTTCGGTTTGGTTATTCGATCACGTATCGTGATTTCCGGGCGTTTTGGGCCATTTTGTAATTTCTTGAAAGTTACGGGTATCCGTATCTGTAATTGTTGTCTCGACCCGTTTCTTGGTCGCGTATGACTAATTATGGTATTATGTTTTCATTTCGGGTCGTTGATGTCGTCCGCGAACTTTTCGTCGTGTTCGTTCCGTGCGTTTTCGGAAATCGGGTCGTCGAGCCCTGGCGGTTGCGGGACTGGCCGGACGGTTGCGGGACTGGCCGGACGATTGCGGGCACCGGCCGGACAGATGCGGCAGGAACCGGCGTAGCGCACGCTACTGCCGGAAGGCTGCGCGCGCTAACCGGCAGGTGTAGCGCACGCTAGCTTGGTCGACCAATGCACGCTATCGGGCCGGACAGTGGGGTTCGAGGTTCGGACTCGGCCAGATCGGCGAGTAGCGCACGCTACGCCGGCGTAAGCGCGCTAGTCGGCGGCGTAGCGCACGCTGTCGGCCGGCTAGCGTCGTTACTGGCCGGCGATTCGATCCGGTGGCTCTTTGGGCAGTCGGCTGCGCGCAGGCTTCCGGCCGTAGCGCACACTAGCGGGAGTCGGGTCGACAGGTTTGGTCGGCAGGGTTGGTCGGTGATGCCGGGTCGTGTGGGCCCTGGCCGAGGGTACTCGGCCGATACCGGCCGATAGCGCACGCTAGTCCGGGAAGGCTAGCGCACGCTAGTCTGGCCCGGTATAAATATGGCTGAGCAGTCACATTTCACTTCGTTTTTCACTTCCTTCCTTCTCCTTCTGCGAATGGCGATTCATGGGTGATGAAGCCATGTTGTTTAACAACAAATCCATGAAGTCCTTGAGTTCATAACATCAATCGATCGTCCGTTATCAACCTTTGATCCAGCGAATCAAGGTAATCTTCCTTAGAACCCTAATTTCGTGAATTTGGGGATTTTTGCATTTTCGTCCGATTCGTTCCGTTTTCTTGATTAATTCATGATGGGTATGATTAATCTTGGTAGTATTCTTGTGTTTAACATCATTTAATCCATTGTTCTTCGTCGAATCGAAGTATATTTCTTGATTTCCTTCGAATTGACTTTTTGGGGGATTTGTCCCCGATCTCGTTTTTCATCCGTTTTCGATGGATCGATTATGGTTAAATGATGTTGTTAAACATATTCTATGGATTGTATATCCATATTTCAACTTGTAATTCCGTTTTCGGGTTTTGACGGAACGAATCGTGTTCTTGGCCGTTTTGGGGGAAATCCGTGAACTTTCGTCATTCGTTCTTTGAATTCAACGGCTTTGAGTCGTGTTATGGAATTCATTTCATTGTTATTATTTGTCCTTCGTAGTTTGTGAACGTGAGTTGGCGTTCGGCGGAGTCGGCGGGTTCGTAGTCGGTTCGGGCCAACCTACTCCGGTCGATTCTCCGCGTTGTTCTTATTCGAGGCAAGTACCTTGCCCATACTTTTCTCGTTTTATGGATATGATGATCGGTGGTCGTCTTGATGCGTTTGTTTGGTTATTTGAAATGAAGTTTCAAAAGATTTCGGTTTGGCCTCGTTAAAGGCTCTCTTTCAAAACGCGTGTGTGTTTTGTGAACGTTGTGTTTTGGGAATTTATTATGATTTGATTATGTTGAACGTTGAAGGATTTGATGATGATACTCCTATTGTTTAAAATTATGGAATCGTGTATTCCGTATTTAATCTTGTTATTGTGTTTTGAAGAGTTTGATAATGGTGTCGAGTTAATGGCCATCTCTAGTGAGTATTCTTAATGAACTTACATTCTTAGCATATTAGTATTGCATGAGTAACGTGTGTGTGTGTATGCTCACTACGGGTTAGATCCGACGGGGTCTCGGTAGGGGTCCACGGAGGTGTGGATCGACGAGCTTTGCTTTTAACCACTACGGGTTAGATCCGACGGGGTCTCGGTAGGGGTCCACGGAGGTGTGGATCGACGGTTAATTGTGGTGCATTTTTCAAATGTGACTTATTTATGGCATTTCCGGAAATGAGTGCTTTTGAACGGTTTTTCATTTGCATGCATTGACTAAGTGTGTAAGAGGTAAGTTGTTCGTTTGGCTTACTTAGCTAGGATGGCACTAGAGTATTTTGTTGTTTGTTTTAAATCTTTTATTTGTGGATTTTGATGTTGGGAGACGAACCTTGTGGTCGTTCTTGTGTACTGTGAGTTGCTAAGATTTGGGGCTATAATCCCAATGGTTTTATAAAAGTCGTTTTACGGATTTGGGGCTAAAATCCCAACGGTTTGGTAAATGTCATTTTTCGGAAAGTAAACCTTTGGGGCGGTGACCCCTTTTGTCTTTTGGATTTTGAAAAGTAGGATTTGATAATCCTAAATTGTTTTCTATTAAAACTCTCGATGGCATTCTAAACCGTTTTATAAATTACTTCCATTGATTTATGATATTTCGATTTTGAAATGTTTTCTCAAACCCTTGCCTCGGGAAGTACTTTTCGTTTCGTTTGGATCTTTGAGGATCCTCGGTTATTGTTATTCGTGGAATGTGAATTGTATGGCTCGTATTTGCACTTTGTTCTTGCACTAGCAAAACAGTGGAGTTTTGCTAACCCCGAGTATTCGGGGTGGATGTCTGTTTTTGCATTCGGGTTTTGGAGCATAACACGGGGTCGGCACGAAGGATGATGAAAGATGATCGATACTAATCACATGAGGAACCGTACATCGTGTGTTGGTTCGATTGTACTTTATTTTCATTTGCTATATTGTTCCGTTATGCAGTGTAGTTGTATTTTGTCCCCTGCATGGGCATGAGTTGTATTTGAGTTGTATGTATTTGTGGAAAGACCAAATCGGTCTACTGAGTCATTGTAGCCTTGAAGGCATTGTCGAGATGTTAAATGTTGTTACCAGCCTGGTAGATCCTCGAGGAGAGGGTCTACGGCGTGTAATATCCCTGAGTGGATTGGGGGTGTTACAAATTTCAAAATACCCCGATGCAAAAAATGTTTGAAAATCGGGCATCACATTTCAAATTGCAAAAGCCCAAGACGGACGACAAAAATTAAAAAAAAAAGGGAGAAGGAGATAATACTTTCAGGGGGAGTATTTTTGCTTATTAATGCATATTCATTTGTATCATGCATATTCATATTTCATTTGATATACTCTATATTCTTATACTTTTTGATGAAGACAAAAAGGGGGAGAAGTAGATGAATTGAGATAAAAATGCGAAAAATCGAAGAAGTCGAAAAGAAAAGAAAAGCATACAAATAGGGGGAGTTGAAAAATGGAAAAATGAAGGAGTCGAAAAATAAAGGAGATGTCGAAAAGAAATAAGCATTGGAGAAACTAACGAAACGATCAAAGCCGAAAACTTTGATTCGTAGAAATATACATATATTATTTCTTTCAGGTTTTATCCAATTCAAGAGTTGTTTTGTAATCATCAAAAAGGGGGAGATTGTTGGAATATTTATTCCACACATTATTTAATTTGTGTTTTGATGATTAAAGTTGCTAAACAAACAAAACAACATTAAGGCGAAGCAAAACAACGAAGCAGACGAAGACACAAAAAGTTGCAATCTGGACTGCTTTAGCGCACGCAAGTTATCATACGTTAGCGCACGCTAACGGGAAGTCAACTGCATATCAGCCAAGTTTCGAAGTAAGCTGCAGTGAAGTCAGCTGATGAGATAGCGCACGCTACACGTTATCATTAACGCACGCTATCGAAGTCATGTTACCGTTGTGAAGGAATTCAAACACAGAATAACGTATGCAATGAAGTCAGCATTAGCGCACGCTACAAAGTATGATTAGCGCACGCTAAGATGTTTGAATCAAGTCAATCCGAACGTTGGGAAAAGCAAGTCAAAGTCAGCATATCAAACGGATACTTTGACAATCCATGCAATGGATATATTGTATTAGCGCACGCTACAATGTGCTATTAACGCACGCTAATACAAGAAGGTTACGTACGTAAGGCAGAAGGCATAACATATGCTAAAGAAGAAACGAAGCTACTGGACTGAAACTGGGAACAGTCTAGCGCACGCTACAGGCACGCTAAGATATTAGCGCACGCTACCACAGGAAGGCTAGCGCACGCTAGCAAGTCAAAACAGCCAGAAACGGCTAGTTTATGGGAAATGCCTATAAATACCATTCCTATGGTATTGTTTGAGTACAACAACTTCAAGCAAACGAGATATTCATCTGAGAATCATACACTTACATTGTTGTTGTAATATTGAGCTTATATTGTTAGTTTGAGTGTTTATACATTCAACATTATACACGAGCGAGAAAAAGAAAAAGATACGATTTGATTCAGTGTTATTAGGATCAAGGATCCGGCATTGTTAGAATCACAATCGCTATCTTAGTGAGGTTTATCTAGTACCGATAGAAAGCTAGAGTGGTTGATTCCTTATCCAATAGAAAAGGAAAAACGGTTTTACTCGGACCGATAGAAGACGAGCTTGTAACGGTAATCCCTCGACCGATAGAAGAGAGGCGTAGAGGTTTTGATCTTAATCCTAAGGAAAAAGATACAACTAGAGAGGACGTAGGCTTCGTTAATAGCCGAACCTCTATAAATCCTCGTGTCCTTTATTTCCGCAATTTATTTATGCTTCCGCACAAACGTCGCAAATATCCGATAATATACCAACAATTGGTATCGGAGCGGTACTCCAATACGCGGCTTAACATCCGAGGAGAAGATCCAAAATGGCATTTCAAATCTCTCCAGCCGAAGGCCTTGCTCTCAACCGACCACCATTTTTTGATGGCGCGAATTTCATGACTTAGAAGAAGAAGATGTCGATATTCATTCGAGCTTACGACATCGAACTTTGGAAGGTGATTTGTCTTGGTCCAAAAATTCCAACGAAATCCAACGGAATGCTTAAAACTTTTGAAGAATATGACGACTCCGATTGGAAAAACGACCATTTCAATTGTAAGGCAACTCAACTCCTTTATTGTGCCTTAAATCCGGAAGAACACAACCGGATATCATCGTGTGATAGTGCCAAAGAGATTTGGAAAATGCTTGAGGTAACACACGAAGGTACGTCTCAAGTCAAAGAGACGAAGATAAACATGCTCCTTCATGATTATGAATTATTCCAAATGAAGGACGACGAATCCATCTCGATTATGCTCGACCGATTCTCGGTCATCACTAATGGATTAGCATGTTTCGGAAAACCACTTTCGAGTAGTGAGAAAGTAAAGAAAATTCTCCGATCACTACCTCGAGAATGGGACCAGTGCAGTTACGGCAATAATGGAATCCAAAGATTTAAATACTCTCGATTTTAGTGCTCTCGTTGGCTCTCTTATCAACTACGAGATTGTTCTAAAATCTCGGAATGCCAAACCGAAACTGAAGGAAAGGTCGATAGCCTTCAAGGCTAAGGTGTCGAGAAAGAAAGAAGAAATTTCGGTGGACGACAGCGACGAAGAAATGGCATATTATGCCAAGAATATTAATAAGTTCCAACACTTATTAAACCGGAGAAAGAAGGACATTCAAGCGGGGGAATCAAAGAAACCCGACAACACTTGTCGATTATGTGGTAAACCAGGCCACTTCGCCAAAAACTGTCGAGTAAAGCAAAAGGAAGTTTTAATCGCAACATGGAGCGACGAAGATCCCGATGAAGATTTTCTTGACCAAAATAATCTCGCGCTCATGACCCGGAGTTCATTCGACGATAGCGACGTCGAAAGCCAAGTAAGTAACTCCTACGACGAACTCTTTGAAGCATTCGAGTTATTACATACGGACTATCAAAATGCTTTAAATGAAATTAAATCCCTCAAGTCTAAATATAAAACTTTGGAAATTGAAAATTCGAAAATACTTAGAAAAGGGAATTTGTTGAAATCGATCATTCGAAATGCATTGAAAACGAGAATATTTTAAAGAATGATCTTTTAAAAGTTCAAGATGAACTAAAAATTTTGACAAAGAAATTCTCGTGCGGCAACGATAAATTTGAACAAATGTTATGTGTTCAAAAATATACTCTAAATAAAGAGGGGTTAGGATTCAAACCACGTTCGAAAAACAAATCCGTCAATTTCAAAATACCCCGATGCGAAAAATGTTTGAAAATCGGGCATCACATTTCAAATTGCAAAAGCCCAAGACGGACGATAAAAATTAAAAAAAAAAGGGAGAAGGAGATAATACTTTCAGGGGGAGTATTTTTGCTTATTAATGCATATTCATTTGTATCATGCATATTTATATTTCATTTGATATACTCTATATTCTTATACTTTTTGATGAAGACAAAAAGGGGGAGAAGTAGATGAATTGAGATAAAAATGCGAAAAATCGAAGAAGTCGAAAAGAAAAGAAAAGCATACAAATAGGGGGAGTTGAAAAATGAAAAAATGACGGAGTCGAAAAATAAAGGAGATGTCGAAAAGAAATAAGCATTGGAGAAACTAACGAAACGATCAAAGCCGAAAACTTTGATTCGTAGAAATATACATATATTATTTCTTTCAGGTTTTATCTTAGTGAGGTTTATCTAGTACCGATAGAAAGCTAGAGTGGTTGATTCCTTATCCAATAGAAAAGGAAAAACGGTTTTACTCGGACCGATAGAAGACGAGCTTGTAACGGTAATCCCTCAACCGATAGAAGAGAGGCGTAGAGGTTTTGATCTTAATCCTAAGGAAAAAGATACAACTAGAGAGTACGTAGGCTTCGTTAATAGCCGAACCTCTATAAATCCTCGTGTCCTTTATTTCCGCAATTTATTTACGCTTCCGCACAAACGGCGCAAATATCCGATAATATACCAACACAATCCACAAAGGTCTAATATCTTCTCAACCAAGCTAAAAGGCTAATATAAGGGATATATATAGAGTTAGGTAACTCTCAAATTCACAGAAAATCGGACAAGGGTGGAAGTGAAATGAAAGGAGGTTGATGTCTATAAATAGAGTGCATCGATATTACGTACGTTATGCACAAGGCATTACGTACTTTAGCAGCCTAACATACGCTAACAACAAATCCTTTACGTACGCTATCATCTGACGTAGTTCACTGTCTCATTTTCCGTACTCCATAGCGTACGTTAACAAACCTTTACGTATGTAATCCTATCATCATAGCATATGTTATGTACCCATCTCTAACGTACGTTATGCTTGTTGACCTACTTTATCAAAAGTTGTCCAGATACACGCGGGGGATCCGACAATATCTTCATCTGGCCCCGCACGCCGACCACACCCTATTTGCCTTGACCGCCTATTACATACGTACATTACATGCAGACCATTACATACGTTATGTACACCTATTAATGTACATTAGTGTCATACAGAATCATGTATAAATCGACAAACTCCACATGATATGATCAAGAATATCTGAATACAAATACGGAAAAATCACACTTCGATTCTCAATATGACGTAATAAAATACCATAAGGTTCAAATACAGATGAAAATACTCAATAATTATTTGGGTATTACAGTTTACTGGCTATGTAGTAAATGGATATAGATTCCATACAAAGTTTAGAGATTCCCGATGTACCACACAAATTAGTGGCGTATTATTTACTGCCGAAACCACTAGTTTTGCAAGTTCAAAAGACCAGAACCTAATAGTTGGCAATGTCAACTACTACGGATCCATCGAAGAAATTTTTGAACTAGATTATTGAGGAGATTTTACAGTGGTCCTTTTTAAGTGTTGCTGGTACCGAGAAGAAAAAGATTCATATGGTCTTGCTCGAGTAAATTTTTGGCCACTAAGTATATAATATACAGCTTGGAAAAAAAAAGTATTACAAGCTGTACAATTTTCTAAAGTGAGTTTGCATAGCGGAAGTTTAGGTGTGAGTTGCTGTAAATACAACAACTAGGTGTTCTCATGTTTGCTTAGTGCGTACAAGGTTTTAACAGTGCATACTTGTATAAATCACAGTTATGAAAACAATAAAGACATAAGGTATATAACACACAATTTAAAGTAGTTCGAGGTAAACCCGTCTACATCCACTGATCCTCCACAAAGGAGTAAAACGTTTATTATAATCACTACGTACACAACTACATGACTATAACTAAACCTCATCTCTGTATCATTTACACAGATTGATGCAGGGACCGAAGCTTTTTGTCGTTCACACATATTTACTTGAGCTCTTTCTTGACTCCCTTCTTCAAACACAGTTTGAAGCTTCATCAACAATGCTATTCTTCCCACATAGGTCGGAATAAGCAATGATCTACAGTCCACACAGGGATGATGATTATCTCAACGGTAAAGGTAGAATTTTTTGAACAGCAGCTTGATCTTTGATATACGTTTGCTGTATGTTGTGTTATTCACATTGAGGAATTGTATATTTCTTCGCTTGAATACTTGTTATATGCTCACAAAATATACTATGTTGCAATCGCTAGAATGTCAGAATAATCTGTTAGAGCTTTTGCGATATATGAATTCTTCGTATATAAGTGTCCTCAGCTTGGGGCTATTTATAACCTTTGGGATATGCATCCATTATAAATGTAGTCTTCGCAGGTAGGTATGATGTTGACGTCTCTAATTGGAGGCACACTGAATATTTAAATTAAAGCAGATCAAATTTAATGCTTCAGACATTCATTTTGACTCCGTATTAAATGCTCTTCAGCGCATTCAGACTTATCTCACTTCGGCTGCATTAAATATTGTCCTCTCAGCAATAAATGTCGCTTTAACCGTGAATACTGTATGAATAAATAAAGTGTATTTCACAATGGTTTAAAGCTTTGTCTATTCAGGTCTGTCGGATGTGTTTTACTTTTTCTTCTTACAGCCTGACTGTTGTATCCGACACATTCTTTTGCTGTAGCTGTAGGCTCTATAGGATTGACTGTATGGGATCTTCGATGCTATATGGAAGGGGCTGTATGGAAGTTACATACAGTTTCCATACTTAGCGACATTTTAACTCCTTTCGACTCCTTTTCTATATGATGGACATTATAAAAACAGGATTGTTTATCACAACAATTCCTCCCTTTTTGATAATGCCAAAACTTCTTCAAGATAACTTCTTGATTCAGAGAGGTTGACTCTTCGTCTTCTGTCGAATGGTCTGATCTTCAGTACTTAGTCTAAAAATGTGAACTGATGATCTTTCAAGATAACAAATTTAATTGATAATCAAGGGAAAATTACAAGTTCTTGAAATAAAAAATATACATAGAAAGTGCATACTGCAATAATAAGCCTAGTGAACAGATAGAGTGAGAAGGGACAGGCAAGCTAATTCCTGTACTAAGAATGCCTCCAAGGTCTCCTGTCAGGATCATTCTCGGTCCCTTTCCACCAATTGACTAGTGAATCCTTGCCTCGATCCCGGTAGATAGCTCTTCCTTCCATAGATTGGTCGAAAGCAAGTATCCAGTCATCTGGGTGGGTGAGCCGATCACCTTTTTGGTGCCTTGATTTCATCAGTAATCGCATAGGAAGTTTTTCTTCTGCTAGCATCCTCGTGAATTTGTCTGTAGCATCCACCAGCGTCTTGAACTTGTTAAACATGGAGGACTCCTTGATGAGTTTAACGAAGTATCTCATTAGTTCATTTTTCCTCCAGTCCTTTATTTCATCAGCTGTAGGCTGTCGGTTGGTGGAAGAGGAATCTCAGATGGTTTGTGCATGCTGTTCTTCCAAGGAACGCTGGGACCACAGAACTCTGGACGAGAACCATATACCCTGTATCCACTTTTAGGCGCGGCCAGACGGCTAATTGCAGTAGCGACACTTTCTTTTAGAGTAGCCTCCATCTCTTTCTCTCTTTCCAACCTCCATCTCCTTCGAGCCTCTCTGGCATCTTCCCCCTTTTTGGCATCATCAATCTCTAACAACTTAGAATGAATCTCCTCAAGGATTTTCATTGCATTGTCCCGTTTGGTCTCCAGATAAATGACTTTGTCGACTCGAGTACTGAGCACCAGAGTGACGTCATCAATCTTATGATCATGGTATGTCAAACTAGTCTCTTTAAGGGCAGCGACCATCTTGGATTAGGCTATCCTGAGCTTCTCCTGCTCTTGCTTCAGGATTTTGTCTTGATGTTATTTCAGTTGAGTAAATGCTTGCCACATTGCATTGGGCATTAGGCGAAATGCGTCCTCCACTTTTGAGAGTGCTGTCTTCAGATCAGAGAGCTCATCTTGGGCAGTCTCTCGCATCTAATCAAGTTCCTTGCCAACGTCATACAGTGCCTTCACTGCATCCTGCAGGAATACTTTCTATCGGCTGATTGCATGGAGTTGTTCGAGCTTAGCCTCGGTGCATGGGGAGCCAGGATGTGTGATTTTGGAATCCTCTAGTTCATTGAGTTGACAGAGAACCACATTGTGACGAGGGAGTCTTGGTCTGTCATCTGGAAGGAAACCATCATCGGAACCAGATTTGGAGCTTACAGAGATGGGAGATGCAAGGGCATCTTGAGGTGGAGCAGCATAGGGTGCTGTTTGTTCAGTCTCGGGGACAGGAGGGACTAATTCCTCCTGTGCAGCTTGGTTTTCTGTAGTCGGGACTACAGGAGGGACTGAATCCTCCTTCCGACTTGCATCTTCTGCCTGCTCCGAAAGAGGGACTAATTCCTCTTGTTGGATGGCACGGGCTTCTTCTTGATGATCTGAGATAGGTTGGGGTGCATGTTTAGAAAATGTTTGCTATACAGGAGGGACTGAATCCTCTTGTTTTTCTTGGGCAGCGTCCTTTGGGTGAATAAGGGACTGATGACCTCCGGAGGTCCCCTGACCCTGTTGATCTTGCATAGGAGCCATTTCTCATTCCCTTGCATCTTCGCGGCTGATCCATACACCGGCCTGCAGAGCATCGTTGTCGGCATCATAGTTGGGATCGTATTTGTGGCTGTCAGAATGAGCTTTGTCATCAGCTTGTGACTTCCTTTCAATCGAGCCTTCTCTTTTCCCAGGTAGAAATTTGTAATCATCTCTCGGCAAAATTAATTCTCCGACTGAATCAAGACTTCGATATTCTGGGTGTCCGTGACCTCCAGAACTAAAAGTTCTTCCTCCTTCTACTCTTCCCAATTGTATAGTCATTATACGGGGTGACTTTGTATCTTTTCCAAGTTACAAAGCGCTCGTAGGCTTGTTCAATTTGTACCTGGAGAAGAGTTTTATTGATTAGCACCGATGGGGAGGGACTCCTTACAGTAGTTGGGTCTACTATCTGGATGGGATCCGCAACAGGTGTGGGAGCCTGTATTGGAGAGGGATTTCTAGCAGGGGTTGGTACCCTGATGGGAGAGGGATCCCTAAAAGGGTATGGAACCCTGTTAGGAGAGGGATCCTGTATGGGTGTGGATTCCCTTACAGGAGAGGTGGCCTTTGGGTCTGTGGGGGCAGCCGACTCGCCAGAGCCCTCTAACTTGGCAAATAGTTTTTCATCTGTCATAACAGCCACTGGCTCGGGGTCTACTGTATGTGCAGCAACTATTTCTTCCAAAGGGATTATGCCCTTAGGGATTTGTACAATGGGTTGAACCGTCGGGACATCTACAGTGACCGTTGTAGCCACTGTAGCTTTAGCCTTAGAAGCTTTCTTCAGTTCTTCTTTGCCTTCTCTCCAGCATGTGGTGACTTGTTGTCAGAGACACTCCTCTTTCGCTTCTTCTTCTCTTCACGCACAGCCATGATAGTAACATCCTTGGGATCATCAGAAATAGGCATAGTCCGGGGATGAGGCCTGCTAGAGAACAGTCCGTCTCTGTTAAACATAGTGGGCTTGCTCCCAGCTATAAATATTCTAGGTCCAATCTTCTTGGCACCACGAGACTTCGGCACACCATAGTGAGTGAGAATGTAGTTGAGGATGAGGCCGAAGGATTTCTTCTGCGTTACCAACTTGGAGGCCTCCTGTATCCTCTTCAAAACAATTTGGCACCAGTTAACCCTTTCGCCAGACATTATGGCTACCATCATCCAAAAGCGAAGGTTCATGCGCATTTCGAACACTCCGGTTTGATTCTCAATAATTCGGAAGCAAAAATTGTGCAGATACACGTACGGTAGGCAAAAATTCTTACTTGTGGCATGACAGGTGAACGTTCTTGTCCGAACCGTCACCTGTGAACAGCCCCCAGTAGGCCGTCAACAGTTCTTCCGACCCGAAGGTCTCAAATTCCTCCATTCTCAGGCCATCAGACGGCAGCCTGAATAAGTTTTCCAGCAGCTCCTAGATCATAGAAATTTCAATACTGCGAATGGTAGCAGTGATATCAGAGACATCTCCTCCTATTTTCAGGGAAAATAACTTGATAGAGGCATCAATATAGAATTCTTCAATAATACGCTCATCGTAGAGTTCAGTGTGTTGACTTCCAAGGCGGTACAAGCCTTGTTGCTTGATTCTGGAAACGACTAGTTCCATACCGTCAGTGTCCTCGGTTTTAATGTGGACTCTCTCCATGACAACAGATATGGCAAATATTCGCCCGTCAATGATATATTCCTTCTTCTTCAGAGATTGAGAGGAAGTCTATGAAGTTTCCATTGATTTGCAGAGAAAGGATTTGAAGAAACACAAAGAAAAAGTGCAGAAAATTTGCAGAGTATGTAGGATGTTTGCTGTGGACTCGTTTAATTTTGCAGAAAGCGTAAAGAGTCAAAGGGATCAAGATACGGTCCTTTTATAGAATGCAGGGAGGATTAGGGTTACATATAGTGAACGGTCATATTTAAGAGATGGGAACCGTCTTTTTAAAAGAACGAACAGGATGAACTTGGAGTAACTGGTACGTCTTATCCATCTGTTTTTGAAATGATAAACGGTCCCACTTCTGATAGTTCATCTTCCCTTTTTGCACGAAACGGAAGTTTTGAAATCATTAATATTGCGGTGTTTGAGTTAATAAAGCCCAGATGTTGTTTAAAGCATTAAAGAATGAAATGTTTGAATTTTAAAACAGGGCAAGTAGACTAAAATCGTTTACAGTATGAATAAAATAATAATATAAGTTTAATTGATGTCCCACAGTATATATGCTGTATCCGCGAATAATACAGTGTTCCCCCTTAAAAGGTACATACGTGATTCAATTCTTACAGCAATGTTTATATTAATACTATATTCATGGGTCGCAAAGTATTCCCCCTTAATTAATACACACGTCAGTTGTAGGAAGGTTTTTACTTTCTTTGTCCTACAGTGCTGTCTCACTTGGATACTATATTCTTGGGTCTTACAGCATTCCCCCTCTGTAATATCCGCGATTTTGATTTACGGTAATTTTCTTTTTTTCGGCGGCAGTCCGTTTCGATGACTCGCTTGTGACTGTTTGGTCATTCTGAGAATGATTAATTCTGCACTTTTTGTCATCCGAGTTCGTTTCGATGTCGTTTTGTTGAGTTCCGCATTCTTAAGCGACTTTTTCCGCACTTGAGTTCGATTCTTGCGAATCTCATTCGAAATTGTTGTTTCGAGTTTCTCGTAAGTTCATTTAATGTTATTATTCATGTTGAGAGCTTTAGTTTGGTGTTTCGATTGTGTATCGTGTATTTCGGACATTTTGGACCATTTTCGTAATTTCCCAAAGTTTGGGGTAATTACTTCCATTGTCGAATTTCGGCACTTCGGGTGGTCGGAATCGTGTGTTCTCTTAGCGCTTAGATTCGTCTTTACGAGTACTTCATAACTATCTCTCTGATTTTTATTCAGGTTCGAGTTTTGGGGTTGTCCGGGCCGTCGGAGTGGCCACGGCCGAGTCACGGCCGGAGCAGGGCCTGGCCTGGCCGAGTTACGGCCGTACGTGCTCGGCAGACTTGGCTGGATGAATGCCGGTTACAGCCTTAAGGTCTGCCGAGTACGGCCGTAAGGGCCGAGTTACGGCCGTAACCCTGCCGGCTATATATAGCCTGGGCTCGGCCAGACTTCGTTTTTCTCACTTTTTTCTCGTTTTAGCGCGGCTGCGGACGGGAGTGACCGGTAGGAGTTGTTCTTGGCCGATTCTGCTCATTTCCAAGGCATTTTGGAAGATTCTTGTTGATTATATCATCATCCAATTCGTGTTCTTCGTCGAATCAAGGTATATTTCTTGATTTTCCTTCAAGTTGACTTTTTGGAGAATTTGTTCTTGATTTCGATTCTAGTCCGATTTTGATACATCGGTTGGTGTAGTATGATGTTATTAATCATGTTCTATCGGTTGTATATCTATATTTCGAGTTTGTTCAACTCGATTAGTGATTCGAGTGTTCTTGGGAGTTATCGAACATTGAGTGTTCGATTAAATGTCCCAATGAGTTTCCCTTCGATAGTTTGGTGGGATTTCTGTTGTTTTTTTTACCTTGATTCTCATTGTGATCGTATCTTTGTGTTCTTGGCCATTTTGAGGGAAACCTTTTGTGTCGTCCATCCCTTCAATTCAATGAATTTAGGTCGTGCTATGGAATTCGTTTTCATTATTGTTATTGTTGTTCGTAGTTTATTATCGCGGGTTAGCATTCGGTGGAGTCGGCAAATTCGTAGTCGGTTCGTGCCAACCTACTTCGGTCGATTCTCTGCATTGTGGTTATTCGAGGCAAGTACCTTGTCCATACAATTCTTGTTTTATGGATACGATAATTAGTGATCGTCTAAATGTGGTTGTTTGGTCGTTTGAATTGAACTTTCAAAGTTTCGGTTAGCCTCGTTAAAGGCTCTCTTTCAAAACCGTGTGTGTTTTTACGATTTTGGTGTTTCGTAAATGATTATGTGAATCCTGTGAACACGCTTGGTGCTGTTGTTGTTGTGCTTTGATAATATAGATTCATATATTATCTCATTTCTGTGTGTTGTGATTTGATACTAGTATCGTGTTGTGTGTTTGTTGCCTTTGGGTGAATTATTCGGATATCCTTGGCTTGCTATGTTATTTGTGTGAATGTGTGGATATGGTCGAAGGTCTACGGTGACACATGGCATGTGACCATGTGGTCAGGATGCAACAAGTGATTGATCCAACCGTGAGAGCCTGAGACAAGACCTGCAGTGACATATGGCGTGTGATCATATGGTCAGGAGACAACAAGTGATTGATCCAACCGTGAGATGCCGTGACAAGTGTTCACACTGGTGTGTTTATGATTTGTGAATGTGTTTCGCTAGCCAGCTCGGGTGGGATTTGTGGCTTCGTCCTGGTCCTAGGCGATGCCTGTGCGTGATTTGTTTTATGATTGTGGCTAGCTCGGGAGGGTCCTTAGAGGCCTCAGGTGGGATTTGTGGCTTCGTCCCAGTCCTAGGCAAGTGTGATCTATGACTTCACTCTAGATTCAGGAGTTGGTGTTATATTTGTGTGACCAAGATTTGCGTGTCTTGGGTGGTTATGTTGTGTTGATTTTATGTCCGTCGAGGACACGTGACGTGGGTTTTAACCCTGTGAACTACTGTTGGTTTTATTTTGTGAAAACAAAACCTTTGGGCTATGACCCCCGTTGATTTTTAGAAAGAGAAGGATTTGATAATCCTGAATTGTTTTCTATTAAAACTCCCGATGGCTTATTAAACCTTTTCGTAAATTGTTTCTCTTGAATTGTGAACTCTCGGTTTTGAAATGTTTTACCCAAACTCTTACCTCGGGAAGTACTTGTTATTACGTTTGAATCTTCGAGTATTCTTGATTATTGTTATTCTTGGAACTTAAATTGTATGGCTCGTATTTGCACTTTGTACTTGTACTAGCAAAACAGGGGAGTTTTGCTAACCCCCGAGTATTCGGGGGGTGGATGTCTGTTTTTGCATTCAGGTTCTGGGGAGCATAACACAGGGTCAGCATGGAGGGTGATGAAAGATGATCGATACTAATCACATGAGAACCCGTACTATGTCGTATTGGTTTAGTTGTATTTTATTCCCGCTGCGGTTTCTTTCCTCGTTGTACTGGAGTATTTTGTATTTGACCCCTGCGTGGGCATGTATTGAGATTGAGTTGTATGTTTGTATTGAAAGACCAAATCGTTCTACTGAGTCCTTTTAGCCTTAAAGGCATGGTTGAGATGCTCAGTGTTGTTACCAGCCTGGTAGATCCTTGAGGAAGGGTTCTACAGCGTGTAATATCCCTGAGTGGATTGGGGGTGTTACATAAATGGTATCGGAGCTTAGGTTGTGGAAACCTAGGCTGTCGGGTTTAGTGGTGTCTGTTGAGTTTTGTCTCGTCGGATTTTGTCTGACTGAGTCATGTCGCGACGCGTCGTCTGATTTGGTTGGTCGTGATTAGTATCGTGGGGCGATCATCATCTTCGTGCGACCTGTTGATGTAAGTCTCCCTTCCTTGTGATTGTGCCTCGTCTGATGCGAGTTACTGGTGTTATTATGTGTTAAGTGATGGAATCTTTATGCAGATTCTAGGTTTCATGATGTGTTTATGTGACTCCCATATTTCGTTTATATGAGGAGTGTTGTCGTTATTTATGTCCCTTTGAATATGATATTTGACTGTTTGTTTCCGGTAAAAGACATGGGTTGTCTTGATTTTTGAGCGAGTTGATGCGTGTATTGTGATGTATGTAAGTGAATGTTGTTACATGTGAATTTTTTGGCATTCTAGCCTAATAGATTTTCGAAAACCTTGAGTATCTTAGAAAATAAATTTCGAGACGTACTTTTAAAATGAATTATTTTCTCGCGGTACTTTCCTTCTAGTGCCGCAATATGTTTCAAAATTATTCCAGTTGAGGACCAAAATATTTTGAGATATTTTCAATCATTTAGAAATGCTTTGCTTAGACCCGAGGGTCGAATATTTTTGAAAGTTTTTCACTAAAAGAAAAGTGTCCTCATTTTTGTTCAAACGCAAGATGGTTTTCAAAGTCTCGATATTGGTGTTTGTAGAACCTTTTGAAAATGTGATACTCAAGACCAACTGGTGTTTCCAAATTGTTTTCAAAATGTGGTTTTCGTTTTTAAAACCTATCATTTCCTGCTTGTGGTCAGGGAAGGTGTGTATGATGTTGGTATTGTCGTTAGGGTGTTAGCCCTCCAAATTGTGATTGAATTGGTGGCGTGAGCGTTGAGTCGTTCGCCACGCATTTGTTATGTTAGCCCTATGTGAGAGGTGTGATATTGATCTTCAATGTTGTCGTTTTGTGGTGATTTGCGTGCTATCGCACCTGTGCAGGCTGTTAGAGCTTGAGTTTGTATGGTTGTGTACATACGTGGTTGTTTCGTGATGTTTAGTAATTATATGCTGGTTATCGCTCGGGCCGTTGTAATCGTCGAACGATGCCGTGGTTGTTGTGATTTTAGTATGTGTTGATATATTATGCCAAGTTGGCATCTCCGGTTTGTTGTTTTGCGATGTTATGTTCCATTATATCTAGCATTTGTATATTCGGTATGCCGAGCCGAGGTGTTTCAACCGTGGTGTGCCGGGGGCATGCACGTACCAATTGTCCTTCTCGCCAGTAACGCATTTCAAGTGTGGACCCGAGAGACACGGGATCCAGTTTTGCGAGTTGGGTTCTGAGTCTTTCGGGGCACGAACTTCAGCACAGATATCAAGATCGGCTCTAAGAGGCCCATGGGGAATGTTTCCGTCAGCTGCTTTTGTGTTGTTGCCTTGTTTCCATTATTGTGAGTTGTGGGGACGACCTTCTTTTATAAGAGGTCGAATGTAATACCCGTATTGCTTTGGACTTCTGCATTTCCTCTTTCTCAAGTCTATCGAGTTGCTCGTGTTCGTTGATACTTTCTGAACTTGTCCTGTATTTCGGTTTCATTGTTCGAACGAGCCGTGATCTTGTTTTGGGTCGATCTGATTATCGTTGTGACTTTTCTGAGTTCAGTTCGATTCTTGTGAACCTTGTTCGGAAGTAACATCTTTTGGTTTTACTAGTTCTTTTGATGTCTTGAGTTGAAGTGTGAACTTCAGAGTCATTGTTCGGTCGTTGTCATTCGATCATTGTTGTTCGATCGTTGTTATTCGATCATTGTTGTTAGATCGTTGTTGTTTGATCGTTGTTACTCGATCATTGCTTTTTGATCGTTGTTGTTCCATCATTGTTATTTGATCGTTGTTGTCCGATCATTGTTGCTCGATCGTTGTTTTTCGGTCGTTGTTGTTCGATCGAGGTTGTCTGACTGTTGTTGCCTGATCTCGTACCGGGAAGAATTGTCGTTCACTGTTAGTCAGCTATTTCGAGTGTGGCCAGGTGGGTTACTGAGCCGTGCATTGCAAGACGGTATCTGAGAGATTTGGGGATCGAGGCTGCGTCTCTGCTCCGAAAGGGCACAGAGATGCCTAGTATGCTTTTTGAGGATTTCGGCGTAGTCCTAATTGTTTGTGATTGTCCTTGTGGATCGTTTTGAGTTTATTTTCTATTTTCTCGATTGTGCATGTTCCTTGTAACAGGTGCTTTGTGTTTTGTGATAGTTCGGATAATCGACTTGATTGTATTATCTGTTTGATGATGCTTGTCACTTGTTGGTTTTATTATGTCTCTACCGGTGGCGTTGTGTTGGTCGTCGTGGAGCGTGTTTTCACACCGTTTGTTCCTTTGCGTTGCTTGTAACGTTTTGCCGTTGGGCGTAAGTTACGCGTTTCTTGTGTACCTCGTTGAGTGTTTCCTGGCAGGATATTGCTTCTCCCTACTTATTTTAAGTTTTGGGACGAAACTTCTTTTAAGGAGGGTAGTATGTAATATCCGCGATTTCGATTTCCGGTAATTTTCTTTTTTTCGGCGGGAGTCCATTTCGACGACTCTCTTGTGACCGTTTCGTCATTCTGAGAATGATTGATTCTACACTTTTTGTCATCCGAGTTCGTTTCGGTGTCGTTTTGTTGAGTTCCGCATTCTTAAGCGACTTTTTCCGCACTTGAGTTCGATTCTTGCGAATCTCGTCCGAAACTGTTGTTTCGAGTTTCTCGTAAGTTCATTTAATGTTATTATTCATGTTGCGAGCTTTAGTTTGGTGTTTCGATTGTGTATTGTGTATTTCGGACGTTTTGGGCCGTTTTCGTAATTTCCCAAAGTTTGGGGTAATTACTTCTGTTGTCGAATTTCGGCTGTTCGGGTGGACCGAATCGTGTGTTCTCTTAGCGCTTAGATTCGTCTTTGCGAGTACTTCGTAACCGCATCTCCGATTTTTATTCAGATTCGAGTTTCGGGGTTGTCCGGGCCGTCGGAGTGGCCGCGGCCGAGTCACGGCCGGAGCAGGGCCTGGCCTGGCCGAGTTACGGCCGTAAGGTGCCAGTTACGGCCGTACATGCTCAGCAGACTTGGCTGGACGAATGCCGGTTACGGACGTAAGGCCTGCCGAGTACGGCCGTAAGGGCCGAGTTACGGCCGTAACCCTGCCGGCTATATATAGCCTGGGCTCGGTCAGACTTCATTTTTCTCACTTTTTCCTCGTTTTTGTGCGGCTGCGGATGGGAGTGACCGGTAGGAGTTGTTCTTGGCCGATTCTACTCATTTCCAAGGCATTTTGGAAGATTCTTGTTGATTATATCATCATCCAATCCGTGTTCTTCGTCGAATCAAGGTATATTTCTTGATTTTCCTTCAAGTTGACTTTTTGGAGAATTTGTTCTTGATTTCGATTCTAGTCCGAGTTTGATACATCGGTTGGTGTAGTATGATGTTATTAATCGTGTTCTATGGGTTGTATATCTATATTTCGACTTTGTTCAACTCGATTAGTGATTCGAGTGTTCTTGGGAATTCTCGAACATTGAGTGTTCGATTAAATGTCCCAATGAGTTTCCCTTTGATAGTTTGGTGGGATTTCCGTTGTTTTTTTACCTTGATTCTCATTGTGATCGTATCTTTGTGTTCTTGTCCACTTTGGGGGAAACCCTTGAATTTGTGTCGTTCGTCCCTTCAATTCAATGACTTTAGGTCGTGCTATGGAATTCGTTTTCATTGTTGTTATTGTTGTTCGTAGTTTATTGTCGCGGGTTAGCGTTCGGTGGAGTCGGCGGGTTCGTAGTCGGTTCGTGCCAACCTACTTCGGTCGATTCTCCGCGTTGTGGTTATTCGAGGCAAGTACCTTGTCCCTACAGTTCTTGTTTTATGGATACGATAATTAGTGATCGTCTAAATGTGATTATTTGGTCGTTTGAATTGAACTTTCAAAGTTTCGGTTAGCCTCGTTAAAGGCTCTCTTTCAAAACCGTGTGTGTTTTTACGATTGTGGTGTTTCATAAATGATTATGTGAATCATGTGAACACGTTTGGTGTTGTTATTGTTTTGCTTTGATAATATAGATTCATATATTATCTCATTTCGGTGTGTTGTGATTTGATACTAGTATCGTGCTGTGTGTTTGTCGCCTTTGGGTGAATTATTCGGATATCCTCGGCGTGCTATGTTATTTGTGTGAATGTGTGGATATAGTCGAAGGTCTACGGTGACACATGGCATGTGACCATGTGGTCAGGATGCAACAAGTGATTGATCCAACCGTGAGAGCCTGAGACAAGACCTGCGGTGACATATGGCGTGTGATCATATGGTCAGGAGACAACAAGTGATTGATCCAACCGTGAGATGCCGTGACAAGTGTTCATGCTGGTGTGTTTATGATTTGTGAATGTGTTTCTCTAGCCAGCTCGGGTGGGATTTGTGGCTTCGTCTCGGTCCTAGGCGATGCCTGTGCGTGATTTGTTTTATGATTGTGGCCACCTCGGGAGGGTCCCTAGAGGCCTCGGGTGGGATTTGTGGCTTCGTCCATGTCCTAGGCAAGTGTGATCTATGACTTCACTCTAGATTCATGAGTTGGTGTTGTATTTGTGTGACCAATATTTGCGTGTCTTGGGTGGTTATGTTGTGTTGATTTTATGTCTGTCGAGGACACGTGATGTGGGTTTTAACCCTGTGAACTGTTGTTGGTTTTATTTTGTGAAAACAAAACCTTTGGGCTGTGACCCCCGTTAGTTTTTGGAAAGAGAAGGATTTGATAATCCTGAATTGTTTTCCATTAAAACTCCCAATGGCTTATTAAACCTTTTCGTAAATTGTTTCTCTTGAATTGTGAACTCTCGGTTTTGGAATGTTTTACCCAAACTCTTACCTCAGGAAGTACTTGTTATTATGTTTGAATCTTCGAGGATTCTTGATTATTGTTATTCTTGGAACTTGAATTGTATGGCTCGTATTTGCACTTTGTACTTGTACTATCAAAACAGGGGAGTTTTGCTAACCCCCGAGTATTCGGGGGGTGGATGACTGTTTTTGCATTCAGGTTTTGGGGAGCATAACACAGGGTCGGCATGAAGGGTTATTAAAGACGATCGATAGTAATCACATGAAGACCCGTACTATGTCGTATTGGTTTAGTTGTATTTTATTTCCGCTGCGGTATTTCTTTCCCCGTTGTACGGGAGTATTTTGTATTTGACCCCTACGTGGGCATGTATTGAGATTGAGTTGTATGTTTGTATTGAAAGACCAAATCGGTCTACTGAGTCCTTTTAGCCTTAAAGGCATGGTTGAGATGTTCAGTGTTGTTACCAGCCTGGTATATCCTTGAGGAAGGGTTCTACGGCGTGTAATATTCCTGAGTGGATTGGGGGTGTTACACCCTCAATTGATGAGTAAAAGCGTAAAAACTTACAGAGAGTCAGGTTGTAGCATTCCTAATTCTTGTTGAAGCATATAGAATCTGGCTGTGCTGAGAGGTTTTGTAAAGATGTCGGCTAACTGGATATCTGTATGAACCTTCTCGATCCGAACATCCTTATTCTCAACATGATTCCTGATGAAATGATGCTTCATATCAATGTGCATAGTTCGCGAGTGCAATATAGGATTGTGCGTTATTGCAATTGCACTCGTGCTATCGCACATGATCGGTGTTTCTCTGGCACTGATTCCATAATCTGATAACTGCTGTTGCATCCAGAGAATCTGCATACAGCAACTTCCAGCGGCATAGTATTCCTACTCAGCTATAGAAAGCGAGTTGGCCAATTGCTTCTTACTGAACCATGACACAAGTCTAGGTCAAAGAAAATGACAAGTACCGCTTGTACTCTTCCTATCTAATTTACAACCTCCGAGATCCGAGTCGCTGTAGCCAACCAAATCAAATCCTCATTCCTTAGGATACCATAATCCTGCATCAATTGTTCCTTTGATGTACTTAAAGATCTTTTGGTTGTTGTGAAGTGTGATTTATTAGGTGGTACTTGATACCTAGCACACACTCCTACAACAAATTGGACATCGGGCCTGCTCATCGTTAGTTACAGGAGTGAGCCAATAAGCTTCATGTAGAGTGATTGATCAACCGACTTTCCAGCTTCATCAGCACTAATTTGCACAGAAGTGCTCATGAGGGTTGACGAGGTTTTGGAGTTGTTCATCCCAAACTTGTTGAGTAGCTCCTTGTTGTACTTTTCCTGGTTGATAAAGATTCCTGTAGGCAGTTGCTTCACCTGCAATCCTAGGAAATAACTAATTCCCCCCATCATACTCATTTCAAATTTACTTTGCATGAGATGAGAGAACCTTTGACATAAAGCAAGGTTAGTAGAAACAAATATAATATCATCGACATATATTTGTACCATTAACAGGTCTCACCTTCCTATATCTTAAATAGAGTCTTGTCCACAGTGCCTTTATCAAAACCGTTATCAGTAAGGTACAGGGACAGGGTTTCATACCATGCTCTAGGTGCTTTCTTAAGTCCATACAAAGCTTTCCGTAGTCTATATACTAGGTCTCCGTCTTCATTGTTGACAAACCCTGGTGGTTGTTCAACATAAACTTCTTCGGCGAGATCACCATTCAGGAATTCGCTCTTAACGTCTATTTGATATACCATAAAGCTCTTATGGGCGGCAAAAGCTAGAAATATCCTGATGGCTTCCAATCGGGCTACAGGGGAAATGTTTCATCATAGTCTATGCCGTCTTCCTATCTGTAGCCTTATGCGACTAGACGGGATTTGTTTCTAATAACAAGTCCATTCTCATCCTTCTTGTTTCTAAATACCCTTTTGGTTCCAATTATAGCTTGATGATCAGGTCTGGGTACCAAATACCATACATTGTTTCTTTCGAAACCGTTAAGCTCTTCTTCCATAGAAGTGATCCAGTGAGAGTTATTCAAAGCTTCATTGGTAGAAACAAGTTCGGATTGAACTAAGAATACGGATAGGGTGCACATAACTAGTCTCCTAAGTTCAGCATGAGATTTCCATACATAAAATGGACATTTCTCAGATTCGGATTCTTGCGCACACAGTACAGTTCCTTGTGTACTCTGTATTCTTCTCCGGGTAGATACACCAGCATCAATGTCTCCTAATTCCTGTGGGTGATCTTTCAACCATCTATTGTCAGGTTCTAGTTCTCCGTCGCGTACTGTATCTTGTGGTGCTGTAGTTTCGGCTTCAGCTTGTACAGCATCAGCTTCAACTACCTCTGTTTTTACAGCTGCAGGGTTGATCTCTAAGTCAACGACATGCTCTATTGGAGTTTGAGGGTCATTGATGGAGAGTGTTTAGATATTCTGGGTTAGGTCTTCTACTCATGTAGGATCATGGTGAGGTTCATCGAACACTACATGTACAGATTCCTCGATTGTCAGCTTCCTTTTGTTAAAGACTCTGAAAGCCTTGCTGACAGAGGAATATCCTAAAAATATCCCTTCATCTAACTTCTCGTCAAAAGTCTTCAGTTGATCTTTTGAATTATTCAGAACCTAACACCTGCAACCAAATATGTGAAAATATGAAACCAACGTAGTTTTGTTGTTCCATACCTCATATGCCGTTTTGTTGTGATGCTTGTTGATAATACAACGATTTTATGTATAGCACACTGTAGTTGTTGCTTCGCCCCAGAATCGTTGCGGTAACTTGCTTGCGGTGATCATGGTTCTTATGGCTTCATTAAGCATCATGTTCTTTCGCTCGGTAACACCATTTTGTTGAGGAGTCCGGGCTACTGAGTATTCATGTTGTGTTCCATTATCCGAACAGTATTGCTCTATAAAGCGGTTAGTGAATTCAGTACCTCTGTCGGAACGAATGGACACGATACTCAACCCTTTCACATTCTGAAGCTTTCTCAGGTGCTCAGGCGACTTTGTTGTGGTTTATTTCTTCTTGCTTAGAAAGATTTTCCAAGCATACCTAGAGTAATCATCAACAATAACTAGACAGTATTTCTAACCTCCCAAACTTACAGGGTCTACAGGACCATAGAGATCCATATGTAGCATATCCAGAACTCTGTGAGTGGACAGTATGATTTGCTTTTCAGGGTGGATTTGACTTGTTTGCCTTTCTGACAGGGTCCGCAGACGCTATCTTTTTGGAATGACACATCGGGCAAGCCTCTAACCATTCCTTGTCTGGCGAGTTTGTTGATATTCTTGAAGTTGATGTGTGATATCCTCTTGTGCCATAGCCATCTTTGATCTGCAGTGCCTTTGGCAACAAAACAAGGAATAGTGGAGCTCGTAGGCCTCCAATCAGCAATATACATATTACCTGACCTGCTTCCTGTGACAACCACTTCTTTGGTCAAGATGTTTTTCACTTTACAATGATCTATATAGAATTTCCACGAGAATTGTTTATCACAGAACTAGCTAATACTAAGTAGATTGTACTGTAAGCCTTCAACATAAGCTACGTCAATGACTTTGAACTTTCCTACAAGCAAGGTTCCCTTCCCTCTTGTTCTTTCTTTGGACTTGTCACCGAAGCGCACTTTTGGACCGTGACCTTCTACATAGTCTGAAAGCTTGCTGATATCTCCTATCATGTGCCGAAAACATCCGCTGTCAAAGTACCAGATGTCCTCTTCTTTGATATCCTGCAGGTACAGAATTTAAGTAGATTTAGGTCCCCTTTGATTTTTGGGTCCATGAATGTTAGTGCCTTTTGCTACCCAAATTTGCCTAACAGCAATTGGTTAACTGTAGGTTACTTTTGGTCCAGTTTTGTGATGTTTACGTGGGGTATGCACATAATCGCTGTAACCTTGGTAATTATGTATGTAAAATCGAGGTTTATTATTATTATTCCAGTACGATTGTTGTCTCGGAGGTGGAGCCATTTTCTTAGGCCTTACAGCTTACCTTCTGGGTCTCCAGTTGGATTCCTAGAGCTGTTGATTATAATGCACGGCGACCTGCTTTCTGGATGGATATCGGGGCTCCTGTATCCAATATCTAGGCGCACTGTAGTACTGTTGTACAGGCTTTTGATATTTAGATACAGCTTTTTCTGAACGGCTGTTGGCGCTTTTGATATGCTTGTAGAGCATGCGGTTGGTTACACCTTACAGGTCCTTGAGGGTGAGTTTTCCACTGTCTGTGATATGAACCTGGTGGCGGAATGGCAGCCTTTACTGTACGTGGGGCTACTGTTACCTTTACGGGACTTGGGTCTCTTCAAGTATATGAATGGGTTCCACACCTCTGACGAACACGGTACTAGTTTTCCCTTTGTTGGAGAATGAGTTATATCCTAAGCCACTTTTATCATGAGCATGTTGCCCGATGCTTAGAATTTATTCCATCTATTTAGAGGATTTCTCGAATGATTTCAAGATGGTCTCTAATTCTCCTTCTCGCTTTTCGAGAGTTTTTACTTTGGCTTCGAGCAAAGCATAATCATTTGTCTTGCTTTCACTATAAGACTTGGTCTCATTTAGATCTTTAACAAGTTGATGATTGCTTTCCATGAGTTTTTCAAATGTGACCTTGCTATTTTTCGCAATCAATAGACATGTTTCCGCAGATTTTTTTCAGCAAGTCATTTTCTTCTTTTAACTCTAAGTTTGAAAGTTCGAGCTATATGTTTTCTCATTTCAGATTCTCATGGGCCTTTTGAATGTTTTTGAATTCATTCATCATGATTTCAAAAGTATGAGATGCATTTACAGAAGCATTTAATGTTGATCTCACCTCAGCATCGCTGTCTTCGTCGTCCTATATTTCTTTAGCCATAAAGCACATATAGACTTTATCTTCGATCTCATCATCGGACGAGTTGCCTGAAGGCACTCATTGGTTTTGGTTGATGCGGGCAAGGCTTCTGATTCACCAATCAAGGCCTTGAACTTGTTTTTTCAAACGCGCCTTCTTTCATCCTTTTCTTGTTGCTCGGCTTCCGGCAACTTTTGCACTTTCAGATACGGACACTTATTTGCATAGTGCCCTGGTTTCCTACAGTTGTAGCACAAGTTAGAATCACCAGAAGAAGATTCGCAACTTACCTTGTGAAACGGCTTGGGCCTGAATTAAGTCTTTCCAGACTATTTGATTAACTTTTTGAATTTTTGCATGATAAGGTCCATTTCATATTGTGACAGGATATCATCATCACTGTCAACAGTCTTGTGGGCGGACTTAGATGTGGTAGGTGCGGAGCTGTGTCTCCTGTCAGATACAGCAGCAGTGTTGTAGTCTTCGCAGGTTACTCTTCGGCCTTATCTCTCCTGTCAATATCATACTCAAAAGCTTTCAGGTCAGAGAATAGGTCAAAAGTATAAATATCATTAAGATTACATGACACATGCATAGCTATACTCTTAATGTCCCATCGGGCAGGGAGTGATCTAAAGATTTTCAAGTTTCTCTCCTTTTGGGTATACACTTTACCGAATGCTTCAAGTTCACCGACAATGCCAATGAATCTGAGGTCAAGCTCCTCAATAGTTTCGAAAGATTTCATTTCAAAGGATTCAAATTGCTAAGTAGTTTTGAAATTTTATTTTCTTTTGAGAGCTTAGTTCCCTTGCAAATCATCTCGAGTTTCTCCCAGATTTCCTTAGCTTTCTAACAGCTCTTTACCTTCAAGAATGTGCCTTTGTAAAGAGTGACAAACGGCGCATTCTTAGCAACATTGTCGAGGTTCGCATGCTTGCGATCGTCGGTCGTCCATTGCTCACGCTCTTTCTCGAGCATTTCAGCATGAGGTTGTCCTTCTATCCTTGCGGCAGGATTAACCTTTATTGTCTTTATGGGGCCTTCTTGGATGACAAATACCATCTCCTCATGCATGGCAGCAAGATGGGCTTCCATCCTGATTCTCCAGTCATCAAATTCGTTAATCGAAAACATAGGAACCTTGTTTATCATTGAGGTATCCATTTGAGAAAATAGGAAAGATAAGACTATTTTCAAAAATAAGTGATTCTATCATCTTATTTGGTTAAAAATACGACCGATTCTTTGTAGAATCAACCGCTCCGATACCACTTCTTGGCCACTAAGTATATAATATACAGCTTGGAAAAATATAGCACTATAAGCTGTATGGTTTTCTAAAGTGAGTTTGCGTAGCGGGAGTTTAGGTGTGAGTTGCTGTAACTACAGCAACTAGGTGTTCTCCTATTTGCTTAATGCGTACAGTGTTTTAACAGGGTATACTTGTATAAATCACAGTTATGAAAATAATAAAGATAGAAGGTAAATAACACATAATTTAAAGTGGTTCGAGGTAAACCCCTCTATGTCCACTGATCCTCCACACAGGAGTAAAACGTTTATTGTAATCACTACATACTCAACTACGTGACTATAACTAAACCTTGTCCTTGTATCGTTCACACAGATTGATACAGGGACCGAAGATTTTTTTCGTTCACACAGATTGACTTGAGCTCTTTCTTGACTCGCTTCTTCACACATAGTTTGAAGCTTCGTCAACAATGATATTCTTCCTACACAGGTCGGAATAAGCAATGATTTACAGTCCACATAGGGTTGGTGATTATCTCAACGGTAAAGGTAGAATTCTCTGAACAGCAGCTTGATCTTTGATATACGTTTGTTGTATGCTGTGTTGTTCGCATTGAGGACATGTATATTTGTTTGCTTGAATACTTGTTGTATGCTCACGAAATATACTATGTTGTAATCGCTAGAATGTCTGAGTAATCTATCAGAGCTTTTGCGATATATGAATTCTTAGTATATAAGTGTCCTCGGCTTGGGGCTATTTATAACATTTGGAAAATGCATCCGTTATAAATGTAGCCATTGCAGATAGGTGAGATGTTGACGTCTCTGATTGGCGGCTTGCTGAATATTTAAATTAAAGCAGATCGCATTTAATGCTTCAGACATTCTTTTTTGACTCCGCATTAAATGCTCTTCAGCGCATTCAGACTTGTCTCACTTAGGCTGCATTAAATGTTGTCCTATCAGCAATAAATGCTGCTTTAACCGTGAATACTTTATGAATAAACGAAGTGTATTTCACAACGGTTTAAAGCTTTCTTTAATCAGGTCTGTCGGATGTGTTTTACTTTTCCTAAGACATCTTACAACCTGACTGCTGTATCCGCACATTCTTTTGCTATAGCTGTAGGCTTTGTAGGATAGACTGCATGAGATCTTCGATGCTGTATGGAAGGGGCTGTATGGAAGTTATAGACAATTTCCATACTTAGCGACATTTCAACTCTTTTTGACTCCTTTGCTGTATGATGGCCATATCAAAATAAGATTGTTTATCCCAACATAAATTTTAATAAGTTATGCCAAAAAATGATCCTTATGTACTATCTTCACAAATGCAACAGGTATTTTATGTGGAATATCCAATTGAATAGATGGTGCATTATGTTATTAAGAAATTGTCGAGGGATTAGAGTGATACAGAGAACCAGAATGCAATCGAAGAAGAGATCACCAATCCTGATTTACATGATATTGACATTGGACATGTCCCCCCAACACAAGTTGATATTCCATCTCCTTAGATTTACAAAATTGTTGCTGCTTTTTTTTATGAAATTCAAAAAAAAGAATGTTGTTGCTTATATAATATTACATCGTTATATTTTTTTGTGATATTTGTTATCTTGGACTAAAATGTATTTGTCACCCTTTGTTTTCGATGTAATTTACTGTCCTTTATTATTTCACATTGCTATATCCGGTGTAATTTACTTGGCCCTATTTGGTTGTAATATAATTTGCACCCTTTCTTTAGAAATATTTTCATCTCTATTTGTTTTAGCTTATCATGTCATTTTTCATCCTTTATCGTTTTTTATATACATGTTCCTCATTCTGATGGGAACTTTACTGTGAACAGGATGGCATAAAAAGAAGTCCATGTCAGGTTGAACTACAATGGAGAGTTTCATAGGACAAGTTATGTTGGTGGGACAAGTCTGATTATAACGCGAGTAGAAATTGACACTTTTCCATTCTGTGTACTTATGGAATATGTGGAGATCACATCAAGGTCTCTAAAATTGGAGGAGCTTATATCAGCAAAGGAAAGAGAGGTGGTTGGAAGTTAGTGACATGTGACCAGGACTTGCTGGACCTGTAAATGCCTGCAAGCATCATGAAGAATTGAACTTTTATCTCGACATGACTGTTGATAAAGAAATTGAGTCGATTTCTCAAGTGCAACCACTTGTAATCATAAAACCAAGAAAAAACCTAATTCAAGGTGTGTATATATATCAGGTAGGAAAGGTAATTTCGTAGGAAATAGGAATGAATTTGGGCTTTTGATTGAGTTAGATCAATGGTTGAGATTTATACTCAGTTGTGCTACGTGTTTGTGCTATGTGTGCTACGCGAACTGAAATGTGTAAATTAAGTGAGGTTGTGCTACATGTTTGTGCTGTTTGTGCTATGATGTGATGGAAGATGTGCTAGACTTAATCTATTTAGAATATGTGCTACGAAATAATGAAATATATGCTAAACTCACATATTTACAATCTGTGCAACATAATAATTTTGATTGTGCTACACACATATTAAAGATGTGCTAGACGGATGTATCTTTTCCTATATTCCCACACTAAGGGGTTTCTCACCATAACCCACCCCTATATATACATATATATATATATATATATATATATATATATATGTGTGTGTGTGTATAATCAATTCCATAACTGTGAAAGATATTGTTGCTACAGTTTCTGCTAAGAATCCGCCAGTGAAGCGTAAGTTTGTTACCACATATCAACTCCAACAAAAATTCAAGAAAATGAATAATAAGTCACCTCAGGTCAATAAGAGGAAGAAATCTCACCAGCACATGTGTTGTTGTCTGGTGAACAAGATGTAGCTCTAAAGGAGAAAGGATCCGCGGAAAGGAGATTAGAGTTAGAAGATGCTGCAAGTGATGATGAAAATATAGGAGAGAATGATGTTACTGTTAAGATATTTTTTAATTTATCTTAATTTCTTTTAGTGTGTTGTTGTATTTTTGTGGAACTTTATTAAAAGTGAGCTTGTAGTAAACTAATGGTGCTTGGTTATTTGTAGTTCATTGGCATAATTTCCTTTCTTATGTTTTCTTAAAATCTTAATAATAGGATGGCCCTAGGACAAAATTACTCATTAGGAAGAAATATATGGAATCGGTATTTTATGATGATAAAATCATAAACAAGATACCACTTCAAAATTAATTAAGTAGAAAGCATAACTAGAGCATATTGATAACGAATGTAGATGCTACATGTTGCAGTTATGTACTTATTGCTTGTAGGTGCCTCCACCACCGCTGACAGAGTATGAAAAAGAGAAAATCCGTAATGTTCAAAAAAATGAAAAAGTTTATGAAAAATTTGGGTTGCCCTCATTGATTTCTTCTCTAAGACATGATCTAGTACATAATAGTAAAGGCAAAGGCAAACAAGGGAAAGGCAAAACTCATAAGGGAGGTGATGATTATATTCCGAAGAATGAGGGCGAAGATGACAGTGATGATTCATCGGAGGTACATTACCTTTCAATATGTTTCTTGCTTATTATTTTGGCTTTATGCACAGAAAAACTCTGGAAGTATTTAACCCTGAACTACTAGTAATTGCAGATCATCAGAAAGGTTAAGGCAAAAAAAGTTCAACCTGGACCAAGAACTCGTTCGCGAGTCAATACAGCCTTTGGAATTGAGAAGGGACCGAGGAAAGCTGGAACGGTAACTGGGAAGGAAGTTACAAGTTCATATCATCGACCACTTATAAAGCCAACATGTAGCAAAATGTTTAAACAATCAAAAACTGGTGAAGCTGCTGCTGGTTCGGTTGCTGCTTATTTAGCATTGCGGGAAAGCCAAAAGAAAAATGAGGCACCTCTAACAATAGAAAATGTTGCTGAACTTGACTTGGAAGAGACTGCAAATGAAGAAGTCGGAGAAGGTAAAACTATTATTTATTGTGTTGAATTGTCTGTTAATTTTGGCAGTATACTATTTTTTTCCTTTATTTTTCGTGTTCCTGGTATATAAAGTACAAGCTCCACGAAAACCTAGAGGACCAACAAAAATGGGTAGGGTTCATGCAATGGGCCCTGATGAAAAAATAATCACCTCGTTGAACGAAAAAGGTCAAGCAATTGCAGATGATAGCAAAATTATATTAGAGTTGAGTAATTTTTGTGGGGTGCTAGCAAGGGATAATATATATCTTACTTACATCAATTGGCATGTTGTTCCGGACCAATTAAAGAAGAAATTGTGGGAATATGCTCTGGTAATTTCTATTAATAAAAATAGATTAGATCATTTTCCACATTTATGCATTGAATTAATAAATTTTGAATTTTATATTTACAATGTATAGGGAAGTATGTTATTCCCGATGATGGACAAAAAATGGGTGTAACAGACATTTAATAAGGCTTCAGTTGCACAAGGCTCATATGAAAGCAGGCCATTATAGTAAATATAGAAGCGACGAGGAAAGGATGGCAAACAGGCCCGACCGCATTCTACTGGAAGATTTTAAAATAATATTGAAGTACTGGGGGGATGAGTCAGTTCAGGTACATAATAGAAATAATTAATAGAAATAGAATTGATGATTTTGTAGTTGGTACAAAATTGGAACTACGTGCATGATCTTGTTTTTATTCTACAGAAACTCGCGGAGGACAATGCAGCACATCGTAAAGGATTAACTGAGACACATACAATAGGTCTGAAACCTCTATCGCTAGTTAGAGAAAAGATGGTATGAGTTATGGCCCATGAGTTATATTTACGGTAAATAATACGAGTTTACTATTTAGCTAGAAAGAAATGAATTGGAATAGAATTTAAAATCTTTGCTAATTATAGATGTCATGGAATTTTAAATATTTATTAGATTAAATTAATTGAAAATCTTGTGAATATTAAATCGAGTACTAGTACATGACTTTTACGAATTGTCTCTTAATTGTCATCTTCTTTCAAATTCGTGACTATGAAGGTTGTCATAATGTTGTTACCAGATGGGAGTTACAGTTGGTATGATGTTTATCGATTAGGTTAAAAGTATAGTTTTGTAGATTATAAGGACTAATAATTATTTTTAAAATGGTTCCAAATGTTATATGAACTTGAGTTCAGGCAACTTCCTATAGTTAGATTAGAAGTTACTTAATAAGGAAATTCTTAAGTGAGTTACCTGAGCTACAATCTATTTTAGAAGAAAAATTAAAATATTTGATATACTGTGACAAGTGATGTAGTCTGTTTCATAGAGATGGTAGTCAGAAATTGCTTTGATTAACTTGCTTATTTTCTTCAAAGTCAAAAACTGCTTTTATTAAATCTTTGTACAATTATATTGGCTGCTAAGTTAAAGGAAAGCTTTGGCCACTATTATGTTATTATTATTTTAAATATCCTTTTAAATCTCCTGTTATCCCATAGATGACAGAAAAAGAGCGATCCAAATCTTGCCCCAAATATTCTTTTAAATCTCCTGTTATCCCATAGATGACAGAAAAAAAAGCGATCCAAATCTTGCCCCGCCATCTGATGGTCTAATTTATTTGGAAACTCGTAAGCAAAAATCGAAACGGACGAACAAGACATATCCTGATGTAGTGAAGTCAAAAATTGTAAGTAGTTTAATATACATGAGCACTTAGGGCCTGTTTACTAGCAGCTTAATAAAGCTTATTGGTTTTTTATAGCTTTTTTGGACAGCTGATAATGTGTTTACCAGGAGCTTAATCAATAAGATAGCAGCTTAATGGGACAGTGATCCCCCAGCTCCTTATTCGCTAAGCTATCATCTTAATGGAACCAAATGACTATTATAACTAGATATTGTGTTATATTATTATGATGTTGTGCAATTTATAATTGTATGGTGTTGAACTATTTTGGATATAAATATTTAATACATTTTTATATATATCGAGGGAGTAAAATGGTCATTTCTGCCATTCAGACAGTTGATTCAGCAATGCAGGTAAACAGCATTTCATCTTTATCCAGACAGACAGCATAATCTAAACAGATAACTTATTCCACTCAGATCTGCCAATATGGTCCAGACTGCCTACTCGATCCAAAATCTCAAATGGTCTAATGAACCTCGGACTCAACTTCCCCCGTTTCCCGAAACGGAAAATACCTCGACTCAGGGATACCTTGACCAAAACGTGGTCACCTGCCTCGAACTCTAATGGTCAACGACGATTATCTGCATAAGACTTTTGTCGACTCTGAGCGGTCAACAAATGACTCCTGATCAAGGCTACCTTCTCGCGGGCGGCTATAAGCATATCGGGTTCGGTGCCGATTGATTCTGATAAGTCATCCCAACACAAAGGAGATCGACAACGACGACCATACAAGGCCTCGTAAGGTGCCACCTTAATCGAAGCATGCCAACTATTATTGTACGTGAACTCGATCAAGGGTAGTTGGGCTTCCAATCGTCCTTCCAATCGAGGCAACATGCCCTCCAATGTCTGAATAGTTCGCTCTGATTGTCCGTCGGACTGAGGATGAAAAGCTGTGCTGAGATTAAGCTGAGTTCCCATAGCACAATGGACTGATTTCCAAAAATGTGACACGAAATGCCCGTCACGATCAGAAACGACACTCTTAGGAGTACCGTGTAATCTCACTATCTCTTTGATGAACAACTGGGCAAGTCTCTCAGGACCCCATGTATCCTTAATCTTAAGGAAATGAGCTGACTTAGTTAAACGGTCCACAATTACCCAAATTATATTCATGCCATGACGACTCGTCGGCAAACTCGTGATGAAGTCCATTGAAATATCATCCCACTTCCACTCTAGAATAGGGAGTGGTTTCAGCATACCCGTCGGTCGATGATGTTCTATCTTGACTTGCTGACAGGTCAGACATCTGGAAACAAATTCTACGACTTCTCACTTCATATTTCTCCACCAATAATTTTGTTTCAAGTCCTTGTACATCTTGCTTGACCCCGGATGAATGGAATAAGGGTATCATGAGCTTCTCTCAAAATCGAGTTTTTCAACTCGTCATCTGTCGGAACACATAACCGGTTCTTAAATCGCAAAAGTCCATCCTCGTGGACCACAAACCCAGGGGCTTTCCCCTGAGTCACATCATCTCGAATGCGCAACAAAAACGGGTCTGAACCCTGATTCCCTCTGATTGCCTCCTCAAGTGGCGATAAAATCTCCAGCATACATAACTGTCCTTGTATACGCTGTAACCAAACCTCGACCTCATGCCTAAGGAATTTCTGCTGAAGTTCCTTCTGAATAGTTAAACGAGCAAGCATATGCTCCTGAACGGACTTACGGCTCAAGGCATCGGCGACAACATTCGCCTTAATCGGTTGATACTGAATCTCAATATCATAATCCTTAATCAGTTCCAACCGCCGTCTCTGTCGCATATTCAACTCCTTATGAGTAAATATATACTTCAAACTCTTATGGTCGGTGAAAACCTGACAGGTGACGCCATAAAGATAAATATGCCAAATCTTCAACACGAATACCACGGCCACTAGCTCGAGGTCGTGGGTTGAATAATTGACCTCATAAGGACTCAGTTTCCGCGAGGCATAAGCAATTACTTTCCCGTTCTACATTAGTACACATCCGAGACCGTGTCCGGACCCATCACTATAGACCACGAATCCTTCCATCCCTTGTGGCAAGGAATGGACATGTGCTGAAATTAACTGGCTCTTGAGTTCCTCAAAACTCTGTTGACACGCATCGGACCACATGTATTTCTTATCCTTCCGCAAAAGGTTTGTCATAGGTGGAGCGATTTTAGAAAATCCTTCTACAAATCGCCGATAATAACCAGCTAAGCCGAGAAAGCTTCGGATTTCCTTAACATTCTTCGGAGGTTTCCAATATCGGATAGCCTCCGTCTTCTGAGCGTCGACACATACTCCGTCTGATGAAATCACATGTCCGAGAAACGTCACTTCGAACTTCCAGAACTCACATTTGGAAAACTTTCCATAGAGTTGCTCTCGTCTTAACACGTCGAGAACCTGATAAGGTAAAGTTCGTGCTCCTCTCGGTCACGAGAATAAATCAAAATGTCGTCTATGAAAACAACCACAAACTGGTCTAAATAATCGATGAAAACTTGGTTCATCAACTCCATGAATACAGCAGGTGCATTAGTTAACCCAAACGGAATCACCACAAACTCTTAATGTCCATAGCGTCTTCGAAACATCGTCCTCGCGATATCCGACTCTCGAATTCGCAACTGATGATACCTGGATCTTAAATCGATCTTGGAAAATACTGAAGCTCCCAAGAAGTTGATCTAGGAGATCATCAATACGGGGTAGGGGATACTTGTTCTTGATCGTCACCCTGTTCAACTCTCGATAATCAATACACAAGCGAAATGAACCATCCTTCTTCTTAACAAATAATACAGGTGCTCCCCACGGGGACGCACTCGGTCGGATATAACCTTTCTCGGACAATTCCTCAGGTTGAATTTTCAATTCATGCATTTTTATCGGGGCCATTCGATATGGTGCTTTCGATATTGGAGATGTACCAGGCTCCAACTCGATCGTGAATTCCACATCTCTCTGTAGAGGCAAACCAGGTAACTCGTCTGGAAATACATCGGCGTATTCCCTCACTACCGGAATGGCCGCCAATGACACTGATGATTTCTCAGTCTTGGTCATATATCACCAATAACTAACACACCCTTCGTTGAGTAATCTAACTGCTTTCATCATATTGATAACTTTTCTGGAACGGCTAGGGTTACCCCCCTGAAATACACACTCGAACCCATCGTCTGAAATGATAGTGACCATACGCTTACGAAACACTAAGGATGGTATCATGATGATCCATCCAATCAATACCCAAAATAACATCATCTTTTGGTAAATCTACTACGATCAGGTCTGCTAACCACACACGGCCATTAAGCTGAATCGGACAATTCTTAATCTCATGATCTCCGATAATTCTTCTACCGTCAGGTAGACCAATGATTTAAGGTTCACAACTAGTAGCACTATCCAGGTGAAGTCTACTCAAGCATGACTCGGAAATGAATGAATGCGATGTACCAGTATCAAAAAGGGTACACACAGGTTGAGATAAAATTTCGAGTGTACCTGAGATCATTCGGGCCTCCGGATCGTCAGCTCTCTTCATCTCATATATTCGGGGCTTCCCAGCCGCGGAACCGGATGCTCCCGTCTGATAGCTTTGGGCTCCGCCTTTGTTTGCTCCTATCGTTTTAAATGACGCTGACTGAGTAGCCTGATTCTGAATAGATGACTGCTTCGGGGCCTGAGATGTCGCCGGAGTAGGTCTGGAGTCCCTTCGGCAGAAACGGGCCCTATGTCCAGCGATCCCACAGTTATTACACGTGACAGACTGCCTCAGACATTTAGTGCGGAAATGGCCCTTTTCACCACAGTTGTAACAGGTGATGGCCGAGATGGCCGCTCGGGACTGAGATTCCGCAGGTTTAGGTGCCGTAGGAGGTTGCTCAGAAAAATTAGAGCCCGTACGAGGCTTCTTGAAAGTGGCCTGACTGCCTTCGGGCTGATTACGCTTCTTCGATTTCTTGCCGGAAGATGAAGTCTGATTCTTAGAAATTTCCTTAGCAGTAAGCTCACAAGCAAGAGCTTTCTCGATGAATTCAGCTAGAGTGGTGCAATGATGATTAAGCAATTAGATCCTCATACCAGGTTTCAACCTCTTACTTAAATACTTGATTTTATCCGCCTCCGAGCGGATAATAGATGAGGCGAAAGGCAGCAGCTTCTGAAATTTTTCGGCAATGGCGAGAACATCATCTTCCGTTGAGGGGTCGGGACTGAGCAACTCTGATAGCTTGGCCTCCCTGAGTGGGGCCGGATAATATCTTTCCATCATGAAAGTTTTGAACTGGTCCCATGTGCAAGCTCCGTCGGTGGGCTTCAGAGATAGCCACCATGAGTGAGTGCTCTTACCCAGATAGTAAGCCATGACTGAAACTTTGTGTCCTTCGGGACACTCCACCATAGCAAACAACTTCTCGAAATGCTCCATCTAGTGAATAATGTCCACTGGCTCAGATGAGCCCTCGAAGATAGGCGGTCTCTAGCGAGAAATGTCGTTGATGATGCTGCTCACACTCCTCTCTTGCCTCTGAGGTGGCGGCGGAGGAGCCTGCTGATTCTGAGCCGTTGAGTTCTGCATCGTCTCCATCAGACGTGCCATCTGAGTCATTTGGGCCATCATGCCGTGCATAAAAGCGAGAGGGTCAACTCAAATACCTTCTGATTGAGCTGTGTCCCGGGTACGACTCCCGGACAATGAAGGATTATTTCCAGGTGAATGAGTGGCAGCATCGCTACTCGATGAATTAGCATTATTCCTTGCGTTCACGCGTGTATTCGCACGAGCTCCCGGGTTTCGGCCCGCACCGTGGCATCTTCCCCTGCGTCCTCTGCCAGCTCTCTCCATACTGAAGTAGGAAAGTCACATGATAGTTATATATCTCGCATGAATACCGCATTATGATTACGTCATGAAATGATAATAATGAGCATACAGGCTCTAACACAATGATTTCATGAATGATCAACTGAGGTGACATGATTATCTAATAAAATTCTTGAAATGATTATCTTGAACAAGTTAACAAGATTAATGATACGATCCTCAAAATCCACAACTGAGAAATAAAATGAATTGAGTGATTAATGAGTTAACGTAATCGACATGGTCAAGATGAAAATGATGATTGAGGATTGTTGACTGATGAATAATGAATGAATGATTCTTATTGCCAGAAATTATGCCATGGCGTCAGAAATCTTACATTTCTTTCGGTCTGAGGGGCTTGGCATTTGCACAGGTCACACGTGACGTGAAAGTCCAATGATACTAGTCTGATGAACGATGATTTCAAATGAGACATGACTCGGAAGGTAGTATTCAAAACCACGCTCCGATACCAACTCTGTAACACCCCAAACTAGGCGGATATTACAGTGTCATGGACCCCCGACTGGGACCCACCAGGCGAATTAAAATTAATGAATTACACAATATAAATGTAGCACTGAACCACATTACGTCATCAATTACTCCGATGAGGAGTTTCAAATACAACACACCAAGGAAATACTGAATACATGTATATTTTATATGAAGATAAAATATACAATACTGAACAATTAACAATTCAAAAGGAAGTGCAGCGGAAAATACATAACAAGGAACATGAATGAAATGAAGAGACTGGGCCCCCCTACTAGTATCACTGGGACTTCTCGCCGTCAACGTTCTCTTGCCGTGCTTTTGCCTTGCCATGACCTAAAAACAATATCCCCAACAGGGTCAGTTACATAGAACAACAGTCCTCAAGAGTTGAACAATATACAACAATCACATGAATGAATTAAGAAATAGAGTTGAATGATGGGCATCATAGTATGCCCGAATGGAATGTGTAAGTGCACAAGTAGCCGAGTGTCCGGAGTCCCGCATATGCACCCGCAACTTGGCCTAATTAGTCTCACAAAGGTACTTTACCCTGTGCACAGCCTAATGTGTCCGCAATCCCGCATATACACATGACCATAGTCTGCCCGACTAAAAATTCCACACATACGCCACCCGGCCACAGAATACTATCCCGGAAAATCACAAGAACAAAAGCGACCAAGATGAGAGATAATGAATAAAATCCGACAAGGATAAAGAACGACTCACCGAGATGAAATAATGATACAACGAGTGATAGCTTCAATAAAATATTTTGGAACCGTCGTTCCTCGTGAGTTACATGATTAGTTGATAATTATAAGTTTCGACATGAATGATATATTATGAGTGAATTACATGTATGAATGAACAACAACGTAAGGAATGAATATCCCTTTAACTGAGTAAGAATTAATTTACATAATTACCGGTGAAGAAAGTCCTTCCTCGAACAAAGCGTCCTAAGTGGAAAACATCGGTCGCTCGAACAACCTTGAATAACAAAATTACAAACAATCCGCTTAAAAACGAATCAAACATGATCACAACCAACTCAAAACGTCGATACGACAAAACCAGATTCATTGGTCCATTATAACAAACACGTTGCAACCAATCTTCGATTGTTTACAACCAATCCTCAATTATATCGATACCAAACCTCCAAGGAGTGATACAATCCAACAAAACATCTCCAACACAATCAATAATCCAATGAATATTCATACAAACTCATAATCATATGTATACCTCTTCATATCTCATGATTATAACATCTAAAACACCATATTCCATCATAGAATCAAAATCTAAGGTTTGGAGAAAAATACCTTTGAAGCTCCAACCTCTTTGATCCGTCAAAACTAGTTGTAATCGACCTCCCAAGCTCCAAAATGAATGAAGATGATTAAACCCGATCACACAAGTGATTGATGATAAAAAAATCTCTCTCACAAAACTTCTCTCTCGGAACCAAAATGATGAAAGGGTGAAATGAGCATAAAAATCCCGTTCAATCCTTTATATACTGTGCAGAGTTATGGCCGTAACTCTGCCACCTTACGGCCGTAACTTCCCAAGTCAACGGCCTTACGGCCATAACAATCCATATCATACGGCCGTAACAATGATTCGTCGAAAAACCAATATGTGCCTGCACTGACCTGGTTACGGCCGTAACCAAAGCTACCTTACGGCCGTAATGACAACACTTACGGCCGTATCCTCGTGCTCACGGCCGTAACTAAAATGACTTACGGCCGTAAGTTGTCTTCGTCCAGAAAGACACCATTTTCTACGAATGCATGTTACGGCCGTAATGATGATCAGTTACGACCGTAACTCACTGCTGGAATGACGAAAATCCGACAACTTCGTCTTCTCGTTACCAGTGATGAATGATACGGCATATGATACTTGTATGAATGGAAGTGAGTCCAGTAACATGCAATAGGTGATACTTCCAACACAAGACTGCCCATCACGATGATTATGAAAATACTCTCATCTCAATACTCAAACGGGGTTGAATAACGATTGGTAAATGATACACGGCTCCAAGTACGCCAACAATGAATACAAATGAATGAACGTGAATGATGAATGATTATTAATGAGTGAAAATTATTGAGTGACAATTACTGAATGATATTTACTGAATGATAATGAATGAATTACAATCGGGTATTACATATTGCACGTGGGTGTAGTCATGCATCGTCTCTTTGCAATATGATACATGAAAGAATGTAAGAGTAATTCTCATGAATTTTAGCATGTAAAGCAATCGCATATTGTGGTAAATACATGAGCTCGTTGACCTCGATTTTAGTTCGCGTTACTATAGGTCCAAATACTATTCCAAGTGTATGTAAAGGATGCGCCTTACAAATTTGACTATGTTATTCGATCTTATTTGACGGCCAAGACAAATTGGTTATGGTCTATTCATTACGTCTCATGGTTCAAAATGCTTAATAACCATATTGCATCCACATAACATGGCTATCATGACATATACTTGTAAATTAAGAATTGAACCTTTTTAGGGATTTTGTCTAAATTTTTTATAAATATTAGGCTCATACTCCTTGATATTTGTTTGTGCTTTGAAAGTTCAAATTCAATCAGTGGTTGTTGAATAGCCTTTGCTGTATCGATATTCCTACTTGCTCTGCAAGTCTACCAAGTTGGAGTAACTGAAAGAGTCATTGATTTTGACATAAATCAAACACAACATCATGTTTTTACATGTATCAGACACTTTTTGGCTGTTATTTCCTTGTTTTTGCATCAAAACGTAAGCCATTGGATATGGCCTCAATCTTGTTTTCTCACTAAACTTGCGAAATAATAAAGCAGCCACTTAAAATAAGAACTGTAATTTGAGTTTAATGATCCATGTGGTGCATAATCTATGGGTAGAAAGATACGGAAGTCTAGTTTCTATAACATCTGACCGTTCGTCCATAGCCTCCCTTACGAGGGAGTTATCGCTATTTTACTGAATAAATATCAAGTTGCACGGAATTTTGTTTCGAGCGATTTTGCTAACTTATGTCACAACCAGTTTGGTTCCCATCTTCAATTTTCAAGCGGTCTTATGACATGTATTTTTCAACCTCTTTTTGGCCAAATTTGCCAAAGATGGTGTGCTTATTAAAATATCATCTTTCAAATGTTGAAAAATGCTTTCCTTGAGGAAGCCTAAATTTGCACCCTTGTAAGAAGGTCGAGCGTATGCGTGGTAGTCTTTCACCATGCTTGTGTAATATTTTTGCCTCTTAGGCGTATGATATTTCCATGTTAAGCACTTAACATGATAGATCATCTTGATCGTATCTGGCATAAAATCTCTATGTTGTTACAGTATTCGCTATGCTCATGTTTGTAAGTTTTCAAGCGAAATTGAGTGCCAAATAAGCTATTTATGAGGAACATAATGTTTTTGGATTTAATGTTATAAATGCATACTGACTAAGATTACTAGGTCATCACAATCAATGAGTGGTATAATGCTCAAGTTGTTGAATGCCGAATGGCGTTTTCTAGTCACATATGTTCCGTAATAATTGAATCATGTTATGACTGGATGATATTTATGCCAAAGCGTTTCAATCATGGCATATCCTTACGATTGTGAGAAATAAAATCTTATGCATCACTTGTATTGGATGGTGAAAGAATATTCATGAGTCAATATGGTCTGGCTAGCATCGATTTTTATAACCAGAAGATGTGTTGGAACATTGGCACATTTAGGCTTTAATAGTCTAGAGTGTGGACATGATTTGATGATCCACATAACATAGAATTCTCATGGACGTCGTATTTTCTTTATACAAAGAGTTTCCTAGATCAAAACCACAAAAGTATATTGGTGGAGTCGTGAGCAAGACCCATGACTGATGATGACATTTATGTCATCCACGTATTACTTTCATACGTATGTGTGACGCTAATATTAGGGTTGTATACTACAAAGTATACTTTATGCTTGTACTACCTTATTTCCCTATAACTACCTATGAGAATAATAATTACACTTAATCATATGTTTTGCATATTTATTCACGTTATGGTTATGCAAATAAAATGTCCAATTATTTTATATTGTAGATAGTGTGGTATGTTGGTGTCACACATAAGATCACATTATCGGTGCCTTATAAAATAATACAATAGTTCACAAACCTATATAATTATTAGACAACTTATATGAAATATTGTAGTGTATGTTTGAGATTGGTTGGTCTTCACTATTAGCATGCATTAGCGCATTTGCATACGTTGAACTAGGTCGAAGTGAGATAGTGTCTTCTGTACTGACTGTAAGAAGAACGTAAATCTTGAATAATTATTATTTTTTAATTCTAAGTATATAATATTTAATTGTGTATTTATAATATTTATTATTTTGATTTACCATGGGTGAGAGTCAAAATGATTGACTCAATAAGCTTCGTATCATGGACAATAATATTATTTATATGACAATTATTGTTATAACTAGAAATCGTGTCCCGACTCGTGTGGTTTGATGATGTCCCCTTGAGGAGCTCGATATATTAAACTCTGCAGGCGGATTTAATTCCGATATAATAATAAGGTTAGAGTGGTATTACTCGTGGATAATATATTAAATAATTAAAGCTGTCAGTAGTTTAAATTAATTAATGGATATTCGATATCTTAGATACGGAAAATAATATATTTAAATAAGGAGCCCGATTTCGTATATCGAGATTTGGGTAGGAAGTACAATATTAACTCTTTAGTTGACTGAGTTGATATTTAATAGACTCCATATATTAGGAAAGGCCTAATATAGAAATTTAAGGTCGATTAGGAGTTCTTTCCCTAATCCTCCTTAAGATCCATAAGTAGCCCATAACACCTATAAATAGGACATAGGTGTAACACCCCAAACTAGGCGGATATTACAGTGCCGTGGACCCCCGACTGGGACCCACCAGGCGAATGAAAATGAATGAATTACACAGGTAAATGTAGTACCGAACCACATTACAACATCAATTACTCCGATGAGGAGTTTTATACAACACACCCAGGATGATACTGAATACAAGTATATTTTATATGGAGATAAAATATACAACAATGAGTGAAATGAATATTCAAACGGAATGTCTGCAGCGGAATAAATAAAAGAAACAAAATGACTGAAAAGACTGGGGCCCCCTACTAGTATCACTGGGACTCCTCGCCGTCACCGTGCTCTCCCCGTGCCTTAGCCTTGCCATGACCTGAAAAACAGCATCCCCCAACGGGGTCAGTTACACAGAACAACAATCCTCAAGGGTTGAAAATACACAATCATGATATATCTGAAATTATGAATTATCCCGTCGAAACATACGCAATCAAACATGCTATATGAATCGACTATCAGTACGGCTCAAAGGAATGGCGCCACACTACGTCCGGGATGGAAATGTGTCCGTGCACAAGCCACCATCACACGTGGTCTTGTGCCTAATCAGTCTCACGAAGCAATCGACTCGTGTGCACAGTCCAATGTGAGGCCAACAACCATCACACGACATAATTGTGCCCGACATGAAAATCCTACACATTCCAACCGGCACGCCAGTATGACCCGGAATGTCACAATATGTCAAAAGTGACAACGAAAATGAATAATGACTCACCAAGATTAAATGATGGTGAAATGAATGATAGCTCAATGAAATGATCGGAACCGTGCTCCTTATGGTCAAGTGATTAATTGACAATGACGAGTTTTGATACGGTTAATACAATGATGAATGAGTTACGATTATGAATGAACAACAACAAAAGGAATGAATATCCTTTTAACCGAGTAAGAATTAACTTACTCAATACCGATGAAGAATGTCCGTCCACGAACAACGTCCTAAATGAAATGCCGGTCGCTCGAACAACCTTGAATAACAATAAGTACCGACAATCGATCAAAACACGAATCAAATACGATCATAACCGACCCAAACGTCGATACAACAATATCCGAACTCGTAGATGAACTCTAACGAAAACATTGAGATACCCGTTGGTTAAAACCAAACCCGAATTATCGAACCAACTCCAACATGATTGATTCAAACCAGCAAAACACTATCAATGACATCAATACTCTCATAGGAATCCACAATTCAAGTTAATAATAACGACAATCGGAAATCCCCAAAATAACCGAAGTCAACCCCAAGGGTTCTTGGAATAATTCCGAAACTAACCATTAAATCCGTAGGAATATATTTATCCAAGTTAGATAATCCATAACTAACATATTCCAATGATAATCCAAGCTTACACGAAGAAATCGGAAGGAAAACCCAAAAATCCGAAATTCTAGATCCAAGAGATTAATACCTTTGATTCGATGAGATGAAGATGATGAAACGATGATTAATCCGAAAGATGAGCTTGAAGATGATGATTGATGATTACACCTCGAAGAATCCTCTCCGAATCGCTCGAAATCGCCCAAAACTACCGAAGGAATGAAATAAGATGAATAATGACGAACTCAGACTAAACTGTCCAATTTATAGCCAGTCCAGGTTAGCGTGCGCTAGCCCTTGTGCGTAGCGTGCGCTAACGAGTAATTTGGGTAGACCAGTACCCACTGTCCGAACACGGTAGCACGCGCTACGTACCTTTTGTAGCGTGCGCTACGACCATACTACTAGCGTACGCTAATACTCATAGTTAGCGTGCGCTAACGGATAATTTGGTGCCCAGTACTGGAATCCAGAAACTGCCTGTTCTCTGATCTGACCTTGATAGCGTGCGCTACAACCATTATTTAGCGTGCGCTAATATATCGATTGCGTACGCTAACAACAGCACATAGCGTGCGCTATGAATTAATCCAGTGCAGTCCAGTAGCCACTGGACTCAACCTGATCTGTCCCTAGCGCGCGCTACACCTCATATTAGCTCGCAACGAAAATGACAATGATGATAGACACGGCACGAAACTCCAATCAGATTAGTGATGAATGACGATTGATACACGATACAATTACTCTGAATGATGAATACCATGACTGAAAATGAGTGACAAATGATCAATAATGAATGAAATTACTGAGTATCAATTACTGAATGGTAAATACTGAATGATAATTACTGAATTACAACCGGGTATTACATACACCCCCCCTTAAAAGAGTTTCGTCCCCGAAACTAAGGGTCAAACAATTCGGGATAACTCTCCCGCATACTATCCTCGGTTTCCCACGTAGCCTCTTCGACTCCGTGTCTAGACCACTGAATTTTAACCAAAGGAATCGTCTTATTCCTCAACTGTTTGATTCGCCGCTCTAAAACTCATATAGGACGCTCCTCATATGAATGATCATCGGCAATCTCGATTTCATCGAACTGAAGTATGTGACTCGGGTCGGCAACATACTTCCGCAACTGAGATACGTGAAACACATTATGAATTCGGCTCAACGCCGGAGGTAAAGCCAATCGGTAAGCTAACTCGCCTACTCGATCCAAAATCTCAAACGGTCCAATGAATCTCGGACTCAACTTTCCCATCTTCCCAAAACGGAAGATACCACGACTCGGGGATACCTTGACCAACACATGGTCACCAGCCTCGAACTCTAATGGTCGACGACGGTTATCTGCATATGATTTCTGTCGACTCTGAGCGGTCAACAAACGACTCCTGATCAAAGCTACCTTCTCACGGGCGGCTATAAGCATATCGGACTCGGTGCCGATTGATTATGATAAGTCGTCCCAACACAACGGAGATCGACAACGACGACCATACAAGGCCTCGTAAGGTGCCATCTTGATCGAAGCATGCCAACTGTTATTATACGTGAACTCGATTAATGGTAGTTGGGCTTCCCAATCGTCTTTCCAATCGAGGACGCATGCCCTCAACATGTCCTCTAATGTCTGAATGGTCCTCTCTGATTGTCCGTCGGACTGAGGGTGAAAAGCGGTACTGAGATTAAGCTGGGTTCCCATAGCACGATGAACTGATTTCCAAAAATGGGACACAAACCGTCCATCACGATCAGAAACGATACTTTTAGGAGTACCGTGAAGTCTCACTATCTCTTTGATGAAAAACTGGGCAAGTCTCTCGGGACCCCACGTATCCTTGATCTCAAGGAAATGAGCTGATTTGGTTAAGCGGTCCACGATCACCCAGATCGTGTTCATGCCACGACGACTCGTCGGCAAACTCGTGATGAAATCCATAGAAATGTCTTCCCACTTCCATTCGGGAATAGGAAGAGGTTTCAGCATACCCGCCGGTCGCTGATGTTCAATCTTGACTTGCTGGCAAGTTAAGCATCTCGAAACAAATTCCGCGACTTCTCGCTTCATATTACTCCACCAGTAATTTTGTTTCAAGTCTTTATACATCTTGCTAGACCCCGGGTGAACAGAATAAGGGGTAGCATGAGCTTCTCTCAAAATAGAGTTTTTCAACTCGTCGTTCGCCGGTACGCACAACCGATTCTTAAATCTCAAAAGTCCATCCTCGTGGACCACGAACCCAGGGGCTTTTCCCTGAACCACATCCTCACGGATGCGTAACAATGATGGGTCCGAACCCTGATTCTCTCTGATTGTCTCCTCAAGTGACGATGAGATCTCCAACATACAAAGTTGTCCCTGAACTCGCTGAAGCCAGATCTCGATCTCGGTTCTAAGGAATTCCTGCTGAAGCTCCTTCTGTACTGTTAAACGGGCAAGCATCTGTTCCTGAACAGACTTACGACTCAAGGCGTCGGCGACAACGTTCGCCTTGCCCGGGTGGTAAAGGATCTCGATATCATAATCCTTGATTAACTCCAACCACCGTCTCTGACGCATATTTAACTCCTTCTGAGTAAATATATACTTTAAACTCTTATGATCGGTGAATATCGGCGTGTAACGCCATAAAGGTAATGACGCCAAATCTTCAAAGCGAACACCACGGCTGCTAGCTCCAGGTCGTGGGTCGGATAATTAACCTCGTAAGGTCTCAATTGCCGTGAAGCATAGGCAATAACCTTCCTGTTCTGCATGAGTACACATCCGAGACCCTGTCCGGATGCATCACTATAAACCACAAATCCCTCCATTCCCTGCGGCAAGGAGAGTACAGTCTTGACATTAACTGGCTCTTGAGTTCCTCAAAACTCCGTTGACACGCGTCGGACCACGTGTATTTCTTATCCTTCCGCAAAAGGTTCGTTAAGGGTTGAGCGATTCTAGAAAATCCCTCTACAAATCGCCGATAATAACCTGCTAATCCGAGGAAACTTGGATTTCCTTAACGTTCTTCGGAGGTAGCCAATCTCGAATAGCCTCCGTCTTCTGGGGATCGACGCGAACTCCGTCTGATGAAATTACGTGTCCGAGAAACGTCACTTCGGACATCCAAAACTCACATTTGGAAAACTTCCCATAAAGTTGTTCTCGCCTCAACACGTCGAGAACTAGATGAAGGTGAGACTCATGTTCCTCCCGGTCACGAGAATAAATCAAAATGTCATCAATGAAGACAACCACGAACTGATCCAGATAGTCTATGAAAACCCGATTCATTAATTCCATGAATACCGCAGGTGCATTAGTCAATCCGAACGGCATAACCACAAACTCATAATGACCATAGCGTGTTCGAAACGCCGTCCTCGCGATATCCGACTCTCGGATCCGCAACTGATGATATCCAGATCTTAAGTCGATCTTGGAAAATACTGAAGCTCCCTGAAGTTGATCTAAGAGGTCATCGATACGGGGTAAAGGATACTTATTCTTGATCGTCACCCAGTTCAATTCCCGGTAATCAATACACAAGCGGAACGAACCATCCTTCTTTTTGACAAACAGCACTGGTGCTCCCCACGGAGACGCACTCGGTCGGATATAACCTTTCTCGAACAATTCTTCAAGTTGATTCTTCAACTCCTCCATTTCGGTCGGGGCCATCCGGTACGGTGCCTTCGATATCGGAGACGTACCAGGCTCCAACTCGATCGTGAATTCCACATCTCTCTGTGGAGGTAAACCAGGTAACTCGTCTGGAAATACATCGGCATATTCTCTCACAACCGGAATATCCGACAACAATACTGATGATTTTTCGGTTTTGGTCATATAGCACCAATAACCAACACATCCCTGACTCAGTAACCTTACTGCTTTCATCAAATTAATGACTTTACCAGAACAGCCGGGATTACCTCCCTGAAACACACATTCGACTCCATCGTCTGAAATGATAGTGACCAAACGCTTTCGGACACTAATGATGGCATCATGACGATCCATCCAATCAATGCCCAAGATGACGTCGTCTCTCGGCAAATCTACTACGATTAGGTCCGCTGGCCATACACGACCATGGCCAGATCGGACAATTGAATCTCACGGTTACGATAATTCGTCTACCATCGGGTAGGCCAATGACATAAGGCTCACAACTAGTAGCACTACCTGCACGTAGTCTACTCAAACATGACTCGGAAATGAATGAATGAGATGCACCGGTATCAAAAAGGGTACACACGAGGTTGAGATAGAATATCGAGTGTACACGAGATCATTCGGCCTCGGGATCATCGGTCTTCTTCATCTCATAAATTCGGGGCTTGCCGCCCCGAACCGGACGCTCCGTCTGATAGCTCTGCTCCGCCTTTAGCTCCTGTCGTCTTGAGCAGCCGACCGAGTGGCCTTTGATTACGCACCGCCGAATGACACAGGAGCTTGAGATGACGCCGGAGTGGGTTTAGAGTCCCTACGGCAAAACGGGCCCTATGCCCAAAGAATCCCACAGTTGTGGCACGTGATGCATCGCTCGGACATTTGGTCTTGAAATGACCTGTTCCTCACAGTTGAAACAGTGATGGCCGAACCGCCGCTCGATCGAGATTCCGTGGGTTTAGACGTCGTGGGAGGTCGCTCAGAAAAAGTGGAGCCCGCACGTGGTTTCTTGAAAGTGGCCTGACTCCCGTCAGACTGATTACGGTTCTTGGACTTCTTGCTAGCAGACGAAGGTTGCTGCTTAGCAATTTCCTTAGCCGTAAGCTCGTAAGTAAGAGCCTTCTCAATGAACTCGGCCAGAGTGGCACAATTATGATTAAGCAACTGTAGCCGCATACGAGGTTTCAGCCTCTTGCTGAAATACTTGATCTTGTCTGCTTCTGAGTGAATGATAGATGAGGCGAACGGAAGAAATTCCTGAAATTTTTCGGCGATGGCGAGAACATCATCATCCGCCGAAAGGTCGGGAGTGAGTAATTCCGACAACTTGGCCTCCCTGAGTGGGGCCGGATAGTACCTCTCCATCATGAGAGTCTTGAACTGATCCCAAGTACATGTTCCGTCTGTGGGCTTCAACGATAACCACCATGAATGAGCGCTCTTACCGAGATAGTAAGCCGCAACTGAAACTTTATGCCCTTCAGGGCAATCCACCATAGCAAATAACTTCTCAAAATGCTCAAGCCAATGAACAATATCCGCCGGCTCAGATGAGCCCTCAAAGGTAGGTGGTCAGGCGAGAGATATCGCCGATGATATTGCTTACACCCCTCTCTTGCCTCCGAGGTGGCGGCGGAGGAGCTGCTGATTTTGATTGACGGAGTTATGCATCGTCTCCATCAACCGAGCCATCCGGTCATTTGGGCCATCATGCCACGCATAAATGCGAGTGGGTCAACCCGGACACCTCTCGACCGAGCCGTGTCGGCACGACTCCCCGACAGTGAATGATCGCGTCGGTGAATGAGTGGCGGCGTGGCCTTGATGAATTAGCATTATTCTGGCATTTGCAGTATTCGCACGAGTTCTCGGGATTCGGCCCGCTCCACGGCCTCGTCCTCCACGTCTTACGCCACCCTTTCCATCGAAGTGGAAAGTCATATGATGATTATATATCTCGCATGAGTATCACATTATGATTACATCATTAAATGATGAAAATGAGCATACGCTCTAACACCGTGTTTACATGACCGATTAATCGAGGTGACATGATGTCTGATGAAATTATTGAAATGATTATCTTGAACAAGTTAACAAGATTAATTATATGATCTTCCAGATCAACAACCGAGTAATGAAATGAGTTGAGTGATTAATGAGTTAAAATGACCGTCCTGGTCAAAATGAAAATGATGTTTGAGGATTGTTAACTGATAAATTATGAATGAATGATAATTGCCAGAAATTATACCATGGCGTTAGAAATCTTACAGTTCTTTCGGTCTGATTGGCTCGGCATCTGCACAGGTCACACGTGACGCGAAAGTCCAATGATACTAGTCTGATGACGATGATTTCAAATGAGACATGACTCGGAAGGTAGTATTCAAAACCACGCTCCGATACCAACTCTGTAACACCCCAAACTAGGCGGATATTACAGTGCCGTGGACCCCCGACTGGGACCCACCAGGCGAATGAAAATGAATGAATTACACAGGTAAATGTAGTACCGAACCACATTACAACATCAATTACTCCGATGAGGAGTTTTATACAACACACCCAGGATGATACTGAATACAAGTATATTTTATATGGAGATAAAATATACAACAATGAGTGAAATGAATATTCAAACGGAATGTCTGCAGCGGAATAAATAAAAGAAACAAAATGACTGAAAAGACTGGGGCCCCCTACTAGTATCACTGGGACTCCTCGCCGTCACCGTGCTCTCCCCGTGCCTTAGCCTTGCCATGACCTGAAAAACAGCATCCCCCAACGGGGTCAGTTACACAAAACAACAATCCTCAAGGGTTGAAAATACACAATCATGATATATCTGAAATTATGAATTATCCCATCGAAACATACGCAATCAAACATGCTATATGAATCGACTATCAGTACGGCTCAAAGGAATGGCGCCACACTACGTCCGGGATGGAAATGTGTCCGTGCACAAGCCACCATCACACGTGGTCTTGTGCCTGTCGTCTCACGAAGCAATCGACTCGTGTGCACAGTCCAATGTGAGGCCAACAACCATCACACGACATAATTGTGCCCGACATGAAAATCCTACACATTCCAACTGGCACGCCAAGATGACCGGAATGTCACAATATGTCAAAAGTGACAACGAAAATGAATAATGACTCACCAAGATTTAATGATGGTGAAATGAATGATAGCTCAATGAAATGATCGGAACCGCTGCGTTCCTTATGGTCAAGTGATTAATTGACAATGACGAGTTTTGATACGGTTAATACAATGATGAATGAGTTACGATTATGAATGAACAACAACAAAAGGAATGAATATCCTTTTAACCGAGTAAGAATTAACTTACTCAATACCGATGAAGAATGTCCGTCCACGAACAACGTCCTAAATGAAATGCCGGTCGCTCGAACAACCTTGAATAACAATAAGTACCGACAATCGATCAATACACGAATCAAATACGATCATAACCGGCCCAAACGTCGATACAACAATATCCGAACTCGTAGATGAACTCTAACGAAAACATTGAGATACCCGTTGGTTAAAACCAAACCCGAATTATCGAACCAACTCCAACATGATTGATTCAAACCAGCAAAACACTATCAATGACATCAATACTCTCATAGGAATCCACAATTCAAGTTAATAATAACGACAATCGGAAATCCCCAAAATAACCGAAGTCAACCCCAAGGGTTCTTGGAATAATTCCGAAAATAACCATTAAATCCGTAGGAATATATTTATCCAAGTTAGATAATCCATAACTAACATATTCCAATGATAATCCAAGCTTACACGAAGAAATCGGAAGGAAAACCCAAAAATCCGAAATTCTAGATCCAAGAGATTAATACCTTTGATTCGATGAGATGAAGATGATGAAACGATGATTAATCCGAAAGATGAGCTTGAAGATGATGATTGATGATTACACCTCGAAGAATCCTCTCCGAATCGCTCGAAATCGCCCAAAACTACCGAAGGAATGAAATGAGATGAATAATGACGAACTCGAGACTAAAGCTGTCAATTTATAGCGATCCGAGGTTAGCGTGCGCTAGCCCTTGTGCGTAGCGTGCGCTAACGAGTAATTTGGGTAGACCAGTACCCACTGTCCGAACACGGTAGCGCGCGCTACGTACCTTTTGTAGCGTGCGCTATGACCATACTACTAGCGTACGCTAATACTCATAGTTAGCGTGCGCTAACGGATAATTTGGTGCCCAGTACTGGAATCCAGAAACTGCCTGTTCTCTGATCTGACCTTGATAGTGTGCGGTACAACCATTATTTAGCGTGCGCTAATATATCGATTGCGTACGCTAACAACAGCACATAGCGTGCGCTATGAATTAATCCAGTGCAGTCCAGTAGCCACTGGACTCAACCTGATCTGTCCCTAGCGCGCGCTACACCTCATATTAGCTCGCAACGAAAATGACAATGATGATAAACACGGCACGAAACTCCAATCAGATTAGTGATGAATGACGATTGATACACGATACAATTACTCTGAATGATGAATACCATGACTGAAAATGAGTGACAAATGATCAATAATGAATGAAATTACTGAGTATCAATTACTGAATGGTAAATACTGAATGATAATTACTGAATTACAACCGGGTATTACAATAGGGGTCGGCCGAAATTATGTAATAGTCCAAAAAATTTTGATTTTTCTGCTTTGTGTTTGATTGTGGATCTTGACTTGTGTCTTCGATTTCATAATTGGATAACACAATATTTTTCTAAAATATCACTATATTCAAGAAAAATAGAGAGACAATCATAAGGTAATTTTCTTGGAGGAGCTCGACCGATCCCAATTGTTGTTCAAGGAAGTCCGGTAGATTGTTGCCCACATGACATTCAGATATAGGCGGGATATACTCTAGAAGATCTAAAGGTAGAAATACAAGAAGATCAAGGAGAAATTCAAAGACTTTGCTCCAAGGGTAACGTATTCTAAGATTTCTTAGATCTAGGTAGAATACTACGAATTATCATGTTTAGACGCGTAGATAAATATTGCTCGTTTAAATAGCTTATTAATCTGTGTAATTAATTATTTGATGAGCCTAAATAGATTCGATTCTTGAGGGCCGATTTTAGTAAATCCAAACCCGCCGCTTCCGGTGCGCTGTATTTCCATCAATTGGTATTGGAGCCGGTCTTCAAGTTCTATTCAATTTAATTAATTTTGTGATTAACTGCTAGCAATTTAAAAATATTCATTTTGCTAGAATTTTCTTGCAGGTGAATATGGTCCAATTATCATGGCTATATGGTTTTATTTTATTTTTACGCATTTTGGTAATTTGGCCCGGTTTTGTAACACCCCCAAAACCATCCGGGATATTACAGTGCCGTGGGTTCCGCGCCGGAACCCACCAGGCTAAAAACTGTTTACAAAACCAATTCAAAAACGTTCAAAAAGCCAAAGAGGCCGATGACGGTAATATTTTGCAAATACTCAAATATTTTCAAAAACAAAGTTCTCAAATACCGTCTTAAAATACCATTTGAAAATACAATGCGAAGTGCCAAATCTCGATAGTTCAAAATGTACGTTAAGCTACCACTTAAACGTACCGATAAAATAGTTTAGGAAAAGGTTTAACGAAATAACTCAAGTTCACAAAATGCCAAAAAGGCCCTTTTAAAATACACACACGCAGCGGATAAAGATACCGAAAAGCTATTTTGAAATATACACATGCAGCGGATAAAAACACAGTTTAAAATACACATTTGCAGCGGAAATAAATAACCGGAAAAGAATACTCAATTCTCCGAAAACAAGCCACAGCCAGTATCACATCGGGAAGCTCATCCCTTCACGACCGCTACTAGCTCGATCTCCAAATACCTAAAAATAAAGCCCACGACGGGGTCAGCCACAATACTCAATAATGATACCGATCACATCATCATAAATAATTACATACCAATGTAATAATACTGTAAGAATACTACCAACGTAATCTTACCGTTATAACCTTACCAATCCATAACAATCCAATCCTTACCATAATCCACATTTCACATCCTCGAATGACGAAATGAACTTAACAACAATTATCTGTATTGAATTTCAACAAAAATACCGATAATCCTCAAAACATCATCATAACTCATAAGTGTGGAAATAATCCGATCTGTGCCAACTCCTTTCCGTCGGATTACACAATCAAATCTCAACCTGGATAAACCAGTAATACACAACATATCTGTAGATCGACTACCACATGATAATGATAACAAATCCCGAAACATCGACATATAGTCCGAATGCTTATACGATCAATAACCAGATCACCCGATAAATCAACTGAGAATATCATCAGCATGATAACTCCAATACGACCAATAAAGGATCACGATAACTGAGAATACCATCAACATGATAACTCCGACACGATCAACAAACGATCAATAATAACCGAGAATACCATCAACAAGGTAAACTCCAAATGATCAACAAAAGACCAATAATAACTGAGAATACCATCAACAAGGTAAACTCCAAATGATCAACAATAATGGATCTCAAAGAAATAACTCTGACTGTCGAACATACCCCTCGGGCGTATGAACAACCAGTCACAAACCGTCGAACATACCCAACCATAAAATGGAGGATGAACGACCAAACAATATGGCTCAAAGATGGAAATCATAGTACGCCCGATCCGAATATGTGTCAGTGCACATGTCCACCCCGTATACGGAATCCAGGATATACGTGGGACAATGTACCTAATTAGCCTCAACGAACTACGTCTCGTGTGCACAGCCTTTCACGGAAAATATTCACGCATGACTATATATGTGCCCGGCTAAAAATCCTACACAATATCCAATCGGAACGCAGATATGACTCCAGATATGTCACGATGCAACATGACAACGAAACTCAAAGAAACACATATCCAATAAGGATCAAAAGACTCACCGAAGTGAACAACAACAGACTGACAGTGAAAAGTCGACACGACTAATCAATATTAAAGACAATAATCCTGGGATCACCATCCCCGACAAATAATCAACATGATCAATGATCTCAATACAATCAGCCCTGGGATCATCATCCCTCAGCGAAGTAATCAATACGAATCCCAGCATACGAAACATCAACGTACAACATATATACAATAACTCCTCAGAACAATTATCCTCATAACTGAATAATACTAGAATTACCTCAAAGCCGAAGACAATATTCTTCAACATCCCCCAATGAGACGATCAACTCAACCATTAATACCAACAATAGTCCTTTCTAACAACATTGCTATATGAATTATAAATGAAATGAAAACGAAACCATTCATCAAATATTATAAACTGAACAAGTATAAACTTGCCTCGATACCGATACCACGAATCCGTTACCAAAATCCATTGCCTTTGTCTACGAGCTCCTTAGCCCCGATCAAAAGCAATCTACGAACTCTTTAGCCTCAACCGCAACTCAACGGTCATAATCCACGATCAAAACATATCAACCTATTGCAATAACCGATTAACACACATTCGATAAAAATCAATAACCGACATACTCAACCAACAAACTCAACGGTTCAACGAAACCTCGATCATATACATAATACCAAATAATCCAACTCAACAAATACGAACCCATATCCACGATACAAGCCGTAACTCGATGATCACAAATAACAATCAATAACCGATCAACAAACGCAACGGTTCTACAATATCCCGATTAAACACATATCCAAACAACCCGAACCAATTAAACACGAATTCAAAACCACAATACGATTCCAAAATCCGAAGATCATATCAATAATCAATTTAAACCAACAAGGGTCTAACATTACCGATTCCAAATTCAATCTTAAATACGGATACAAGTTTCCTCCTTGTAAATTCATAATATAAACCAATTACCGGTTATCATTATCAATCCGGACGATCCGATTAATTCAACATCATAGATAACCATATTCCAAAGGTTTCAAATAATTCCATTATCCGAATTGAACACTTATTCAATAAGTATGAATTTCCAAATTCAAACATGGATAATAATTCTCATCAAACTCGAAATCATATTCGTATTCCTATACGAATATTGTACCAAATACATAACTTAGTTCTAAATGTGAATATTCCATATTCATATCCAAAACACCAACACCTCTTAAACATGTTCAACAATTCATATAATCCAAGAGTTCCTTAAGAACACAACTAATTCCGAAATCATATTCAAAATCTCCAATACGACATAATCCGATGTGTTCTAACATCTAAACAATCCTTATTCACAATTCAAGGTGTATATAATCATGTTCTTAAACATATATACTTCTCATAACATCATGAATCGCAACAAACCACCAAGACATCGAGAATACTACGATTCCATAATCCTAACAACATAATCGAATCATTTGACCACCAATTCATTATCTTCCTTTAACAAAATTCCCATAATTACCAAGAATCATCACAACAATATCATTTCCATCACCATTCATATGAAAACGTGTAGAATTTTCCAAGTTCTACTCATTGAGACATTTCATCGAACACTTTGAAGGCATAGTCCAATTCAATCGATTATTCAAAGAAATACTCGAATCCGATCCACAAAACTTCAAGAACAACGAATAATCTCAAGAATACAACAAGATTCCATCAATAATCTGAGTTAAAACGAATCAAATCGGCCAAGACATCAAGAAACTTCAATAATATCCAAAACCAAGTGTTTAGGTGTTCTTACCTTCGATTCGGGTGGAAGATGATGTTAATCCATGATTCCAACTTCCAAAACATGTTGCTAGATGATGATATTACTCAAATCCATCCACTTTGATGAAGAAATCGCCAAAAAACGAAGAGAAAACATGAAAATGGCCGGATGACTCGGTCCTGGCCTTTAAATAGGCGGAACTGCCGGACGCTTACGCACGTAATCGGCCGGGCCCTTACGCACGTATCGCCATGGCGAAGTCTCGCCCGATTCTGCCGGAACCCTTACGTACGTAACCGACACCGGCTTACGACGTAATCGCCCTACGGCCAGAATCGCCACCGCCTTACGACGTAATTGGCGATCCAGCCCCGGCCGAGTCACTGCCGACCGTGATCGGCCACCCCCACGAATCACTGCCGACCATGCTCGGCCGTTCCAACGAGTCACGACCGGCCATGCTCGGCCATCCAGGTCATCTCGGCCACGACTCGACCGGCTACTCCGTAACGTACGTAACACTTATTCCGTTGCGTACGTAATACGTACGTTGACTTGCTACAGTATAATACTCGTATTACGTACGTAATACACCCTGTATAACATACGTAACCCCGTCCGTTGACTCACCTGTCCACATCCGCGCCGAAAGCTGCCGACCACGGGCCCCACTGTCCGATTCCTCTTGTTACGTACGTTATGTACACTATATAACGTACGTAAGCTAACACATTTTACGTACGTAAGCTCCAAGGCTTAACGTACGTAATGGCTTTTATACTTAGCCAAAAATCCAACTGTTCCTGCCCGACCTCTCGACGTACAAAATACAAACATACGGCATAGTGAATACACATACTGAATCCAAAAATATTCTCATACGGTATACCTGATATCCAAATCTGTTTAACCTGATACAACATATCCTGAATATATCATCGTCAAACGATAATCACACCAGTATAGCTGTCTCGGTTCTCAGTTTATTTTATCCATACTGTATAGATACCAAACTATACAGTATATCTCAGATAAAATAACGCGAAAAATTTATACTGAAAATTCGGGTATTACAGGTTTTGAGGTATGTATAAGTTTTTTCTATGAGAAAATCCACAGGTTGAATGGAATTTTATTTTTCCTTGTATTCTTGTTGTAAATTCGATGTATTTTATTTTGTGTAAAATTATAATCGAGTTGGAGTACATAAATTACGAAGGAAGAGGAGTCCCACGCGAAAAGGAGTCCCAATCGGATGAACCGGCTGGGATCGAGAATCTATCATGCGGTTCGGTCGCGGGATCGCGGTCCAGACTACTGGTCGGGTCAGGCTGGGTCGTCTGATGTAGGGTCTTGTTCGTTTTCCGCCGTTCGTTGCGTCCGTTGGTGCACAATATTTAAATTTAGAATTTTTCTTGTGCGATTAACTTTGCATGGAAAAGACAGTTTCTAAATTTAGAAATTTTGTGGGCCAATCGGGAAGAGGTGATTATATGCTTGAAGCAGTGGGAGATTTCGAGCCGAAGTTTTTCTCATTATTCAAAATGAGGAATAAAAGCCATGATAATTGGATTTAATTATCCAATTTTTTTATTGTTGGTTTTTATTGTTTTGGATGTATGCAATATATGAATGTATGCATGATATGTTTCTTGCATGTTAGGAACCTTAAGGATAAAATAACTAAGTGATTAGATTGATTTATTTTTTTAAAATCAAATTGGCCTCCATAAATTTAAATTGTGAAGTAATTAGCATGCACGTTGACATTAGAGTCTTCCTCATATCGAATGTGCTAATTATAGGTTCACTAGTTTTAAATTTCAAATGATAACAATAGATAAATATTGTTTTTTATGATAGGACCTCCCCATCTATAGAACTATTATTTAAAAGATAATATTTTAAGGTTGTTAAATTATGGTGTTCACTTAAGTGTATTAATTAATTGTAATACCCGTGATTTTCTCTTTCGGTACTTTTTCGTTTTTGGCATCTTTCTGGTTTCCAGAAGCTCACTTGTGAGCGTTTTGACATTTTGATCATGTTTCGTTCTGCGTGTTTGGTCATCCGAGTTTTTCCGGGGCTGTTTTACCCGAATCCGTGTTTTGAGCGACTTTTCCCGATATTTTGTTCATTTCGTGTGATGATGGTTCGAAACTATGGTTTCGTGTTTCCTATAAGTCCGTTGAGCTTTATTATGCGTGTTGTGAGCTTCGGTTTAGTTGCTTGATGTCATATCGTGATTTACGGACGTTTTAGGCCGTTTCGTAATTTCCCAAAGTTTGGGGGTGATTACTTTTGTTATCGTATTCCGAACCTTCGGGTTGTCGGAATCATACTTTTTTTTAACGCTTGAATCCATCGTTCTGCACTCTTCGTATGCATGTCCTCGTCTTGTGTTGTAATTGCCGTTTCGCGGTTTCGGCGCTAAATGCGCGATTTAGTGAACTTAGCGATTAGGCGCTAAGTGACTTACGTACGCTATGCTATAAGCATAACGTACGTTATCATCATGCGACTTACGTACGTTAAGACCATCTCTTTACGTACGTAAGGGTCTTACCAGTTCAGACATTAAGTTCTGGCCGTCGATAGCGCACGCTATATGTTGATCATAGCGCACGTTAACTGTGCTCCTTACGTACGTTAAGCTCTCGCCATAACGTACGTAAGGGTCTTTGCTATTTTGGACAGGAGGGTCTGGTTATAGATTACGTACGTATTCTTTTATGCATTACGTACGTAATACAGGTAACGTACGTTATTCTTCTTGGTTAACGTACGTAACTCACGCGCAGGTATTTATATACCGAGGGTTGACCGTGTTCGTCATTTTTCACCCTTTCTTCACTCCTCCGCGGCTGAGGCGATTTGTGGACGATCTAGGGGCAATTTTGGAGTCCTGTAACTCCAAGTTTACATCTTCCTTTAGTTCTTGGTGTTGATTAACATCATCAGTCCGTGTTCTTCGTCTTCGATTCGAGGTAATCATCTTGTAAACCCTTCCTTTATATTTCATGAATCTTCAAGATTCGGGTTGTTCTTCATGAATCGTGTTGTTGTATATCATCAATCGGTTGTATTGATTCTCTCCCTATGATTTGATTCGTATTTCTTATCGTATTCGGGTTCGGATAATGTTCTTGATATTCTTTGGGAAATATTGAGCCCCAAGTGTTCGATCCTTCGTCTCTATGAATTCTTGTTGAGAATTTCATGTGTTTTGCATCTTCCTTGCGATCGATCTTATAGTGATTATGTTATTCTTGTGTTTTCGACCTAGTTGGAAGATTTGAGGGTTTCCGGTCGAGCTTTCCCGTTGCTTCGCGTGCTTTGGATTTGAGGCAAGTACCTTTATATACGAATTATAACTATGTGAAATCATTGTTGCCGAAGTGTGTGAATTATATATATTTATATGTTAAATATATGTATGTATAAAGGTATATATATATATAAGTATGTATGTATATAGATATACACATACATATGTCGTGTGATTAATATCAATGCTAGTTGACGTGCTCAACTTGGATTAAAGTACAAATCATATTTATAGAGATAATATAGTAAGATTTGTGTATTCGGTTGAGTTACGATATAACGATATATGTGTAATGTCGGTTGGATTTGCCGAAGACTTATTGTGTTGAGTCTTGATTGATAACGTGCGTATTGTTGTTTATTTGTGTGGTTGGGGACTGACGGATAAATTATGTGAATTGGTGTATTGATTTGATAATTGTTGTAACGATTGATTGTGTACTTGATGTTTATAACAATGTGAATACTTGTTGTGAGAGACGTCGTATCCGGGAACCTATGAGGGCGGGTGTGTACTCCGGCCTGGTGTACGCTGCAATGTGCGGCTCCATATGTTTGGTGAACACCGGTGTTACCTAATGCGCGTGCAAGGGGTGGCTCTTGTGGGAGTGATCGCCGGCGCGGTGACATGTTCAAGGGTCGGATCTTGTGGGAGTGAACGCCGGTGCACAGGTGTGCAAGGGAGGTGCCTGGCAGGCTTATTGGTTCCGGATATTTGAGTGATAGCTAAGACCCCATTACCGAACGATTTTCATAATTTAAGTTCTTCAAACTCGCTTTAAAATGTTGGTCTTGATATAGACCGCGGTTCGTATTTCTGAAAGTTTGTTTCAACTTGTTTTCAATGTTGGTATCAAGGTTAATTAACCAAGGATATTTGACGAGATCTCCGAGGGTTAATTAATCGGGGGTCTTGAGCAGGATTTGTCGAATGAGAGGTTGTGCCTTTGATTGTACTGTGATGATTATTCTGTGTATTGGGTCGAGGACCACGTGGGATGTTGAGATTTGGTCTCGTGATGATATTATTTGGATTTGGCCAAGAACCCCATGAGATGTTGTAATGTTTCGCTTGTGATAGTATTTTACAAATTGGGTCGAGGACCCCGAATAACGTTGTAATGGTTTTCTTGCAAATTGTTTTCTACATGCTGGGTCAATGACCCGAGAGCTTTTGAAGCTATTTTCTAAAAGTATTCCCATTCGATTTTCAAAACCCCAGGGCGGCCCGAGTCAATAATAACATTTTCAAATTATCTTATCAAAATGCTTTTCCTTTATAAGAGGGGATTTTCAAACTAGATCTTTTGACTCCTTGGGCTCGTTAAAAGTTTCATTGGTGTTATGTTCCGTAAAGAGAATATGACTATGTGATTATCTTTCACCTTGTGTATGCGAGTGCTATTCTGTGTTGACTATGGGAATGCGTGGTTTGTATTAAGGCTTCGAGGCTGTTGAGTTTTGTGTTGTTATTGTTCGTATATCTTGTATATTATGTACTTGCACTAGCAAAATTCCAGTTTGCTAACCCCCGAGTTTTTGGGGAGTGGGTGCCTGTTATGCGCTCAGGTTTTGGCAGCTCGGGAGCGGTCAAGGGATTGGCTTGGAAGTAGATGAAAGACGACGACGCTAATCACACAAGAGTCAGAGTCTTTTTCTTTTGTTTTCATTTTGGTCGAGTATTCACCCTTGCATGGGTGTAGTATTCATTTATTAAATTGAGTTGTCATTTCTTTCTGTATTCAAGTTTATTATTATCATTGAGATGTGAATGTCATTAGTTCTGAATTGTTTAATGACCTTGTCGGTCTGCTTTGTAATTAGATTGACCCCGGTCGGTCAATCTTTGAGTAGTCTATTGGAGTTTAGCCTGGTAGATCCTTGTGAGAAGGGTCTATGGCATGTGACATTCCCGGTCGTATTCTGGGGGTGTTACATTAATAAGCTCCCCATCGGAGTCTATGTTAATTAATACATGGATAAGAGGAACCAACTATTAATTTTACTTGTCATAACATAATTTGACAAGATAGTAAAATTGAAGACGTAAAACTCTACTTAAAAAATGTGTTTGTAAACGTCCACGCAATCGTGGCTTGCATATGCGGGTTTTTCGAGGTGTTGGTTGCTAGCATATATATATTGTGTTTTTGAGGTTTTTCAATATATTTTGCTATGCACTATGTGATGAATATTTTTAGTTTTATCTCAGATGTCTTTCAATCCACTTGCTGTAATTCTCAAAGAAAACAAACTAGATGGCACTAACTTTGCGGATTGGAAATGTAATCTTAATATTGTCCTGACTGCTGCGGAACACAAGTTTGTTCTAACTGAGGAATGACCATTGGAACTATATGTGGATTCGACACCTGATGCGGTGAAAAACCAAACAAACCAAACCAAACATACCCAGTACATCCCGCTTAGAGCAGGGTCTGGGGAGGGTAAGATGTACGCAGACCATGCCCCTGCTTTTTATGGTAGGGAGGCTGTTTCCGTGAAGACCCCCAGCTTAGTGCACAGTAAAGTAGTGAGTGATACATACATAGAAGCATATGAAACGAAAAAGCTCAAAACTATATCTGAGCCCATGGCTTAATTCACATGAGACTTACCTAAAGGGACTTTGAGAACTGCACTCTCGAAACGCTGCTCTAACAGAAGAGAGGTTGACTCTGCGCACATCTCCCTATCAAAAATACACCACACGCAAAAGGCAATAGGATAAAATATACAATAAAAGTAAAAAATGCAATGCTCTAGGTCAAAGCTAACCGAGACAACCCAACCCTGAGGCTCTCAACTACATCACCGCTCCCTACAAAAGAATCGAAAACTCTGATCTGGCATTTCCAAGAGTACCTATCATCAGTCATGGTCTCGGAAAGGTTTAAAGCCTTCAGATCTAGTCTCAGCTACTCATCCCACGTCCTCCTCGACCTGCCTCTCCTCCTCTCTCCGATAACCAATAAACTCTCGACCCTCCTCACCGGAGCAGATGCTTGCCTCCTGCGGACGTGTCCAAACCATCTCAATCTCCCTACCCTAACTTTCGCTAAAATGGGCGTCACTTCAAGCGCATTCATGAAAACCCCATTCGAGATTCTATTCAACATTGTGCGACCACACGACCAACATAACATTCTCATTTCAGCCGCTTCCAACTTGCTCTCAAGCGACTTCTTCATCGCCCAACATTCGGAGCCATACAACATTGCAGGTCGGATTGCCGCTCCATAGAATTTACCCTTCAACTTTAGAAGGACTTTCTTGTCTCACAGGACCCCTGTCGTTGCTCTCCACCTTATCCACCCCGCCTTGATATGATGAGTGACATCATCTCCACACTCACCTTCCTTTTGAATGATCGAACCCAAATACTTGAACTTATCCGTGCGGGGTACGATCTGATCCGCAATCATTACCTCTACATCTTCCTCGTTGGCCTCACCACTAAAGTTACACCAGAGATACTCGGTCTTAGACTGGCTCACACACAAGCCCTGGGATTCTAACTTAGACCTCCATAGATCCAACTTCGAGTTCACCTACCTCCTCAACTCCGCCACTAACATAATGTCGTCAGCAAAAAGCATGCATCACGGGATGCCATCTTGTATCCCCCGCGAAATGATGTCAAGGATTAGAGCGAAGAGAAGAGGTCTTAGCGCCGACCCCTGGTATAGCCCTATCTCAACCGGGAAATACTGGGTGTCACCAACTGGGGTCCTAACGGCAACGACACCCTCCTCTCTTCTAGGCTCCTCCAAATAACCTCGTGTGGAATGCTATCATAAGCCTTCTCTAGATCAATGAACACCATATGGAGGTCCTTACGCTGCTCTCTAAACTTCTCTATAAGGCGTCTGACGAGATGAATGGCCTCATTCGTGGACCTCCCCAGCATGAAGCCAAATTGGTTCTCTGAGATCTCAACTTCTCTTCTAACCCTGCATTCCACCACTCTTTCCCAAAGTTTCATAGTATGGTTGAGGAGTTTAATACCCCTATAATTACTATAACTCTGAGCATCGCCTTTGTTCTTGAAAAACGGCACGACAATACTACGCCTCCACTCTGTTGTCATCTTAGAACCTCTGAGGAGGAAGTTGAACAGATCTGCTTGGCACTGAACTCCAACTTCCCATAGACAAAGCCACACCTCAATAGGGATCTGATCTGGGCCTACAGCCTTAGCTCTACCCATTTTCATTAGGGCACCCTTAACTTTGTAATACCCGGTTGTAATTCAGTCATTTTTATTCAGTAATTATCAATCAGTAATTGTCACTCAGTAATTTTCATTCATTAATAATCACTCATCATTCATACTCATTCAATTGTATTCACCGTTCGGCGTAGTAATTGTGATACTCGTGCTTTCGCCCCCGTACTTCTCGAATTCTGTTATTTTTGTACTCGGTGCATCGTTAGGCTGGACAGCGGCCGAGTCAGGGTCGCACGAGCAGGCCACACGAGCAACTGCTCGTGCGGGGCGCTCGTGTGTTGCGGCTGGACTGGGCAGGAGACCCAGCGATCGAGTCAGGGCCGCATGAGCAGGCCACACGAGCAACTGCTCGGACATGGTGCTCGTGCGTTGCGGCTGGAATGGGCAGGAAGCCCAGCGTTTGAGTCAGGGCCGCACGAGCAGGCCGCACGAGTTACTGCTCGTGCGCGGCGCTCGTGCGCTAGAGCAATGGCCGGAAGAAACTTCACGCACGACCGGACGCACGGACACTTGGTCGTGCGAATTTGGTCGTGCGTCCCTGTGACTTATATAAGTGGACCGACGGGTTTTTCTCATTTTCACCATTTTTTCATCCTAATTCCGAGAGAGAGGGTTTGTAGGAAAGATTTTTCATCATCAAACACTTGTGTGTTCGGATTTCTTCATCTTCGTTCGTTTGTGAAGCTTGGATAGTCGATTTAACACGTATTCACCGGATCGAAGTGTTTGGATCTTCAAAGGTAAATTCTTCAACATCTTGGATTTCGATTTTGAGTTGGGATATGATGTTTTGGATGTGATAATCATGATATATGAAGTGATATACTTGTGATTATGAATTGTTAAGGATTATCATCGGATTAATAGGGATTATTCAAGAACACTTTGAATATTGATTTGGATTTGGGGGTTTTCGATTAGATGTCGGTGTAATCTCGAATTGTGTATTCATTTTGGATTATTGAGTGTGTTGAAGATGTTTTGATGGATTGAATCACTCCTTGGAGGTTTGGTATGGTTATAATGGAGGTTTATTGTAAACAATCGAAGATTGTTTACAACGTGTTTGTTGTAATGCCCTAATGAACTTGGTTTTGTTGTATCGACGTTTGAAGTCGATTATAATCGTGTTTGATACGTATATTGAGCGGATTGTTGGTAATTGTGTTATTCAAGGTTGTTCGAGCGACCACATCTCAATTGGGACGTTTGTTCGAGGAAGGACTTTCTTCACCGGTTGAGTAAGTTAATTCTTGCTCGGTTAAAAGGATATTCATTCCTTTTGTTGTTGTTCATTCATAATCATAATTCATTCATAATGTATTAACCGTATTGAGACTTGAAATTGTCAATTAATCACTTCATTCACGAGGAACGACGGTTCCAATCATTTCATTGAGCTATCATTCATTTCACTATCATTTCATCTCGGTGAGTCATTCTTGACTTTGTCGGATTGTTATTAATTATTATTCTTCATGGTCATTCTTGTTCATATGACCTTTTGGGCTCATATTGCGCGGTCGGGTGTGGATGTGTGGGATTTTTAGTCGGGCACGTGATGGTCATGTGTTGGGTTCACCGACACATTGGACTGTGCATATGGTAACGTACCTCCGTGAGACTAATTAGGTACAATGGCGGGTGTGTCCGTACATCCGTCTTGTGCACGTGTACATTCCGTTACGAGTGTACTATGATGCCTCTCTTTAGCGTCATTTCATAATTAAGTTATATCATGTTTGTGTTTATTCAACTCTTGAGGATTGTTGTTTTGTGTAACTGACCCTGTTGGGGGATACTGTTTTCAGGTCATGGCAAGGCTAAGGCACGGGAAGAGAACATTGATGGCGAGGAGTCCCAGTGATACTAGTATAGGGCCCCAGTCCTTTTCATTCACTCGTGTTTTCGTTATTTTATTTCCACTGCAGACTTCCATTTAGATATTCATTTCATTCAGTGTTGTATATTTTATCTTCATATAAAATATATATGTATTCGGTATTATCTTGGGTGTGTTGTGATGAAACTCCTCATCGGAGTGATTGATGATATATTGTGGTTCGGTACTACAATTATATCGCTTAATTCATTCATTTTAATTCGCCTGGTGGGTCCCAGTCGGAGGTCCACGGCACTGTAATATCTGCCTAGTTTGGGGTGTTACAGAGTTGGTATCGGAGCGTGGTTTTGAATACTACCTTCCGAGTCATGTCTCATTTGAAATCATCGTTCATCAGACTAGTATCATTGGACTTTCGCGTCACGTGTGACCTGTGCAAGAGCCGAGCCCCTCAGACCAAAGAACAGTAATATTTCTGACGCCATGGTATAATTTCTGGCAATAAGAATCACTCATTCTTCAGTTAACAATCCTCAAACATCATTTTCATTTTGATCATGTTGATCATGCTTAACTCATTAATCACTCAGTTCATTTCATTACTCAGTTGTTGATCTTGAGGATCATATCATTAATCTTGTTAACTTGTTCAAGATAATCATTTCAAGAATATCATCAGATAATCATGTCACCTCAGTTAATCATTCATGTAATCACTGTGTTAGAACGCGTATGCTCATTTTCATCATTTCATGACGTAAATCATAATACGGTACTTCAGTATGGAGAGAGCTGTCAGGGGATGCACGGGGAGAGGCCGCAGTGCGGACCGAAATCTAGAAAATAATCACTCACTGTCGGGAAGTCGTACCCAGGACTCAGCTCGATCGGAAGATGTTCGGGTTGATCCACTCACTTTTATGCAGGTCATGATGACCCATATGCAATTGCTTAATCATCATTGCGCCACTCTGGCCGAATTAATCGAGAGAACTCTCACGTATGAGCCTGCTGCTAAGGAAATTGCTGAGCAACAACCTTCATCTGTCAGCAAGAAATCAACGAAGCGTAATCAGTCCAAAGGCGGTCAGTCAACATTCAAGAAGCCTCGTGCAAGTCCTAACTTTTCTGAGCGACCTCCTACGGCACCTAATCCTGCGGGATCTCAGTCCCGAGCGACCAGATCAGCCATCCCCTATTTCAACTGTGGAGCGCCGGGTCATTACAGCACTAAGTGTCGGAAACTATCTATCACGTGCCATAACTGTGGGATTGTTGAGCATAGGGACCATTTTTTGCCGAAGGGACTCCAAGCCGACTCCGGCGGCATCTCAGGCCCCGAAGCAATCAGCGATTCAGAATCAGGCTGCTCTGTCAGCGTCGTTTAAGACGACGGAAGCGAATAAAGGCGGAGCTCATATTTATCAGACGGGAGCATCTGGTTCGGGGTCCGGCAAGTCCCGAATTCACGCGATGAAGAGGACCGACGATCCGGAGGCCCGAATGATCTCAGGTATACTCGTAATTCTATCTCAACATGTGTGTACCCTTTTTGATACTGGTGCATCGCATTCATTCATTTACGAATCATGCTTGAATAGACTTCACTCGGATATTCCTATTAATTATGGACCTTATATCATTGGTCTACCTGTCGGTAGAAATTTTTTTGGAAATCATGAGGTTAATAACTGACCGAAATAAGCTTAATGACCGCGATTGGTTGGCAGACCTAATCGTGGTGGATTTACCTAAGGACGATGTAATATTGGGTATTAGTTGGATGGATCATCATGATGCCATCCTTAGTGTTCGTAAGCGTATGGTCACTATCATTTCAGTCGTTGGAGCCGAGTGTGTATTTTAGGGAGGTAATCCCCGTTGTTCCAGAAGAATCATTAATATGATGAAAGCAGTGAAATTACTCAATTAGAGGTGTTCAATCATTCATTGTATCATTGTCATCGATTGGCCGTTCTAAGGCAATCGAGGTGTTCAATCATTCATTGTATCATTGTCATTGATTGGCCGTTCTAAGGCAATCGAGGTGTTCAACCATTCATTGTATCATTGTCATCGATTGACCGTTCTAAGGCAATCGACATGTTCAGCCATTCGTGGTATCATTATTACCGATTGACTATGTACTCCCAGACGAGCTACCTGGTTTACCTCCACCGAGGAATGTAGAATTCACAATTGAGTTGGAGCCCGGTGCATCCCCATTATCGAAGGCACCGTACCGGATGGCACCGACCGAAATGCAGAAGTTGAAGAATCAATTAGAGGATTTGACCGAGAAGGGTTATATTCCACCGAGTGCGTCCTCGTGGGGAGGACCAGTGTTATTTATCAAAAAGGATGGTTCGTTCCGCTTGTGCATTGATTACCAGGAATTGAACCGGGTGACGATCAAGAATAAGTATCCTCTACCCCGTATCGACGATCTTTTGGATCAACTTCAGGGAGCTTCAGTATTTTCCAAGATCGACTTAAGATCTGGATATCATAAGTTGCGAATTCGAGAGTCGAATATTGCGAGGACGGCGTTTCGAACACGCTATGGTCATTATGAGTTCGTGATAATGCCGTTGGGGTTAACTAATGCACCTGCGGTGTTCATGGAGTTAATGAATTGGGTTTTCATCGATTTTTGGATCAGTTTGTGGTTGTCTTCATTGATGACATTCTAATTTATTCTCATGACCGGTAGGAACACGAGTTTCATCTTCATCAAGTGCTCGACGTGTTGAGACGAGAGCAACTTTTTGAAAAGTTTTCCAAATGTGAATTCTGGATGTCCGAAGTGACATTTCTCGGACATGTAATTTCATCAGACAAAGTTCGTGTCGACCTCAGAAGACGGAGGCTATCCGAGATTGGCAACCTCCGAAGAATGTTAAGGAAATCTGAAGTTTCCTCGGATTAGCTGGCTATTATCGGCGATTTGTTAATGGATTTTCTAAAATCGCTCAACCCATTACGAACCGTTTAAGGAAAGATAAGAAATACATGTGGTCCGACGCGTGTCAACAAAGTTTTGAGGAACTCAAGAGCCGGTTAATTTCAGCACCTGTCCTTTCTTTACCGCAAGGGACAGAAGGATGTGGTTTATAGTGATGCGTCCGGACAGGGTCTCGGATGTGTACTCATGAAGAACGGGAAAGTTATTGCTTATGCTTCTCGGCAATTGAGACCTTACAAGGTTAATTATCCAACCCACGACCTGGAGCTAGCAGCCGTGGTGTTCGCATTGAAGATTTGGCATCATTATCTTTATGGCGTTACCTGTCAGATATTCACCGATCATAATAGTTTAAAGTATATATTCACTCATAAGGAGTTAAATATATGACAGAGACGATGGTTGGAACTAATCAAGGATTATGATATTGAGATACTTTACCACCTGGGCAAGGCGAACGTTGTCGCCGACGCCTTGAGTCGTAAGTCCATTCAGAAGCAGATTCTTACTTGATTAACGGTTCAGAAGGAACTTCAGCAGGAATTTCTGAGACCCGAGATCGAGGTCTGGTTACAGCGAGTACAAGGGCAACTTTGTACGTTGGAGATTTCATCGCCACTTGAGGAGGCGATCAGGGAGAATCAGGGTTCGGACCCATTTTTGTTACGCATCCGTGAGGATGTGGCGCAGGGAAAGCCCACGATTTGTGGTCCACGAGGATGGACTTTTGTGATTTAAGAATCGGTTATGTGTACCGGCGAATGACGAGTTGAAAAACTCGATTTTGAGAGAAGCTCAGGCTACCCCTTATTCCATCCATCCGGGGTCTAGAAAGATGTATAAAGACTTGAAACAAAATTACTGGTGGAGTAATATGAAGCGAGAAGTCGTGGAATTTGTTTCGAGATGTTTGACCTGTCAGTAAGTCAAGATAGAACATCAGCAACCGGCGGGTATGCTGAAACCTCTACCTATTCCAGAGTGGAAGTGGGAGGATATTTCAATGGACTTCATCATGAGTTTGCCGACGAGTCATCGTAGCATGAATACAATCTGGGTAATTGTGGATCGCTTAGCTAAATCAGCTCATTTCCTTGAGATTAAGGATACGTGGGGTCCCGAGAGACTTGCCCAATTGTTTATCAAAGAGATAGTGAGATTGCACGGTACTCCTAAAAGTATCATTTCCGATCGTGATGGATGATTCGTGTCTCATTTTTCGAAATCAGTTCATCGTGCTATGGGAACTCAGCTCTATCTCAGTACAGCTTTTCATCCTCAATCCGACGGACAATCGGAGAGGACTATTCAGACCTTGGAGGACATGTTGAGGGCATGTGTTCTCGATTGGAAAGATGATTGGGAAGCCCAACTTTCATTGATCGAGTTCACGTACAATAATATTTGGCATGCTTCGATTAAGATGGCACTTTACGAGGCCTTGTACGGTCGTCGTTGTCAATATCCTTTGTGTTGGGATGACTTATCAGAATCAATCGGCACCGAGCCCGATATGCTTATAGCCGCCCGTGAGAAGGTAGCTTTGATCAGGAGTCGTTTGTTGCCCGCTCAGAGTCGACAAAAATCTTATGCAGATAATCGTCGTCGACCATTAGAGTTCGAGACAGGTGACCATGTTTTGGTCAAAGTATCCCCGAGTCATGGTATCTTCCGTTTTGGGAAGAGGGGAAAGTTGAGTCCGAGATTAATTAGACCATTTGAGATTTTGGATTGAGTAGGTGAGTTAGCTTATCGATTGGCCCTACCTCCGGCGTTGAGCCAAATTCATAATGTGTTTCACGTATCTCAGTTACGGAAGTATGTTGCCGACCCGAGTCACGTACTTCAGTTCGACGAAATCGAGATCGCGGATGATCATTCATACGAGGAGCGTCCTATACGAGTCTTAGAGCGGCGAATCAAACAGTTGCGGAACAAGGCGATTCCTTTGGTAAAGATCCAGTAGTCTAGACACGGAGTCGAAGAGGCTACTTGGGAAACCATGGATAGTATGCGGGAGAGTCATTCCGAGTTGTTTGACCCTTAGTTTCGGGGATGAAACTCTTTTAAGGGGGATGCATGTAATACCCGGTTGTAATTCAGTCATTTTTATTCAGTAATTATCAATCAGTAATTGTCACTCAGTAATTTTCATTCATTAATAATCAATCATCATTCATATTCATTCAATTGTGTTCACCGTTCGCCGTAGTAATTGTGATACTCGTGCTTTCGCCCCCATACTTCTCGAATTCTGTGATTTTTGTACTCGGTGCATCGTTAGGCTGGACAGCGGCCGATTCAGGGCCGCAAGAGCAGGCCACACGAGCAACTGCTCGTGCGCGGCGCTCGTGCGTTGCGGCTGGACTGGGCAGGAGACCCAGCGATCGAGTCAGGGCCGCACGAGCAGGCCACACGAGCAACTGCTCGGGTGTGGTGCTCGTGCGTTGCGGCTGGACTGGGCAGGAAGACCAGCATTTGAGTCAGGGCCGCACGAGCAGGCCGCACGAGTTACTGCTCTTGTGCGGCGCTCGTGCGCTAGAGCAGTGGCCGGCAGAAACTTCACGCACGACCGGACGCACGGACACTTGGTCGTGCGAATTTGGTCGTGCGTCCCTGTGACTTATATAACTGGACCGACGGGTTTTTCTCATTTTCACCATTTCTTCATCCTAATTCCGAGAGAGAGGGTTTGTGGGAGAGATTTTTCATCATCAAACACTTGTGTGTTCGGATTTCTTCATCTTCGTTTGTTTGTGAAGCTTGGATAGTCGATTTAACACGTATTCACCGGATCGAAGTGTTTGGATCTTCAAAGGTAAATTCTTCAACATCTTGGATTTCGATTTTGAGTTAGGATATGATGTCTTGGATGTGATAATAATGATATATGAAGTGATATACTTGTGATTATGAATTGTTAAGGATTATCATCGGATTAATAGGGATTATTCAAGAACACTTTGAATATTGATTTGGATTTGGGGTTTTCGATTAGATGTCGATGTAATATCGAATTGTGTATTCATTTTGGATTATTGAGTGTGTTGAAGATGTTTTGATGGATTGAATCACTCTTTGGAGGTTTGGTATGGTTATAATGGAGGTTTATTGTAAACAATCGAAGATTGTTTACAACGTGTTTGTTGTAATGCCCCAATGAACTTGGTTTTGTTGTATCGATGTTTGAAGTCGGTTATAATCGTGTTTGATACGTATATTGAGCGGATTGTTGGTAATTGTGTTATTCAAGGTTGTTCGAGCGACCGACATCTCAATTGGGACGTTTGTTCGAGGAAGGACTTTCTTCACCGGTTGAGTAAGTTAATTCTTACTCGGTTAAAAGGATATTCATTCCTTTTGTTGTTGTTCATTCATAATCATAATTCATTCATAATGTATTAACCGTATTGAGACTTGAAATTGTCAATTAATCACTTCATTCACGAGGTTCCAATCATTTCATTGAGCTATCATTCATTTCACTATCATTTCATCTCGGTGAGTCATTCTTGACTTTGTTGGATTTTTATTAATTATTATTCTTCATGGTCATTCTTGTTCATATGACCTTGTGGGCTCATATTGCGCGGTCGGGTGTGGATGTGTGGGATTTTTAGTCGGGCACGTGATGGTCATGTGTTGGGTTCACCGACACATTGGACTGTGCACACGGTAATGTACCTCTGTGAGAGTAATTAGGTACAATGGCAGGTGTGTCCGGACATCCGTCTTGTGCACGTGCACATTCCATTACGAGTGTACTATGATGCCTCTCTTCAGCGTCATTTCATAATTAAGTTATATCATGTTTGTGTTTATTCAACTCTTGAGGATTGTTGTTTTGTGTAACTGGACCCGTTGGGGAATATTGTTTTCAGGTCATGGCAAGGCTAAGGCACAGGAAGAGAACGTTGACGGCGAGGAGTCCCAGTGATACTAGTAGGGGGGCCCAGTCCTTTTCATTCACTCGTGTTTTCATTATTTTATTTCCGCTGCAGACTTCCATATGGATATTCATTTCATTCAGTGTTGTATATTTTATCTTCATATAAAATACATGTATTCGGTATTATCTTGGGTGTGTTGTAATGAAACTTCTCATCGGAGTGATTGATGATATATTGTGGTTCGGTACTACAATTATATCGCTTAATTCATTCATTTTCATTCGCATGGTGGGTCCTAGTCGAAGGTCCACGGCACTGTAATATCTGCCTAGTTTGGGGTGTTACAGAGTTGGTATCGGAGCGTGGTTTTGAATACTACCTTCTGAGTCATGTCTCATTTGAAATCATCGTTCATCAGACTAGTATCATTGGACTTTCGCGTCACGTGTGACCTGTGCAAGAGCCGAGCCCCTCAAACCAAAGAACAGTAAGATTTCTGACGCCATGGTATAATTTCTGGCAATTAGAATCACTCATTCATCATTCATCAGTTAACAATCCTCAAACATCATTTTCATTTTGATCATGTTGATCATGCTTAACTCATTAATCACTCAGTTCATTTCATTACTCAGTTGTTGATCTTGAGGATCATATCATTAATCTTGTTAACTTGTTCAAGATAATCATTTCAAGAATATCATCAGATAATCATGTCACCTCAGTTAATCATTCATGTAATCATTGTGTTAGAACGCGTATGCTCATTTTCATCATTCCATGACGTAAATCATAATACGGCACTTCAGTATGGAGAGAGCTGTCAGGGGACGCACGGGGAGAGGCCGCGGTGCAGGACGAAACCTGGGAAATAATCACTCACTGTCGGGAAGTCGTACCCAGGACTCAGCTCGATCGGAAGATGTTCGGGTTGATCCACTCACTTTTATGCAGGTCATGATGACCCATATGCAATTGCTTAATCATCATTGCGCCACTCTGGCCGAATTAATCGATAGAACTCTCACGTATGAGCCTGCTGGTAAGGAAATTGCTGAGCAACAACCTTCATATGTCAGCAAGAAATCAACGAAGCGTAATCAGTCCGAAGGCGATCAGTCAACCTTCAAGAAGCCTCGTGCGAGTCCTAACTTTTCTGAGCGACCTCCTACGGCACCTAATCCTGCAGGATCTCAGTCCCGAGCGACCAGATTAGCCATCACCTGTTTCAACTGTGGAGCGCCGGGTCATTACAGCACTAAGTGTCGGAAACTGTCTATCACGTGCCATAACTGTGGGATTGTTGGGCATAAGGCCCGTTTTTGCCAAAGGGACTCCAAGCTGACTCCGGCCGCATCTCAGGCCCCGAAGCAATCAGCGATTCAGAATCAGGCTGCTCTGTCAGTGTCGTTTAAGACGACGGAAGCGAATAAAGGCGTAGCTCATATTTATCAGACGGGAGCATCCGGTTTGGGGGCCGGCAAGTCCCGAATTCACGCAATGAAGAGGACCGACGATCCGGAGGCCCGAATGATCTCAGGTATACTCGTAATTCTATCTCAACATGTGTGTACCCTTTTTGATAATGGTGCATCGCATTTATTTATTTACGAATCACGCTTGAATAGACTTCACTCGGATAGTCCTATTAATTGTGGACCTTATATCATTGGTCTACCTGTCGCTAGAAAATTTTTCAGAAATCATGAGGTTAATAACTGACCGAAATAAGCTTAATGACTGCGATTGGTTGGCGGACCTAATCGTGGTGGATTTACCTAAGGACGATGTAATATTGGGTATTAGTTGGATGGATCGTCATGATGCCATCCTCAGTGTTCGTAAGCATATGGTTACTATCATTTCAGTCGTTGGATCCGAGTGTGTATTTCAGAGAGGTAATCCCCGTTGTTCCAGAAGAATCATTAATATGATGAAAGCAGTGAAATTACTCAATTAGAGGTGTTCAATCATTCATTGTATCATTGTCATCGATTGTCCGTTCTAAGGCAATCGAGGTGTTCAATCATTCATTGTATCATTGTCATTGATTGGCCGTTCTAAGGCAATCGAGGTGTTCAATCATTCATTGTATCATTGACATCGATTGGCTGTTCTAAGGCAATTGAGGTGTTCAACCATTCATTGTATCATTGTCATCGATTGACCGTTCTAAGGCAATGGAGGTGTTCAGCCATTCGTGGTATCATTATTACCGATTGACGATGTACTCCCAGACGAGCTTCCTGGTTTACCTCCACCGAGGGATGTAGAATTCACGATTGAGTTGGATCCCGGTGCATCCCCATTATCGAAGGCACCATACCGTATGGCACCGACCGAAATGCAGAAGTTGAAGAATAAATTAGAGGATTTGACCGAGAAGGGTTATATTCGACCGAGTGCATCCCCGTGGGGAGCACCAGTGTTATTTATCAAAAAGGATGGTTCGTTCCACTTGTGCATTGATTACCGGGAATTAAACCGGGTGATGATCAAGAATAAGTATCCTCTACCCCGTATTGATGATCTTTTGGATCAACTTCAGGGAGCTTCAGTATTTTCCAAGATCGACTTAAGATCTGGATATCATCAGTTGCGAATTCGAGAGTCGAATATCACGAGGACGGCGTTTCGAACACGCTATGGTCATTATGAGTTCGTGATAATGCCGTTGGGGTTAACTAATGCACCTGTGGTATTCATGGAGTTAATGAATCGGGTTTTCATCGATTTTTGGATCAGTTTGTGGTTGTCTTCATTGATGACATTCTAATTTATTCTCGTGACCGGGAGGAGCACGAGTTTCATCTTCATCAAGTTCTCGACGTGTTGAGGCGAGAGCAACTTTTTGGAAAGTCTTCCAAATGTGAATTCTGGATGTCCGAAGTGATGTTTCTCGGACATGTAATTTCATCAGACGGAGTTCGTGTCGACATTAGAAGACGGAGGCTATCCGAGATTGGCAACCTCCGAAGAATGTTAAGGAAATCCGAAGTTTCCTCGGATTAGCTGGCTATTATCGGCGATTTGTTGAAGGATTTTCTAAAATCGCTCAACCCATGACGAACCTTTTAAGGAAAGATAAGAAATACACGTGGTCTGACGCGTGTCAACAAAGTTTTGAGGAACTTAAGAGCTGGTTAATTTCAGCACCTGTCCTTTCTTTACCGCAAGGGACGGAAGGATGTGGTTTATAGTGATGCGTCCGGACAGGGTATCGGATGTGTACTCATGCAGAACGGGAAAGTTATTGCTTATGCTTCGCGGCAATTGAGACCTTACGAGGTTAATTATCCAACCCACGACCTGTAGCTAGCAGCCGTGGTGTTCGCATTGAAGATTTGGCATCATTATCTTTATGGCGTTACCTGTCAGATATTCACCGATCATAATAGTTTAAAGTATATATTCACTCAGAAGGAGTTAAATATATGACAGAGACGATGGTTGGAACTAATCAAGGATTATGATATTGAGATACTTTACCACCTGGGCAAGGCGAACGTTGTCGCCGACGCCTTGAGTCGTAAGTCCATTCAGGAGCAGATTCTTACTTGATTAACGGTTCAGAAGGAACTTCAGCAGGAATTTCTGAGACCCGAGATCGAGGTCTGGTTACAGCGAGTACAAGGGCAACTTTGTACGTTGGAGATTTCATCGCCACTTGAGGAGGCGATCAGGGAGAATCAGGGTTCGGACCCATTTTTGTTACGCATCCGTGAGGATGTGGCGCAGGGGAAAGCCCCTGGATTTGTGGTCCACGAGGATGGACTTTTGTGATTTAAGAATCGGTTATGTGTACCGGCGAATGACGATTTGAAAAACTCGATTTTGAGAGAAGCTCAGGCTACCCCTTATTCCATCCATCCGGGGTCTAGAAAGATGTATAAAGACTTGAAACAAAATTACTGGTGGAGTAATATGAAGCGAGAAGTCGCGGAATTTGTTTCGAGATGTTTAACCTGTCAGTAAGTCAAGATAGAACATCAGCAACCGGCGGGTATGCTGAAACCTCTACCTATTCCAGAGTGGAAGTGGGAGGATATTTCAATGGACTTCATCACGAGTTTGCCGACGAGTCATCGTAGCATGAATACAATCTGGGTAATTGTGGATCGCTTAGCTAAATCAGCTCATTTCCTTGAGATTAAGGATACGTGGGGTCCCGAGAGACTTGCCCAATTGTTTATCAAAGAGATAGTGAGATTGCACGGTACTCCTAAAAGTATCATTTCCGATCGTGATGGATGATTCGTGTCTCATTTTTCGAAATCAGTTCATCGTGCTATGGGAACTCAGCTTTATCTCAGTACAGCTTTTCATCCTCAATCCGACGGACAATCGGAGAGGACTATTCAGACCTTGGAGGACATGTTGAGGGCATGTGTTCTCGATTGGAAAGATGATTGGGAAGCCCAACTTTCATTGATCGAGTTCACGTACAATAATATTTGGCATGCTTCGATTAAGATGGCACTTTATGAGGCCTTGTACGGTCGTCGTTGTCAATATCCTTTGTGTTGGGATGACTTATCAGAATCAATCGGCACCGAGCCCGATATGCTTATAGCCGCCCGTGAGAAGGTAGCTTTGATCAGGAGTCGTTTGTTGACCGCTCAGAGTCGACAAAAATCTTATGCAGATAATCGTCGTCGACCATTAGAGTTCGAGACAGGTGACCATGTTTTGGTCAAAGTATCCCCGAGTCATGGTATCTTCCGTTTTGGGAAGAGGGGAAAGTTGAGTCCGAGATTAATTAGACCATTTGAGATTTTGGATTGAGTAGGCGAGTTAGCTTATCGATTGGCCCTACCTCCGGCGTTGAGCCAAATTCATAATGTGTTTCACGTATCTCAGTTACGGAAGTATGTTGCCGACCCGAGTCACGTACTTCAGTTCGACGAAATCGAGATCGCCGATGATCATTCATACGAGGAGCGTCCTATACGAGTCTTAGAGCGGCGAATCAAACAGTTGCGGAACAAGGCGATTCCTTTGGTAAAGATCCAGTGGTCTAGACACGGAGTCGAAGAGGCTACTTGGGAAACCATGGATAGTATGCGGGAGAGTCATTCCGAGTTGTTTGACCCTTAGTTTCGGGGATGAAACTCTTTTAAGGGGGATGCATGTAATACCCGGTTGTAATTCAGTCATTTTTATTCAGTAATTATCAATCAGTAATTGTCACTCAGTAATTTTCATTCATTAATAATCAATCATCATTCATATTCATTCAATTGTGTTCACCGTTCGCCGTAGTAATTGTGATACTCGTGCTTTCGCCCCCATACTTCTCGAATTCTGTGATTTTTGTACTCGGTGCATCGTTAGGCTGGACAGCGGCCGATTCAGGGCCGCACGGCGAGCCACACGAGCAATCGCTCGTCTGTGGCTCGTGCGTTGCGCAGGCTGAGGCGGGGAGACCCAGCGATCAGGTCAGGGCCGCACGAGCAGGCCACACGAGCAACTGCTCGGGTGTGGTGCTCGTGCGTTGCGGCTGGACTGGGCAGGAAGACCAGCATTTGAGTCAGGGCCGCACGAGCAGGCCGCACGAGTTACTGCTCTTGTGCGGCGCTCGTGCGCTAGAGCAGTGGCCGGCAGAAACTTCACGCACGACCGGACGCACGGACACTTGGTCGTGCGAATTTGGTCGTGCGTCCCTGTGACTTATATAACTGGACCGACGGGTTTTTCTCATTTTCACCATTTCTTCATCCTAATTCCGAGAGAGAGGGTTTGTGGGAGAGATTTTTCATCATCAAACACTTGTGTGTTCGGATTTCTTCATCTTCGTTTGTTTGTGAAGCTTGGATAGTCGATTTAACACGTATTCACCGGATCGAAGTGTTTGGATCTTCAAAGGTAAATTCTTCAACATCTTGGATTTCGATTTTGAGTTAGGATATGATGTCTTGGATGTGATAATAATGATATATGAAGTGATATACTTGTGATTATGAATTGTTAAGGATTATCATCGGATTAATAGGGATTATTCAAGAACACTTTGAATATTGATTTGGATTTGGGGGTTTTCGATTAGATGTCGATGTAATATCGAATTGTGTATTCATTTTGGATTATTGAGTGTGTTGAAGATGTTTTGATGGATTGAATCACTCTTTGGAGGTTTGGTATGGTTATAATGGAGGTTTATTGTAAACAATCGAAGATTGTTTACAACGTGTTTGTTGTAATGCCCCAATGAACTTGGTTTTGTTGTATCGATGTTTGAAGTCGGTTATAATCGTGTTTGATACGTATATTGAGCGGATTGTTGGTAATTGTGTTATTCAAGGTTGTTCGAGCGACCGACATCTCAATTGGGACGTTTGTTCGAGGAAGGACTTTCTTCACCGGTTGAGTAAGTTAATTCTTACTCGGTTAAAAGGATATTCATTCCTTTTGTTGTTGTTCATTCATAATCATAATTCATTCATAATGTATTAACCGTATTGAGACTTGAAATTGTCAATTAATCACTTCATTCACGAGGTTCCAATCATTTCATTGAGCTATCATTCATTTCACTATCATTTCATCTCGGTGAGTCATTCTTGACTTTGTTGGATTTTTATTAATTATTATTCTTCATGGTCATTCTTGTTCATATGACCTTGTGGGCTCATATTGCGCGGTCGGGTGTGGATGTGTGGGATTTTTAGTCGGGCACGTGATGGTCATGTGTTGGGTTCACCGACACATTGGACTGTGCACACGGTAATGTACCTCCGTGAGAGTAATTAGGTACAATGGCAGGTGTGTCCGGACATCCGTCTTGTGCACGTGCACATTCCATTACGAGTGTACTATGATGCCTCTCTTCAGCGTCATTTCATAATTAAGTTATATCATGTTTGTGTTTATTCAACTCTTGAGGATTGTTGTTTTGTGTAACTGGCCCCGTTGGGGAATATTGTTTTCAGGTCATGGCAAGGCTAAGGCACGGGAAGAGAACGTTGACGGCGAGGAGTCCCAGTGATACTAGTAGGGGGGACCAGTCCTTTTCATTCACTCGTGTTTTCATTATTTTATTTCCGCTGCAGACTTCCATTTAGATATTCATTTCATTCAGTGTTGTATATTTTATCTTCATATAAAATATACATGTATTCGGTATTATCTTGGGTGTGTTGTAATGAAACTCCTCATCGGAGTGATTGATGATATATTGTGGTTCGGTACTACAATTATATCGCTTAATTCATTCATTTTCATTCGCATGGTGGGTCCTAGTCGAAGGTCCACGGCACTGTAATATCTGCCTAGTTTGGGGTGTTACAGAGTTGGTATCGGAGCGTGGTTTTGAATACTACCTTCTGAGTCATGTCTCATTTGAAATCATCGTTCATCAGACTAGTATCATTGGACTTTCGCGTCACGTGTGACCTGTGCAAGAGCCGAGCCCCTCAAACCAAAGAACAGTAAGATTTCTGACGCCATGGTATAATTTCTGGCAATTAGAATCACTCATTCATCATTCATCAGTTAACAATCCTCAAACATCATTTTCATTTTGATCATGTTGATCATGCTTAACTCATTAATCACTCAGTTCATTTCATTACTCAGTTGTTGATCTTGAGGATCATATCATTAATCTTGTTAACTTGTTCAAGATAATCATTTCAAGAATATCATCAGATAATCATGTCACCTCAGTTAATCATTCATGTAATCACTGTGTTAGAACGCGTATGCTCATTTTCATCATTCCATGACGTAAATCATAATACGGCACTTCAGTATGGAGAGAGCTGTCAGGGGACGCACGGGGAGAGGCCGCGGTGCAGGCCGAAACCTGGGAAATAATCACTCACTGTCGGGAAGTCGTACCCAGGACTCAGCTCGATCGGAAGATGTTCGGGTTGATCCACTCACTTTTATGCAGGTCATGATGACCCATATGCAATTGCTTAATCATCATTGCGCCACTGCCGAATTAATCGATAGAACTCTCACGTATGAGCCTGCTGGTAAGGAAATTGCTGAGCAACAACCTTCATATGTCGGCAAGAAATCAACGGCGTAATCGGTCCAAGGCGATCAGTCAACCTTCAAGAAGCCTCGTGCGAGTCCTAACTTTTACGGCGACCTCCTACGGCACCTAATCCTGCAGGATCTCGGTCCCGAGCGACAGATTAGCCATCACTGTTTCAACCGTGGAGCCGGGTCATTCTGACACTAAGTGTCGGAAACTGTCTATCACGTGCCATAACTGTGGGATTGTTGGGCATAAGGCCCGTTTTTGCCAAAGGGACTCCAAGCCGACTCCGGCCGCATCTCAGGCCCCGAAGCAATCAGCGATTCAGAATCAGGCTGCTCTGTCAGTGTCGTTTAAGACGACGGAAGCGAATAAAGGCGTAGCTCATATTTATCAGACGGGAGCATCCGGTTTGGGGGCCGGCAAGTCCCGAATTCACGCAATGAAGAGGACCGACGATCCGGAGGCCCGAATGATCTCAGGTATACTCGTAATTCTATCTCAACATGTGTGTACCCTTTTTGATAATGGTGCATCGCATTTATTTATTTACGAATCACGCTTGAATAGACTTCACTCGGATAGTCCTATTAATTGTGGACCTTATATCATTGGTCTACCTGTCGCTAGAAAATTTTTCAGAAATCATGAGGTTAATAACTGACCGAAATAAGCTTAATGACTGCGATTGGTTGGCGGACCTAATCGTGGTGGATTTACCTAAGGACGATGTAATATTGGGTATTAGTTGGATGGATCGTCATGATGCCATCCTCAGTGTTCGTAAGCATATGGTTACTATCATTTCAGTCGTTGGATCCGAGTGTGTATTTCAGAGAGGTAATCCCCGTTGTTCGGAAGAATCATTAATATGATGAAAGCAGTGAAATTACTCAATTAGAGGTGTTCAATCATTCATTGTATCATTGTCATCGATTGTCCGTTCTAAGGCAATCGAGGTGTTCAATCATTCATTGTATCATTGTCATTGATTGGCCGTTCTAAGGCAATCGAGGTGTTCAATCATTCATTGTATCATTGACATCGATTGGCTGTTCTAAGGCAATTGAGGTGTTCAACCATTCATTGTATCATTGTCATCGATTGACCGTTCTAAGGCAATGGAGGTGTTCAGCCATTCGTGGTATCATTATTACCGATTGACGATGTACTCCCAGACGAGCTTCCTGGTTTACCTCCACCGAGGGATGTAGAATTCACGATTGAGTTGGATCCCGGTGCATCCCCATTATCGAAGGCACCATACCGTATGGCACCGACCGAAATGCAGAAGTTGAAGAATAAATTAGAGGATTTGACCGAGAAGGGTTATATTCGACCGAGTGCATCCCCGTGGGGAGCACCAGTGTTATTTATCAAAAAGGATGGTTCGTTCCACTTGTGCATTGATTACCGGGAATTAAACCGGGTGATGATCAAGAATAAGTATCCTCTACCCGTATTGATGATCTTTTGGATCAACTTCAGGGAGCTTCGGTATTTTCCAAGATCGACTTAAGATCCGGATATCATCGATTCTTGGTCGAGAGTCGAATATCACGAGGACGGCGTTTCGAACACGCTATGGTCATTATGAGTTCGTGATAATGCCGTTGGGGTTAACTAATGCACTGTGGTATTCATGGAGTTAATGAATCGGGTTTTCATCGATTTTGGATCGGTTTGTGGTTGTCTTCATTGATGACATTCTAATTTATTCTCGTGACCGGGAGGAGCACGAGTTTCATCTTCATCAAGTTCTCGACGTGTTGAGGCGAGAGCAACTTTTGGAAAGTCTTCCAAATGTGAATTCGGATGTCAGTGATGTTTCTCGGACATGTAATTTCATCGAGACGGAGTTCGTGTCGACATTAGAAGACGGAGGCTATCCGAGATTGGCAACCTCAGAAGAATTTTAAGGAAATCCGAAGTTTCCTCGGATTAGCTGGCTATTATCGGCGATTTGTTGAAGGATTTTCTAAAATCGCTCAACCCATGACGAACCTTTTAAGGAAAGATAAGAAATACACGTGGTCTGACGCGTGTCAACAAAGTTTTGAGGAACTTAAGAGCTGGTTAATTTCATTTTGTCCTTTCTTTACCGCAAGGGACGGAAGGATGTGGTTTATAGTGATGCGTCGGACGGGTATCGGATGTGTACTCATGCGAGCGGGAAAGTTATTGCTTATGCTTCGCGGCAATTGAGACCTTACGAGGTTAATTATCCAACCCACGACTGTAGCTAGCAGTAGTGGTGTTCGCATTGAAGATTTGGCATCATTATCTTTATGGCGTTACATCACGATATTCACCGATCATAATAGTTTAAAGTATATATTCACTCGAGAAGGAGTTAAATATATGACAGAGACGATGGTTGGAACTAATCAAGGATTATGATATTGAGATACTTTACCACAGGCAAGGCGACGTTGTCGCGGCGCCTTGAGTCGTAAGTCCATTCGGGAGCGATTCTTACTTGATTAACGGTTGGAAGGAACTTGGCGGGAATTTACGAGACCCGAGATCGAGTGCAGTTACGAGTACAAGGGCAACTTTGTACGTTGGAGATTTCATCGCCACTTGAGGAGGCGATCAGGGAGAATCAGGGTTCGGACCCATTTTTGTTACGCATCCGTGAGGATGTGGCGCAGGGGAAAGCCCCTGGATTTGTGGTCCACGAGGATGGACTTTTGTGATTTAAGAATCGGTTATGTGTACCGGCGAATGACGATTTGAAAAACTCGATTTTGAGAGAAGCTCAGGCTACCCCTTATTCCATCCATCCGGGGTCTAGAAAGATGTATAAAGACTTGAAACAAAATTACTGGTGGAGTAATATGAAGCGAGAAGTCGCGGAATTTGTTTCGAGATGTTTAACCTGTCAGTAAGTCAAGATAGAACATCAGCAACCGGCGGGTATGCTGAAACCTCTACCTATTCCAGAGTGGAAGTGGGAGGATATTTCAATGGACTTCATCACGAGTTTGCCGACGAGTCATCGTAGCATGAATACAATCTGGGTAATTGTGGATCGCTTAGCTAAATCAGCTCATTTCCTTGAGATTAAGGATACGTGGGGTCCCGAGAGACTTGCCCAATTGTTTATCAAAGAGATAGTGAGATTGCACGGTACTCCTAAAAGTATCATTTCCGATCGTGATGGATGATTCGTGTCTCATTTTTCGAAATCAGTTCATCGTGCTATGGGAACTCAGCTTTATCTCAGTACAGCTTTTCATCCTCAATCCGACGGACAATCGGAGAGGACTATTCAGACCTTGGAGGACATGTTGAGGGCATGTGTTCTCGATTGGAAAGATGATTGGGAAGCCCAACTTTCATTGATCGAGTTCACGTACAATAATATTTGGCATGCTTCGATTAAGATGGCACTTTATGAGGCCTTGTACGGTCGTCGTTGTCAATATCCTTTGTGTTGGGATGACTTATCAGAATCAATCGGCACCGAGCCCGATATGCTTATAGCCGCCCGTGAGAAGGTAGCTTTGATCAGGAGTCGTTTGTTGACCGCTCAGAGTCGACAAAAATCTTATGCAGATAATCGTCGTCGACCATTAGAGTTCGAGACAGGTGACCATGTTTTGGTCAAAGTATCCCCGAGTCATGGTATCTTCCGTTTTGGGAAGAGGGGAAAGTTGAGTCCGAGATTAATTAGACCATTTGAGATTTTGGATTGAGTAGGCGAGTTAGCTTATCGATTGGCCCTACCTCCGGCGTTGAGCCAAATTCATAATGTGTTTCACGTATCTCAGTTACGGAAGTATGTTGCCGACCCGAGTCACGTACTTCAGTTCGACGAAATCGAGATCGCCGATGATCATTCATACGAGGAGCGTCCTATACGAGTCTTAGAGCGGCGAATCAAGCGATTGCGGAACAAGGCGATTCCTTTGGTAAAGATCCAGTGGTCTAGACACGGAGTCGAAGAGGCTACTTGGGAAACCATGGATAGTATGCGGGAGAGTCATTCCGAGTTGTTTGACCCTTAGTTTCGGGGATGAAACTCTTTTAAGGGGGATGCATGTAATACCCGGTTGTAATTCAGTCATTTTTATTCAGTAATTATCAATCAGTAATTGTCACTCAGTAATTTTCATTCATTAATAATCAATCATCATTCATATTCATTCAATTGTGTTCACCGTTCGCCGTAGTAATTGTGATACTCGTGCTTTCGCCCCCATACTTCTCGAATTCTGTGATTTTTGTACTCGGTGCATCGTTAGGCTGGACAGCGGCCGATTCAGGGCCGCACGAGCAGGCCACACGAGCAACTGCTCGTGCGCGGCGCTCGTGCGTTGCGGCTGGACTGGGCAGGAGACCCAGCGATCAGGTCAGGGCCGCACGAGCAGGCCACACGAGCAACTGCTCGGGTGTGGTGCTCGTGCGTTGCGGCTGGACTGGGCAGGAAGACCAGCATTTGAGTCAGGGCCGCACGAGCAGGCCGCACGAGTTACTGCTCTTGTGCGGCGCTCGTGCGCTAGAGCAGTGGCCGGCAGAAACTTCACGCACGACCGGACGCACGGACACTTGGTCGTGCGAATTTGGTCGTGCGTCCCTGTGACTTATATAACTGGACCGACGGGTTTTTCTCATTTTCACCATTTCTTCATCCTAATTCCGAGAGAGAGGGTTTGTGGGAGAGATTTTTCATCATCAAACACTTGTGTGTTCGGATTTCTTCATCTTCGTTTGTTTGTGAAGCTTGGATAGTCGATTTAACACGTATTCACCGGATCGAAGTGTTTGGATCTTCAAAGGTAAATTCTTCAACATCTTGGATTTCGATTTTGAGTTAGGATATGATGTCTTGGATGTGATAATAATGATATATGAAGTGATATACTTGTGATTATGAATTGTTAAGGATTATCATCGGATTAATAGGGATTATTCAAGAACACTTTGAATATTGATTTGTATTTGGGGTTTTCGATTAGATGTCGATGTAATATCGAATTGTGTATTCATTTTGGATTATTGAGTGTGTTGAAGATGTTTTGATGGATTGAATCACTCTTTGGAGGTTTGGTATGGTTATAATGGAGGTTTATTGTAAACAATCGAAGATTGTTTACAACGTGTTTGTTGTAATGCCCCAATGAACTTGGTTTTGTTGTATCGATGTTTGAAGTCGGTTATAATCGTGTTTGATACGTATATTGAGCGGATTGTTGGTAATTGTGTTATTCAAGGTTGTTCGAGCGACCGACATCTCAATTGGGACGTTTGTTCGAGGAAGGACTTTCTTCACCGGTTGAGTAAGTTAATTCTTACTCGGTTAAAAGGATATTCATTCCTTTTGTTGTTGTTCATTCATAATCATAATTCATTCATAATGTATTAACCGTATTGAGACTTGAAATTGTCAATTAATCACTTCATTCACGAGGTTCCAATCATTTCATTGAGCTATCATTCATTTCACTATCATTTCATCTCGGTGAGTCATTCTTGACTTTGTTGGATTTTATTAATTATTATTCTTCATGGTCATTCTTGTTCATATGACCTTGTGGGCTCATATTGCGCGGTCGGGTGTGGATGTGTGGGATTTTTAGTCGGGCACGTGATGGTCATGTGTTGGGTTCACCGACACATTGGACTGTGCACACGGTAATGTACCTCCGTGAGAGTAATTAGGTACAATGGCGGGTGTGTCGGACATCCGTCTTGTGCACGTGCACATTCCATTACGAGTGTACTATGATGCCTCTCTTCGGCGTCATTTCATAATTAAGTTATATCATGTTTGTGTTTATTCAACTCTTGAGGATTGTTGTTTTGTGTAGCTGGCCCGTTGGGAATATTGTTTTCAGGTCATGGCAAGGCTAAGGCACGGGAAGAGAACGTTGACGGCGAGAGTCAGTGATACTAGTAGGGGGACGATCCTTTTCATTCACTCGTGTTTTCATTATTTTATTTCAGCTTGAGACTTCCATTTAGATATTCATTTCATTCAGTGTTGTATATTTTATCTTCATATAAAATATACATGTATTCGGTATTATCTTGGGTGTGTTGTAATGAAACTCCTCATCGGAGTGATTGATGATATATTGTGGTTCGGTACTACAATTATATCGCTTAATTCATTCATTTTCATTCGCATGGTGGGTCCTAGTCGAAGGTCCACGGCACTGTAATATCTGCCTAGTTTGGGGTGTTACAGAGTTGGTATCGGAGCGTGGTTTTGAATACTACCTTCCGAGTCATGTCTCATTTGAAATCATCGTTCATCAGACTAGTATCATTGGACTTTCGCATCACGTGTGACCTGTGCAAGAGCCGAGCCCCTCAAACCAAAGAACAGTAAGATTTCTGACGCCATGGTATAATTTCTGGCAATTAGAATCACTCATTCATCATTCATCAGTTAACAATCCTCAAACATCATTTTCATTTTGATCATGTTGATCATGCTTAACTCATTAATCACTCAGTTCATTTCATTACTCAGTTGTTGATCTTGAGGATCATATCATTAATCTTGTTAACTTGTTCAAGATAATCATTTCAAGAATATCATCAGATAATCATGTCACCTCAGTTAATCATTCATGTAATCACTGTGTTAGAACGCGTATGCTCATTTTCATCATTCCATGACGTAAATCATAATACGGCACTTCAGTATGGAGAGAGGCATCGGGGACGCACGGGAGAGGCAGTGCGGGGCGAAACACAGGAAATAATCACTCACTGTCGGGAAGTCGTACCCAGGACTCAGCTCGATCGGAAGATGTTCGGGTTGATCCACTCACTTTTATGCAGGTCATGATGACCCATATGCAATTGCTTAATCATCATTGCGCCACTCTGGCCAAATTAATCGAGAGAACTCTCACGTATGAGCCTGCTGGTAAGGAAATTGCTGAGCAACAACCTTCATCTGTCAGCAAGAAATCAACGAAGCGTAATCAGTCCGAAGGCGGTCAGTCAACCTTCAAGAAGCCTCGTGCGAGTCCTAACTTTTTTGAGCGACCTCCTACGGCACCTAATCCTGCAGGATCTCAGTCCCGAGCGACCAGATTAGCCATCACCTGTTTCAACTGTGGAGCGCCGGGTCATTACAGCACTAAGTGTCGGAAACTGTCTATCACGTGCCATAACTGTGGGATTGTTGGGCATAAGGCCCGTTTTTGCCAAAGGGACTCCAAGCCGACTCCGGCCGCATCTCAGGCCCCGAAGCAATCAGCGATTCAGAATCAGGCTGCTCTGTCAGTGTCGTTTAAGACGACGGAAGCGAATAAAGGCGTAGCTCATATTTATCAGACGGGAGCATCCGGTTTGGGGGCCGGCAAGTCCCGAATTCACGCAATGAAGAGGACCGACGATCCGGAGGCCCGAATGATCTCAGGTATACTCGTAATTCTATCTCAACATGTGTGTACCCTTTTTGATAATGGTGCATCGCATTTATTTATTTACGAATCACGCTTGAATAGACTTCACTCGGATAGTCCTATTAATTGTGGACCTTATATCATTGGTCTACTGCCGCTAGAAAATTTTTGAAATCATGAGGTTAATAAGCGGCCGAAATAAGCTTAATATTGCGATTGGTTGGCGGACCTAATCGTGGTGGATTTACCTAAGGACGATGTAATATTGGGTATTAGTTGGATGGATCGTCATGATGCCATCCTCAGTGTTCGTAAGCATATGGTTACTATCATTTCAGTCGTTGGATCCGAGTGTGTATTTCAGAGAGGTAATCCCCGTTGTTCCAGAAGAATCATTAATATGATGAAAGCAGTGAAATTACTCAATTAGAGGTGTTCAATCATTCATTGTATCATTGTCATCGATTGTCCGTTCTAAGGCAATCGAGGTGTTCAATCATTCATTGTATCATTGTCATTGATTGGCCGTTCTAAGGCAATCGAGGTGTTCAATCATTCATTGTATCATTGACATCGATTGGCTGTTCTAAGGCAATTGAGGTGTTCAACCATTCATTGTATCATTGTCATCGATTGACCGTTCTAAGGCAATGGAGGTGTTCAGCCATTCGTGGTATCATTATTACCGATTGACGATGTACTCCCAGACGAGCTTCCTGGTTTACCTCCACCGAGGGATGTAGAATTCACGATTGAGTTGGATCCCGGTGCATCCCCATTATCGAAGGCACCATACCGTATGGCACCGACCGAAATGCAGAAGTTGAAGAATAAATTAGAGGATTTGACCGAGAAGGGTTATATTCGACCGAGTGCATCCCCGTGGGGAGCACCAGTGTTATTTATCAAAAAGGATGGTTCGTTCCGCTTGTGCATTGATTACCGGGAATTAAACCGGGTGATGATCAAGAATAAGTATCCTCTACCCCGTATTGATGATCTTTTGGATCAACTTCAGGGAGCTTCAGTATTTTCCAAGATCGACTTAAGATCTGGATATCATCGATTCGGTCGAGTCGAATATCACGAGGACGGCGTTTCGAACACGCTATGGTCATTATTAGTTCGTGATAATGCCGTTGGGGTTAACTAATGCACCTGTGGTATTCATGGAGTTAATGAATCGGGTTTTCATCGATTTTTAGATCAGTTTGTGGTTGTCTTCATTGATGACATTCTAATTTATTCTCGTGACCGGGAGGAGCACGAGTTTCATCTTCATCAAGTTCTCGACGTGTTGAGACGAGAGCAACTTTTTGGAAAGTCTTCCAAATGTGAATTCTGGATGTCCGAAGTGATGTTTCTCGGACATGTAATTTCATCAGACGGAGTTCGTGTCGACATTAGAAGACGAAGGCTATCCGAGATTGGCAACCTCCGAAGAATGTTAAGGAAATCCGAAGTTTCCTCGGATTAGCTGGCTATTATCGGCGATTTGTTGAAGGATTTTCTAAAATCGCTCAACCCATGACGAACCTTTTAAGGAAAGATAAGAAATACACGTGGTCTGACGCGTGTCAACAAAGTTTTGAGGAACTTAAGAGCTGGTTAATTTCAGCACCTGTCCTTTCTTTACCGCAAGGGACGGAAGGATGTGGTTTATAGTGATGCGTCCAGACAGGGTATCGGATGTGTACTCATGCAGAACGGGAAAGTTATTGCTTATGCTTCGCGGCAATTGAGACCTTACGAGGTTAATTATCCAACCCACGACCTGTAGCTAGCAGCCGTGGTGTTCGCATTGAAGATTTGGCATCATTATCTTTATGGCGTTACCTGTCAGATATTCACCGATCATAATAGTTTAAAGTATATATTCACTCAGAAGGAGTTAAATATACGACAGAGACGGTGGTTGGAACTAATCAAGGATTATGATATTGAGATACTTTACCACCCGGGCAAGGCGAACGTTGTCGCCGACGCCTTGAGTCGTAAGTCCGTTCAGGAGCAGATGCTTACTCGATTAACGGTTCAGAAGGAACTTCAGCAGGAATTTCTGAGACCCGAGATTGAGGTCTGGTTACAGCAAGTACAAGGGCAACTTTGTACGTTGGAGATTTCATCGCCACTTGAGGAGGAAATCAGGGAGAATTAGGGTTCGGACCCATTTTTATTACGCGTCCATGAGGATGTGGCGCAGGGGAAAGCCCCTGAATTTGTGGTCCACGAGGATGGACTTTTGCGATTTAAGAATCGGTTGTATGTACCGGCGAATGACGAGTTGAAAAACTAAATTTTGAGAGAAGCTCATGCTACCCCTTATTCTATCCATTCGGAGTCTAGCAAGATGTATAAAGACTTGAAACAAAATTACTGGTGGAGTAATATGAAGCGAGAAGTCGCGGAATTTGTTTCGAAATGTTTGACCTGTCAGCAAGTCAAGATAGAACATCAGCGACCGGCGGGTATGCTGAAACCTCTCCCTATTCCAGAGTGGAAGTGGGAGGATATTTCAATGGACTTCATCACGAGTTTGCCGACGAGTCATCGTGGCATGAATACAATCTGGGTAATTGTGGATCACTTAGCTAAATCAGCTCATTTCCTTGATATTAAGGATACGTGGGGTCCCGAGAGACTTGCCCAGTTGTTTATCAAAGAGATAGTGAGATTGCACGGTACTCCTAAAAGTATCGTTTCCGATCGTGACGGATGATTCGTGTCTCATTTTTGGAAATTAGTTCATCGTGCTATGGGAACTCATCTTAATCTCAGTACAGCTTTTCATCCTCAATCTAATGGACAATCGGAGAGGACTATTCAGACCTTGGAGGACATGTTGAGGGCATGTGTTCTCGATTGGAAAGATGATTGGGAAGCCCAACTATCGTTGATCGAGTTCACGTACAATAATAGTTGGCATGCTTCGATTAAGATGGCACCTTACGAGGCCTTGTACGGTCGTCGTTGTCAATCTCCTTTGTTTTGGGATGACTTATCAGAATCAATCGATACCGAGCCCGATATGCTTATAGCCGCTCGTGAGAAGGTAGCTTTGATCAGGAGTCGTTTGTTGTCTGCTCAGAGTCGACAGAAATCTTATGCAGATAATCATCGTCGACCATTAGAGTTCGAGACAGGTGACCATGTTTTGGTCAAAGTATCCCCGAGTCGTGGTATCTTTCGTTTTGGGAAGAGGGGAAAGTAGAGTCCGAGATTCATTGGACCGTTTGAGAATTTGGATCGAGTAGGCGAGTTAGCTTATCGATTGGCCCTACCTCCGGCGTTGAGCCGAATTCATAATGTGTTTCACATATCTCAGTTACGGAAGTATGTTGCCGACCGGAGTCATGTACTTCAGTTCGACGAAATCGAGATCGCCGATGATCATTCATACGAGGAGCGTCCTATACGAGTCTTAGAGCGGCGAATCAAACAGTTGCGGAACAAGGCGATTCCTTTGGTAAAGATCTAATGGTCTAGACATGGAGTCGAAGAGGCTACTTGGGAAACCGAGGATAGTATGCGGGAGAGTCATCCCGAGTTGTTTGACCCTTAGTTTCGGGGACGAAACTCTTTTAAGGGGGTGTATGTAATACCCGGTTGTAATTCAGTCATTTTTATTCAGTAATTATCAATCAGTAATTGTCACTCAGTAATTTTCATTCATTAATAATAACTCATCATTCATACTCATTCAATTGTGTTCACCGTTCGGCGTAGTAATTGCGATACTCATGCTTTCACCCCCGTACTTCTCGAATTATGTGATTTTTGTACTTGGTGCATCGTTAGTCCGGACAGCGGCCGAGTCAGGTCCGCACGAGTAGGCCACACGAGCAATTCCTCATGCGCGGTGCTCGTGCGTTGCGGCTAGACTGGGCCGGAGACCCAGTGGTCGAGTCAGGGCCGCACGAGCAGGCCACACGAGCAACTGCTCGGGCGTGGTGCTCGTGCGTTACGGCTAGACTAGGCAGGAAGCCCAGCGTTTGAGTCAGGGCCACACTAGCAGGCCGCACGAGTTACTGCTCGTGCACGGCGCTCGTGCGCTAGAGCAGTGGCCGGCAGAAACTTCATGCACGACCGGACGCATGGACACTTGGTCGTGCGAATTTGGTCGTGCGTCCCTGTGACTTATATAAGTGGACCGATGGGTTTTTCTCATTTTCACCATTTCTTCATCCTAATTCCGATAGAGAGGGTTTGTGGGTGAGATTTTTCACCATCAAACACTTGTGTGTTCGGATTTCTTTATCTTTGTTCGTTTGTGAAGCTTGGATAGTCGATTTAACACGTATTCACCGGATCGAAGTGTTTGGATCTTCAAAGGTAAATTCTTCAACATCCTGGATTTCGATTTTGAGTTGGGATATGATGTTTTGGATGTGATAATCATGATATATGAAGTGATATACTTGTGATTATGAATTGTTAAGGATTATCATCGGATTAATAGGGATTATTCAAGAACACTTTGAATATTGATTTGGATTTGGGGTTTTTCGATTAGATGTCGATGTAATCTCGAATTTTGTATTCATTTTGGATTATTGAGTGTGTTGAAGATGTTTTGATGGATTGAATCACTCCTTGGAGGTTTGGTATGGTTATAATGGAGGTTTATTGTAAACAATCGAAGATTGTTTACAACGTGTTTGTTGTAATGCCCCAATGAACTTGGTTTTGTTGTATCGACGTTTGAAGTCGGTTATAATCGTGTTTGATACATATATTGAGATGATTGTTGGTAATTGTGTTATTCAAGGTTGTTCGAGCGACCGACATCTCAATTGGGATGTTTGTTCGAGGAAGGACTTTCTTCACCGGTTGAGTAAGTTAATTCTTACTCGGTTAAAAGGATATTCATTCCTTTTGTTGTTGTTCATTCATAATCATAATTCATTCATAATGTATTAACCGTATTGAGACTTGAAATTGTCAATTAATCACTTCATTCACGAGAAACAATGGTTCCAATCATTTCATTGAGCTATCATTCATTTCACTATCATTTCATCTCGGTGAGTCATTCTTGACTTTGTCGGATTGTTATTAATTATTATTCTTTATGGTCATTCTTGTTCATATGACCTTCTGGGCTCATATTGCGCGGTCGGGTGTGGATGTGTGGGATTTTTAGTCGGGCACGTGATGGTCATGTGTTAGGTTCACCGACACATTAGACTGTGCACACGGTAATGTACCTCCATCAAACTAATTAGGTACAATGGCGGGTGTGTCCGGACATCCATCTTGTGCACGTGCACATTCCATTACAGGTGTACTATGATGCCTCTCTTCAGCGTCATTTCATAATTAAGTTATATCATGTTTGTGTTTATTCAACTCTTGAGGATTGTTGTTCTGTGTAACTGACCCCATTGGGGGATATTGTTTTCAGGTCATGGCAAGGCTAAGGCACGAGAAGAGAACTTTGATGGCGAAGAGTCCCAGTGATACTAGTAGGGGGCCCTAGTCCTTTTCATTCACTCGTGTTTTCGTTATTTTATTTCCGCTGCAGACTTCCATTTGGATATTCATTTCATTCAGTGTTGTATATTTTATTTTCATATAAAATATACATGTATTCGGTATTATCTTGGGTGTGTTGTAATGAAACTCCTCATCGGAGTGATTGATGATATATTGTGGTTCGGTACTACAATTATATAGTTTAATTCATTCATTTTCATTCGCCTGGTGGGTCCCAGTCGGGGGTCCACGGCACTGTAATATCCGCCTAGTTTGGGGTGTTACAAACTTCCTCCATGTTGATGCTCTCACAGGAACTAAACGAACGAGCAGAAGAAAGACTAACTCCTTGCACCACCGAGTTGCTTCCCCTAGCCTCATTGAAAAGTTCAAAAAAAATACCTATTCCACCTCTCCTTAATAGCTACATCATTCACTATCACTTGGCCCAAATCATCCTTAATATACTTAACGGGACCCAGGTTGCGCCGCCCTCTTTCCCTAGCTTTCGCTAGTTTAAAAATAGCATTCGCTCCTTCTTTGGAGTGTAGGCGCTTGTATATCTCCTCGTATGCCTCACCTTTAGCCTTAGTCACTGCCTTCTTAGCCTCTCTATTCGCCACCTTGTACGCTACAATCTTCAAGATTCTCTCCTCCCCAGCACTAACCGATAAAAGCTCCTTAAATAGCGCTTGTTTAGCCTTAACCTTCTTTTGGACCTCCTCATTCCACCACCATGCCTCCCTAGGTCCACTAAACCTGCCCGAAGAAACCCCTACCACCTTCTCTCCCACACTCCTAATAGCATTGGCCATGCTGGTCCACATAAGGTTAGCACCCCCCCCCCCCCTCCGCAAAAAACCTCCTTCGCGGGTTAGAGGCTTCCTGAATTCAGTCGCCTTCTCACCCTTCAGATCCTTCCAGAGTGTAACACCCCCGAAAACCACCGGGAATATTACACGTCATAGACCCTTTTCCCATAAGGATCTACCAGGCTAACAACCATGATACGAACAACATTTGACTGGCTGAGGTCAAACGACTTACTAACACAGACCGATAAGGTCAAATACTAATTACACTGACCATTGAGGTCTCACGATTAAATTAACCCAAGAACTCATTATTGTACATACCCACGCAGGGGTCAAAATACAATAAAGTGGAAGATTGAAAATAACTCAACAATATAACAACATCAAACTAGACTCTTCACTCTTTATTAGTATCGTGGCTCGTCTTCTTCCATGCCGTCCCTGTGGTTTCTCCAACGAACTAAGCACACCTGAAATACATGATACACATTTCCCCCATTTAAGGGGTTAGCATTTGAATGGCTAATACATGTATTCAGTCTTTATAAAATATATCACGCTAATATCAGTTATATTACAATAACAACAGTCGTGAAAGAAGTTCCGGAGAGGTTTTCAATATTTAAGGTAAAACTCAAGTCTTTGAAAATAATATATATCAACTCGGGAATTTTAGTAAACGACAGAAAGTCTTTTGGGACTTCAAGTTCAAGATTATAAACCCTTTTTTTGAAAATAATAGGGTCTCGGCCCAAATCTCGTTCATGTAGCAAATATTTTTTTACATAGGAAATCTTTATGGACCTCGGGTCCTTAGTTGCAAAATCATCTCAAGACAAATGGGTCTTGACCCAAAGTCATTTTCTACAAAACCAACCTTGAGACAACCGTTGGGATCTCAACCCAAAATCTCATTAAACCACAGTAGACGAAAACAATAATCCTAATGCAAGGAGCTAAACACTTACGACACATATCCTAATGCCATTATAGCCAAGTGCTAAGATTCAATATATAACGTACATCAACATTGAGAACCAAAACGTTGTGATATTTCGGACATATCACAATTATCGAAAACATCAACACCATCCTCAAGATGAAAACCACACCTGGTAACCCGCGACCGTACCCCTTAGTATCGGCCCCCAGACGTCCCGTCGAACACTCCGGGTAGGAAACCACTTCCGCGGCCGTACCCCTTAGTATCGGCCCTCAGACGCCCCGTCGAACGCTCTGGGTGGAAGAACAACTCACATACATGTTCCATAATTCACAGTTGCAAACCACAAGCCTCGAAAGTCAATCACAATATATATAACTAAGGCACTTGATAGAAATGGCCAATTATCCGATGCATAGCTATGACCGACCTAGCTATACTACAACCTAACAATCCTGAACGCATCTCCACACATCAACGACATAACAACCGATCAACCATTACGACTAACCCAACTCATAACACACAACTTAACACACACAACTCGGTGATCACCAAAACATTATATCACATGTCTAAATGTACTATCTACCCGGCACTACGTCTCTATTTCATATCCCTATGACAAGCAACGAACCAACACTAACTTCACATAACCACATAACAACTATGATAATTCACATAAGGCACAATCAACAAAAATGCACAAACCAACACAATTACATATGCAGCCTCAATTCACACGATATGAATCATATAGACAAGAATACTTGCCTCGATGATCGATAGCGGAATTCCGACGAACAAGGCTCCACCAACTAGCTCCGAACACCTATATACTCCATGGAAAACCAACAACAACACAATTACTACGGGAATAACGAATAAAGACAACGGAAAACACGCCTAAGAATCGAAAGAAAACTCATTGAGACATTTAATCAAGCATTAAATGCTCAAGACTTCAATAGGTCACCGAATCACGATTCGGATTATACAAAACCGGAATATGGATATACAATCCATGGAACGTGATCAATAACAATGTTTAACAATGATCAATTCATAAAAACTGGATTAGAAATGAGATGAAGAACAAAATCCCGAAAAAGTTCAACTCTAGGGAAAACAAGAAAATACCTCGATCCGACGAAGAACAACCGGTTAGATGATGTTGCAATCACCTAAGATCCTCCAAAACACGTTGGAATCGAGTAGAATCGACCAAGAATCCAACCCTAGCTCCACCCGACCGTCGCCCATGAGAATAGAAGGAAAAAGGGGTGAAAATGAAGTGAAACCCGTCGCCCATCTATTAAATAGCTGGGCGTGTTACGTCCGTAACACATAGGATATTACGGCCGTAACCCAGCTCACGGGTATTCTGCCCAAAATGTGAGAGTGTGTTACGGCCGTTACTGATAAGCTATTACGGCCGTAACACCCACAACTTTATGGTCGTCACATACTGCAGGTTACGGTCGTAACCTGCATTCTGGCAGCAGATTCCAACGATGGAAGGTAGGTAAAAACGGGTATGAAAACAAGTACCCAAAACTTTAAGAAATTACAAAACGGACCAATAGTTCGAAAATCACGATACGAGATCGAATACGAATTCCGAAGTTCACAACACGACCGAAATTGTTAAACGAACCTGTAGGAATGGAAAAATAACAATTCCGAGCAAGATTCACAATGATCGGACCCGAATGCTGAAAAGTCGCTAAAATATACCGATTAACCCGAAACAATATCAAGACTCGCTCGAATAATAAAAAGTACAGAACAAAACATGTCCATAATGTGTCAATGAACATAGGCGAGTCACTATAATCGAAAAATACAGGAATGAAAAATACGGGTATCACATTCTACCCACTAAAAATAAGTTTTGTCCCGAAACTTAAACAAAATAACGCGGTAGAACACAAACGAAGCAACAAGGTTCACACAACCAATATTAAATCTCCACACAAGACAACCCACAATATAACACGCAATAATATCATTGGGCCGCATTGGGCCCTCCACGGGCAGGAGCGGGTCTCCGGTTCCCAAACATCTCAACGACGGTCTCGAAGTGCACCGCTTGGTGTCCCAAATGACCACACTTGAAACAGTTAACCTGCGGCGAGCGATAATTCTGCTGAGTATGGCCCACGCGGCTACAGTTGAAACACACCTTCAAACCGCTCACCTTACTCCCCTCTGGAGTAAAATTCTTGGACTGACCAAACGAATGAGGAGTGCCCCCAGAAGGACAACGCAAGGCAGCAGGCTCACAAAAATCACTTCTCTGACCTCCGGAAAGGTTACTCGAGCTCTTCAGCCTCTTTCTTTCTGGACCCACCTCCATCACAGGAATGACTCTCTCTCGGTGGACATGTTTGATCTAGATACTTCATCACAGTACTTCACTCGATGCCCCACGTGTCCACAATTATAGCAAGCTACCGGCGGCTTCTTACAATTTGCGCGAACATGACCCGAAACATTACAGTCGAAGCATTTTGGCAAGTTACCCACAGTCAAAGATACCGCCTTGGATCTCCTGGATTTTCTAGATGGTCTAAAAGGTTCCACAATCGATTGATACGGGGGTTGAGGTCTATGGACCCCCGTTCCCTTACTTCCCGATGAATTCCCTGAATTCATCTGCTCTATTTCCACGGACATAAGATTCGTCAATGATAGAGCCATTACGAATGTTGGATTACTGCCAACACTGACATTCTCTCCAGCTACTTGCCTACGATCACGTGCCTCACCATGCTTCTGACTATGTCCACCACTACAACCTCGACCTCGTCTTCTCGGCATACTGAACACACAACCGCTCAGCTCTATGGAGCATAACATCACCAACGATACCCATAATGCCGATTCAGCGCAACATACCGATATAAGGCAATAATAACATCATACAAAATATTCACTCATGAAAGTTGCACGAGTACAATAATCACAATTGCAAGAAATGGAACTTACAGTCGTAACTGATGGACTGCATGACCATTGTAACACCCCCAGATCCAACCGGGAATATTACACGCCGTGGGCCCCGCGCCGGAACCCACCAGGCTAAAAACCATTTACAAAAACGACAAGAAGGCCGATGACGGTAGTATTTTCCAAAACTCACAAAATCATTTGAAAACACCAACTACCGTCAAGACAATCAAGGCCAAAAACTCGGTTAAGGGAATCGGTTTTCGAAATCAAGCTCAGTTGGCATAAAGCCGAAAGCCATTTGAAAGAACTCACGCAGCGGATAAAAATACAGTCCAAGATACATATACATCAATAGTTAATACATAGACAAGATACACGATTCCCCAACAATATGCCATAGCCAGTATCGTCCGGAATCCTCACCTCATGACCGCTACCATCAAAGTCCTCAATACCTGAAAAACAAGTCCCACAACGGGGTCAGCAATAATGCCCGACAAATAACCACAAGTACATAAACATAAATATTCACATGTCATGCATCATGAGAATAATAACCTCAACGATAACCTTACCACTTCCGGTAATCCAACGATTCTCATCAAAATCCCAATATCACGATAATATCACATAATACCTCAATACCGAATACTTTCCCGTACACAATCTTCTATGTACGATTACCATAAAACATACCTCTATCCGGACTTCCTTCCGGAATGCATACCACAGACCAAGAATATCCAAAATGACATCAACAATATCCGAATACTACAATCTTCCCAAGATTGTCCAAGTATCTCAACAATCATCAACTGTGCATTCTAATCCTTTTTGAACATCACTGAACATTCGTCAATATGCAATACAACATAAAATGCTTATGAAATGTAGATGGAATTACTCATCAAAACATTACAACCGAACAAGTAAACACTTGCCTGGATACCAAGACGACAAAACCAACACCGAACCCATCGCCCTCGTCTACGAGCTCTTGACCCAGGAGCAGATCTACGGTCTTCCAACGAAGCACAACGGTTATATCTATTGATTAATCAACCTAGAACAATAATCATATCAATAATCGGACTAACTCGGTAACAAGGATCATAACATGCACAATCTGGAATTCGACCTTGTATTATGATCAAATCCATCTCAAAACGGTTTAAACGAATCATCATCTTTAATAATATGAAGAAACATTCGAAGTTCTTATCAAAATCCATAAAATCCCATATAACATCGTTATATAATTATCCAACATGTTCCTCACATGTAATCATCCAAGAAAAACGAACCATTAACAAGGGAATACGAAGATTACCTTGTTTAGACGAATCAAAAAGAAGAACTCTAGAACTCCATCCAAAGAATCATGAACGATTTGAAGAACAAGGCTTGAATCCAAGCTCTCAATCTAATGTTGTTGAAGATTATCATTATACAGTGTTTGGGAATCCCAAATAACTCCCAACTCTCTCTCTCCCGACTGAAGGAAGAAGAATGGACGAAATGCTTCACAATACCCGTCTGTTCACCTTTTATAATAAACATTATTAGCGTGCGCTAACATCTCATGTTTAGCGTGCGCTACCGCCTTAGAGTGCGCTAAATGACTTTGTTAGCGTGCGCTATCGAAGCCCAGAGGCTACTGCCTCGCTTCGTAAACTAGCTTACGTACGTAATGCCCATGCATTAACGTACGTAAAACATCATGCCTAGCGTACGCAAGTCCTTAACCTTAGCGTGCGCTATCTGAAGTTGACTTGCTACAGTAACGTGCCCCCACATGCCGAAAGCATCCGCGATTACCGGGATTCCTTTGACCGATCTGGAATTAGCGTGCGCTAATCATACGGTTTTAGCGTGCGCTAGCTCTACACGACAAACACTCGTTGACCTTATCTGGACACGCGCCGAACATGGCCGGGTCCACCCGCCGAAAGCTAAGATTCCATTATTGGCGACCTGATGTTAGCGTGCGTTAATCAACATGCGTTAGCGTGCGCTAACTGAATATAAAAATCAACAGGCCTACTTCGGCCACCTTAGAACTAACCCGGCAAGTCGTTACGTCGTTAGGGGTCCTCCTTAGCGTACGTAACCGAACCTCTTAGCGTCGCTATCAATGCCGTGGCGTGCGCTACCAGTACCCAGTAGCGTGCGCTAATGAACACTCATAGCGTGCGCTATCGTTGCTGTGCCTAGCCATATTCAGCTATCCTCAACCAATATCTCGACATACCAATCAAACATACGGCACAATGAATACATATACGCATTCAATAATATTATAAAACGTTCAGAACGTTCTCAAGCACAAATATCCATCAACGATATCCAACATATAAACGAAAAAATATATCCGAAAAATCGGGGTATTACACTCTACCCTCCTTAAAATAAGTTTCGTCCTCGAAACTTGCAATCACTCGCACAAACAACATTTCAACGGAAAATCCAAAATCACCAAGATAACCAAGAATTATCGAATAATCCGAACAACATACTTACAGGTCAGTGAAGTCGAAGATCTCCCGTGATACTAGCATATGGCACCATTTCAAAAATCTAGACACAACAAGAATGCCAAAACAGGAATAATCACAATTTGAAAACGATTGGTCTCCGCCAAGACCATAACTTGATTTAGAAACCTTTATCGAGTTTTGTGGGATCTGTGTGTGTGTCTCCTCACCTAAAGCGCATGAGCCGCTCCTTGTCACATGCACGTATCACCGGCGTTCCACTCCACATCGAAAGCCGCACATTGCACGTGCCTCGCACCGGCGTTCACTTCCCGATTGGAGCCGCACATTGCACATGACCACGGCACCGGCGTTCACTCCCTGCCTCGTCGGTCTCGGGAACACCAACAATCCCCAAACCCACACATCACCACGACAGTACTCAACAATCACACAGAACCAAAGCAACACACTTCAAAATAGCCAGAAATCCAGATACACAAAAATCACGCAACTACCACACTGGTAGAGCCACATAACACACATGCCCGGTTATCACAAAACCATGGGCTCCGATACCATATTTGTAACACCCCCAGATCCAACCGGGAATATTACACGTCGTGGGCCCCGCGCCGGAACCCACCAGGCTAAAAACCATTTACAAAAACGACAAGAAGGCCGATGACGGTAGTATTTTCCAAAACTCACAAAATCATTTGAAAACACCAACTACCGTCAAGACAATCAAGGCCAAGAACTCGGTTAAGGGAATCGGTTTTCGAAATCAAACTCAGTTGGCATAAAGCCGAAAGCCATTTGAAAGAACTCACGCAGCGGATAAAAATACAGTCTAAGATACATATACATCAATAGTTAATACATAGACAAGATACACGATTCCCCAACAATATGCCATAGCCAGTATCGTCCGGAATCCTCACCTCACGACCGCTACCATCAAAGTCCTCAATACCTGAAAAACAAGTCCCACAACGGGGTCAGCAATAATGCCCGACAAATAACCACAAGTACATAAACATAAATATTCACATGTCA